>JAUPMG010000013.1:1908806-1925815 GCA_031762675.1 Pachysandra terminalis
GTCCGATTTGGTATTAACTATGTGGATTACAAGAATGGGCAGAAGAGATATCCCAAACACTCGGCCTTTTGGTTCAAACAGTTCCTTAAAAGAGCTTAAAAGAGAATATTAAGCATAGCCTGTTTAGGCTTTATGTCTTACTGAACTAAACGTTAAGCTCATATATATATATATATATATTATATGCACCATAATTCTTGTATATGGTTGTTTTTGGCAAGATAATGAGTTATTATTGGACTTAATTTGTGAGATATGGATGCTCCATATTATTAAAAAAAAAAATGCGTGAATAATCACGAAGTAATAGAAAATCCACTATAATCAAGAAACAAGAACAGGATTTACGAAGATTTATGTGGAAAACCCTTGCATGAATAATCACAAAGTAATAGAAAATCCACTATAATCAAGAAACAAGAACAGGATTTACGGAGATCTCCTTGCGCATTTGTTCACTCGCACGTATAGAGGTGGCAATTCCTGACCCGACCCGTGAACCCGGCCAAAATTTAGCGGGTTTGGGTTCATCTTTTCAATCCGTTGTCGGGTTCGGGTCGAGATTCTAGACCCGTGAATAAACGGGTCGGGTTCGGGTTAACCTGCCTGGCCCGTCGGGTTAGAACTATATGCAAATTATAAGGTTTATATACAAATCCCTATATAAACTAATGATAAGGTAGGGTTTTGATTTCTTTGTAGACTATGATGAATTGAAAATTAGGTAATTATTAAAAGCAATGTTGATGAAATATTTTAATCTTTTTTGCACTCAACTAAAAATTTAGTTCAAAACTAAGCTTATAATATTGTTATTTTATGAGTAAATGTATGAGATCTTTGAGATGTTAGAATCTTAAAGGATAACTGGGAAAATTTGTACTTAAAAAAGTAACATTTAAGAGGCTAGGAGTCTAGGAGGAATTATTAAAATAAAAATAAAAATAAAAATAAAAATACCTTAACAGGTCAGACGGGTTTGAGCGGGTTAGGAATTCTGAACCCGTTTATTAAACGGGCAGGTTCGAGTTTAGGGTCAATCCGTTGATACCTTATGTCAACCCGACCCGAACTTGCCTGACTGCCAGCTCTACGCACGTACATTCAATCCTAACCCTATACAATTTACGATTATAATAACATTACAAATGATAAAACACGAAAATACATCAACATATTATAACTCTGTAATAACAAACATCTAACTATAATATTGATGTATTTGGATTAAGCTAAGAATCTTTACGAACAGAGCCTTTTAGGAGTAAAGCTTTTTGCGAGCCGAGCCTGAGCCTGAGCCCTGCTCAAGATTTATGAGTCCAGGACGAGCTTTGCCCAGCTCGGCTCATCTTGTTTACAACCCTAAGTTCAATCATGAAAATAATCCAAATAACTAACTCCAATTCGGTACTAATTATCAAATATCAATAGAAAGAAAATTTCAAATTGCTTGTGAACTTTGTATTTTGGTATTGATGTTATGAGAAACATATGCTTAATTGAATCGATTTAAATTTTACGCACTCATGCTATTGCTTAACAATGTGTTAATCTCACCAATAATATTGACAGGCCTTCCATCAAACATGGATGAAAGCGTCTTCTCGCACAGCTTCTTCAGGTCCCTTGTTTTTGCTACCGCCGCTTTCCTGCAATGCAGAAACGGGAAATGAAAGATCACAATTATATTGGGATAAAATCATTCAACCTTTCAAGTTATGATTAAATGGCACGGATTAAATATGCTTTAAATGGAAAAGTATAAAATTGAAGCTTAAACTTGATTGATGAATAGTTACTTGAAATGTTCGTTAAATGAGAAAGTATAAAAGCATAAACTGATTGATTAACAATTACGTGAACCAAAACCGAACCAACCGACTAGGGGGGTGCAACTTGGGTCGGTTAAACTTGAAACCAAACCGACTTCAGATTGGCATCGATTGGGTTTCTAGATATTTGGTTTTGAAATCATAAAACCGAATTAGATCTGTTTGGTTTCGGGTTGAAGTCTCGGTTAAACCGAAACCCGAACTCTAGTGTATATAGTTCTAAACCGAATCGAATTAGACCAAATTATAGTCTATAGTATGTATTATATATAATATATGGAACATAATATTTTATATATATATACATAGATATAATGTAATTCTAAAAAACATTGTATTCAACTGACCTAACCCGATCCAAACCAAACAAAAACTACAATTTGGGTTGGGATGGTTTGGGTTCAGGGCTTTCCATTTCAGTTCGGTTCAGTTTTCGGGTTGAGAAATTCGGTTCTCAATTCGGTTTAGGGTTAACCTTCACCAATGTCGGTTTGGTCTTGGGTTGAGGTCAACCCGAACCAAACCAAACCGAGTTGCATCCCTACTATCAACCCCAATACAGTAACTGTGTTCTTACTCTTTTCATATATGTTTCTAAGGAAAGAACAGTCCTTATGAAGTCTGTAAAAAAAAGGACATAAAATTCACCTGCTTCGGCCAGGATGAAGATAAAGCACTGTGAAGCTCCATGCGTCTCGTTGACAAATCCTTCAAGCTTTCTTTCAACTTCACTTCATGATGCTTCTTTTCCTCTATTGTACTTACTAGTCTGTCCAAAAACCTGAAATGATATGGATACTCCAGTTAAGTAGTATCGCAACTCGTAAATGGTGAACAGGTATGGCTAGTCCTTGTAATGCAACAGATATACTTGAGAGAGAAGTGCAGACAAAAACACAGATAAACTCAATTGAGGCAACCTATAAATGGTAGCAAACCATCAACAGATGATCTGACTCGTTTGGAATCTGGATCAGATAATCTGACTCGGTTTCGGACCGAGTCGGAATTTTTTTAATAAATTAGGGAATGGCTTGGGATCACGACTCGTCCCGAGCCGATCCCGAGTTGGATCGGCCGATCCGGTAAACCATGCTCCATATAATCAATTTCACATTCCAAGAGGCAGGAGATATCTGAACGTGGAATGCAAATTATCAGAAATTATATATCCACTCAGTTACCCTCTTGGATTGCACTCACTTCTTTAACAAACTAAAAATAAGAATTTAGAAAGGAAATGGCTTGAACTTTTGCTAAAATATGGAATAGCACCTTTTGGAGTTGAGAATCATTATCAAGTCCCGTGTTTTTCTGTTGGTCATCGTCGAAATCGCCAAGGAAACATCGGAAATCATTGTCTGAATAACATCTAATGTGTATTGCTGCAGCACAAAAGGAGCAACTGCCTGGAGTTGATGTTGCAAAGACGCCGTCTCTTCACTACTCAACTCTGTTAACCGTTGATTTAGAAATGCTTTTATCTGAGAACCGAATGACAGTACCAAGTAAAAAAGTGTTCTTCAATTCAGTAAACAATTAAAAATAGTAAATACTACTACTTATACAAAAACATAGTTAAATTTTGTGTTGTAATTCACATTAAACAACCACACGTACTCAATTCATGTAGGTTAAGAGGGAAAATTAGTTCTGTCTATGTTTTTACCACAAAAGTATATGAAAAATGTCAAGATATGGCTAAGCAATGACAATAAGAAACATAGCAACAGAAACGGATCGAACAGAAATGTATTGATGTAGCAATTAAGTTACCTCGAACAGATCATCAAGAATCTTATTCCTATATTCTGTATCCAGAAACTGGCTTCTGCCTTCATTATATTCCTTGTTTGTTACAGTATCCGGAACAGACATCGGAACGTCTGGGCCTGAAACCTCAACCTCGTCAACTTGAGGATTTTCAACACTAATTTCCCAAGATTTCTCAGATGCTGAATTCTCCAGGGTAACACCATCTTCTACTTTACGTAATGAAGTTCGACCAGATTCCACACCATCATTTACTAAAGTATCCTGTAAAACCTCACTGGCATTTACTATTTCATAAGGACCTAATCCATTGTCAGTGTCATATGTTTCTTCAACTACACCAACGTCCCAATCAATCTGAGAATCGTCCACAGATATATCCCAATCAATGTTATCCACTGCAACATCTGTTTCAGTCGCCTGCTCTCCCGTCATATGAGAGTGTGCATTTACAGAATCAAGGACCTCAGAGCCCATAGAGATATTCAGAGAAGGGGGGTTATCACGAAGGTCCCGCAAACTTGGTAGCACAATTCCTGAAGTTTTCTGCAATCACGTCAATGAACAAAGTTTATCTATAAAATATATCATACTAACCTCAATTAATAAATGCATATTGGAAAAGTAAGCAATGTATAGGCACAAACACAGGACTGCCTACCGTGCTTCACCCCTTTTTCTGTATGTGCAGCACTAACGAAGTTCGAATAGTACTCCATAGCCATTGACACTAAATCACCATTTACTACTTCCAAAATCCTGCTGAATGTGATTGGAAGTGACTTTGCAGTCTCTAAAAGTTCCAATCTCACATTTTTATCCTGCAGAATTAAACAGGAACAGTTTAATGTGTTGGTCATAATTATGTGTGCAAAAAAAAATAGCCCACCCTGCTTAGCCTGGTTGGTCCATCCAAGTATTGGGCTGTGCTGATATTTGGAGTTCACTATCTGCATGACCATCCTGGCAACAGGGCCCAGCCAGCCCCAATATTTTACTCCACTCAACCTTTGGAGTTCACATGCTTAGCAATATGGGAAGGTGCTTTCTTTTTTGAATTCAACCTCTACTTACCAATATGGGGAAGACAACTATTCATAACTAGTTTCAACATCAATTCAAACCCTAGAGACATAAACTAAATTCAAGAAGGCAGGCCTGATAACTCTCAAGCTCGTGAATTTCAGAAGCAGTACTGGGGTTACACTTTTCAGTCTAACCTTCGATTAGGCAGGGCTTGAGGCAGCCCTATGACCAACATAGCCAAAAGGTGGCCTGACTCATTTCAAACCATCACAGCTAGGAATGAATACAATGCCAGCTGGATCACAATCATTAGCAAAGCAAAAAAGTTCAAGATGGAAAATTTTCATATGATAAACCCAAGATCATAACCTGTAATCCAAGCTCTTGAGCTTCAGCATATTTAGCTGCTGATAGAGCTGCATTTCTTTTAATATCAGTTTCCTTGAGCTCTAGTTCTGTTAGTTGTTGCTGAATCTTTTGCACCTGCTTGTTCTGATATGGGCTTCAAATCCAACATCGAATGATCAAAAATTCAGTAACAATAAGATTACATATAAACTTGTACACACACATTGATTAGGAGGAACAATGTGCACAATTCTGCAAAGGGATTGCCTTACATTTCATAGTTAACATTTTGGACCATTATCTGAGCAGCCTCACCAAGGTAAATATAATCCTTCTCATAAGCTCGGACAATGGCCTCCCATTCACCCTGCCAAAAGGTCAATATATAACCCACATATGGTTAAGATGTATATATATATATATATATATATATATATATAGAGAGAGAGAGAGAGAGATCATTGTTTTCAAGAATCTTACAGCAGATCCTGATAGCCGTCCAAAAATGTTCCGGCTTTCTGGAGTTGATCTCAGAAGAATGTCATATATTTGTTTTGCTTGTGTAACCAATCCCTAAAAGCATTGCATATGCCGTCATACAAAGAATAGAATATCACTGACAATCACTCAACACCCCAAAGCCATTGTTTAATTCTCGGTGAAATTGTGAACTTGAAATATTTCTATTTTGTAGTACAAAATATTTTTTAAAAAAATACTATGCACTCAGGCTGGTGGAAGAAAGTACATATATTTATAATTTCCAACATATAGCCACAATCCCAAACTAAATATTGTGATTTTGAATTATTATGATACTTTGAACTTTATTAGATGTGCATATATATATATACTCGTGACAGATGTTACAAGTGGCAGCTTATTTGGAAAACAACATATTTGAGGAGAATTTACAAGCCAGAAGTGATTTCATCTTCAAGTGAACTTGAGATTTCTTATTTGGGAAAGGAATTTCTAGTCCATATCACCATATTTAGTTTCCTAGTAAGACACGGGCTCTTCTGCCACATGGAGAAATGGCATGGCCAATCTAGATTGTTCACCTGAGAGGGGACCTTCGAGACAGGCCACATGAACAACCATTCTACCGACATGAGCCCATTTCATATCCCTGTTTTGATACTTTCCTAATGTTTTCAACAACAAAGACATTAGAGAAGGAGATAAATGTGTTTGGAAACTTGGTGTGTGAATCGGAGGTCATATTGAAGAGCACAAGAACAAGTGGTATCTCGGCAATTTAGCTGCCGTGAAATTCGTGTCACACAAAATTCCTTCATCTCACTAGTTTGCCAATGCTTCTCTTACATTTTCATTTTTTCGTATCATATATCTAGCCCCAAATTATATCAAAGCAAATGCATGCACACTCATCAATCATATGCATTTTCATGTAAAATCCACAGCTATATAGTCAGTCTCTATTATATAAAATCTTCTCTGTGGGAATGCTATATAGTCAGTCTCTATTATATAAAATCCTCTTTCATCACTCTGCCATCGGCCAATCTATCCACAAGCTCATTGGCTGATTTTCATCTATGGGGATATTCAATACGAAAAAAATAAAATAATAATAATAAACTAGGTGTATATGTTTCCACAAGCACTCTTGAGGAATGGTGAGCCAAGACACAACCATGGAAGAGTCTCCCTCAACCTCCAAAGTTATGAAATCCCTGAAACCTCACCTCCCTCAAATGCGTCATTAAGGGCAAGACCAAGAAAGACGTAGATGGAGTCGAATATAAATAATTTAAATACACATAATCTGACCAAAGATATGGCTTTGTGACAGATTGGGATGGTGGAACAAGATTCACGTTGCCAACCCCAACCAATAGGGACAAGGCATTTTGTTGCTTGTTATTGTGGTTGTAACAGTAGTATTAAATTAGGAATTTTTAATTGTCAAGTTTCAACTTTGCCTTCTTTTATACTTCATAGATATAAACAATTAAATGCATACATAGTTTGCTTCTTTATGTAAAAATTATATTTTTACATATTAATAATTATGGGTCCATGTGCCTATATGACAATTGGACCTTTCTAGGCCATATCTTCTGATTCTAATATATTAGACTCGTCCCCTATTTCCCAAACCAATATGTTACAATCCTATATGTTAGGTACTTAACCAAATGAGTTTCCATAAGTCCTGGGGCTTTTAGAATAGCGGTTAATCACGTAACAAATGGTATCAGAGAGTAGGCACCACGTCACGGGTTCGAATCATGGAGGGGGCGACCTATAGGCTGGATTAAAATGCTTTGGTATTATGTATGGGCATGGTGTTAAGTCATTGAATAATGATAGGTGAGTGGATTCACCAATAAGGAAAGGGCTTCCGGTGGGACAGTTTCGACAGAGTGGGCTGCCGTGGACGTCGACTACGGAGGCGTGGTGGAATGTTAACATCCTATAATATTAAGTGCTTAACCAAATGAGTTTTCATAAGTCCAGGGGTTTTAGAGCAACGGTTAAGCACCTAACACAATACGTGTATCCAAATCCATGTAATGATGTAACATACGCAAAAAGCTACTTTGAGTATTCTTAACTTACTTTTGGCCTGGGATAGAGGTTTCACCAATCTCATTGTCGTTTCAAATATGATAACAAAATGGAGAATTCTACTATGCGAACTCGACATAGTACAGACCAGTTGTGAACGGTTGAGATTTTATATAAAAACAAAACGATTGATGGCTGTAAATAAAGTTCTTCATTCATTATGCAGAATAGTAAATGTCGGCACTGTAGCCTAACTCTAACAAAATCCACATAATTCATAACAAATATGCTGATGAAAATTCAGTCAACCATGAAATAATACGTAAATATCACGCAATTGCACCATCACCAAAATAATCTTGCATTCTAATCGTTTCTTGGACACAATTTGCAGTAAACAAACAAACCAACAAACACTCAAAGAATCGGATCTTAAGAATTTGAACTAACCTTCCGATTCTAGAGTTTGGAAATATGGATCAATGTCCTTCGGCAGCGATGAGAAAGCCGACGAAATCCTAGCTCTTACTGTTGCCAGTCGTTTCCGCCAATCGGCCGGAATTCTCTTCCGATCAACCAACCATTCTTCACTCAAGAAAAGCAAAATTTTAAAAATGAAAAATCAACTTGAAGGAAGCATTCAAATACAAATTGCAGGGGAAAGAAAGTAGAAAAACAAATAGAATAAAAACTAGGGTTTAAATTCAATAAATTTACCTCCAAGACGAGCAAAGGCTATATCGATCGGAAGATTGCGAATATCCGCCGGATCATGCATTTCCGGCGAGAATCGTTGCCAACAATCAATCAGTTCTAGAGATTGAAAAATAGGAACAGTGTTAAGAGAGTTATTCTCTTCTAGTTCTTGTAGAAAATAATTATACCCAAAAAAAAATTTTAATTAAATTATTTACTTTATATTATTAAATAATATTATTATAATTGTTTTCTTAATTATCTAAATTCATCGGCGTATCCAATAGGCCTAATCGTAGCAGACCGGCCCGGTAATAATGGTGCGTGCATGCTCGGCCCATTATATATTAGAGGCTGTAAATAGTGTGCCGTGTTGGATCTGGGTTCCCAGGCCAATGACCCATTACGGCCCATGCAGAGACTCACTTGGCACTGCCCGGTCATTGTATGGCTCAGGCCCAGGCACGGCTCGAATGGTACACATAGCCTATGTCGACCCATTCAGGTGAGAATTAGCCATTTTTTTTTTTTTTTTGGATTTTCGTTGGAAACGGCTATTTTTTTTTGTCAGAAACGGCTATTTTTGTTGAAAAAAAAAAATAATTTTGGTCCAATTGAGCCAAATGGTCCGTGTCGGGCTTGGGGTCCTGTCACGAATCACGACAGATACAAAAAATTTTGTGCCGGATCGGCACGCACGGCCAAATTCGACCCGTTCTGATGAGAATTAGACGTTTTTGGCTAGATTTTTTTATTGAAACAGCTATTTTTGGTAAGAAACGGCTATTTTGTTTAAAACAAAAAAAACAATTTTGGTCCAATCGGGCTAGATGGACCATTCTGGGCTGGGGTCCAGGAAATTGTGCACGGCATGGCAAGGCACAAATTAATTTCATGCCATGCCTGGCCCCGCGTCCAATTCGACCCATTCTGACAAGAATTAGCCTTTTTTTGGTCAGATTGAAACAACTATTTTTTATCAGAAACGGCTATTTTTGTTTTTTTCTTTTTTTAGAAAAAAAAAACAATTTTGGTCCAATTGGGCAAAATGGATTGTGCTTGGCCTGGGGTCCCGAAAATTAGGTACAACATGGAAAGTCACAAATTAATTTCATGCCATGCCTAGCCCCGCACGAAGCACGTCAACACAAATTGGGCCAACACGCATGGCCCAATCTGACAAGAATTAGCTGTTTTTGGCCAGATTTTCGTTGAATACGGCTATTTTTGTTTTAAAAATGAACCGTGCTAGGTCTGGGGTCTCGGAAATTGGTCATGGCACGGCACAAATTAATTTCGTGCCATGCCTGACCCGATGCAAAGCACGCCCAGTACAAAACATTGCAAGCCAGCCAGCACGCACAGCCCGTTATACATCCCTATCTTTCAAGTCCAGTACACAATACTTATCAACTCCTTGAGCTAAATACGGATAAAATGATTCCAAATAGAATTTCAAACCTAAACTACATGAAACAAAGAGAGCCCTACAAAGATAGGGTTGATGGTTTTCAGAAGGATTGAAAAGCACGTGGGAAGGAGACAACACTCACATGTAGGGAACATGGGAGTACCCTTTGCTTTTGTAAGTCACATCTGTAGGTCATTCCCTTACACTAACAAAGTCACTTGCCCCTATCTTGTAGGATCTTTTTTTAACACAAGAAGCGAAGCGACCTCAAACGCCATTAAATGTGCTTCTTGTAATCTTATGAACATCAATGTCTCCTCCAACATGGTTAGTGTTATTTAAAAGAGAGAGAGAGAGAGAGAGAGAGAGAGAGAGGAAGAGGACTTTCTGGTTTTGTAACACTTCTAGTGGAACATAGTATAACTGGGGTTCAATTTGTTGGTTCATTAATGAATAATTGTTAATGATTAAAAAGGGTTTGTGGGTCTAAAATCTAAATGGGTTGGTGTTTGATTCAATCCATTGGTTAAGGCTTATAAATGTAGGGTTCTAAATTAGGGTTGTCAATGGATCGGATTATGATCTGAGTTCGATCCGAATCTAATTCAAAAAAAAAAAAAAAACGGATTTAGTAAGGGTTTTTCGATCCGATTATCTAGTAAGATATGATCTGATTTGATCCGATTTTAGTCGGATCAAATTCGGATATAAGTTGATTCGATTGGATAAGAATCCGATTTGATAATTATTCAGATCCGATCCAAAACTAATTGGATTTGGTAAGGGATTTTATGATTTGATGATTCGATTCGATCTAACTTTTAATCAAATCAAATTTGGATATGCTTTGGTCCGATCTGAATCCAATACGTTGACAACCCTGCTCTGACTCTAATATAATGCATTGTCAAATAATTCAATTTCAAATTTGGACCATGCTCCAACCGTCGAAAGGCTGACCCGATCAACCGACGGTTCACAACGATACAATCAGAACACATGAAAAATATAATTAATTGAAGAAAAATAGTGAAAATCCAAACCGGGTGTACCGGTTCAATCGGTCCATAGTTGTTGAATAACCAAATCGAACGGAGTTAATTCAAACGAAACTATTGAGATGTCCGATCTACGGTTCGACTTATAATTTCGATTCATTCTAACAAGTCAAATATTTGTGATAAAATGAAAAAAAAAAACAATTCATATAAATTAATAATCTAGTTAATTTTTTAAAATTGCTTTGAAACAAAGAACTAACTATTAACAGTAAAGATTTTATTTATTTATTTATTTATTTATTTTATGAGAACAGTAAAAGAAAGCTATGCTTGCATTTTAACTAACAAGAAAGCAAATATAAATAATCATAGAAAAAAACTTTATTGATGATAAGATGATGATTGTAGCTGTACCTTCAAGTTAAAGAAGGAACTCCTTAATGGTGGGGTCAATCCACCTTTTTTGCCACGTGTGCATAACTGATAGGTAGAACCAAAAGTTTATTTATTTCATTAATTAACTTCTCATGCACTTGATGTGAAGATTAGTATTTTAGACAATAATTAGGGACAATAATTAGGGACTACTGTAGCAATAATAGGAACTCTTTAATATTTGAAAGGAAAAATTACACTTGACCCCTTGAGGTTTCTAACAATTGCAATTAAACCCCTGAGGTTTTTGAAACTACAATAACATCTTTAGTCGTAAACGTCAAGGGAATTTTTCAATTAAAAACACTGAGTTATTAACTGATATACCCCTTATAAAGAATTGAATGACTTATAGATAAAGTGAATAAACCTTAGGTCTAAAATACCCATCTTAGTCTCTCGATCAAAGAGGGACCTTACCGTTGGAAATGATTCTCCATTTTCATCTTTGTGGATCCATCTGAACATGCCAGTGATTTTTATAAGGGATATATCAGTTAATGATTCAATGTCGTTAGTTGACCGATTTTTTCACGGGTTTCGATAAAAGGTGTTATTGTAGTTTCAAAAATCTTAAGAGGTCTGATTGCAATTATCAAAACCTTAGGAGTCAAAATTTAATTTTCCCTATTTTAAACAATAATAGGGTAGTGTGGCAATAATTGCCAGCTTTTGAGTGGTTGGTTTCTTTCCACAAAAGAGGCATACCTTATCTAATGTAAGAGAAGGTATGAAAAAAAGAAGAAGAAAAAGCAAAGCATAGCAATCATAGAATATAGAAGACATATATGGTTCTTAGCTTTGAAGGAAAGAAGAAAACTAATCAATATCTATTAATTAGCTTTGAAGGCAACAATTAAACTAATCAAACCAATTGATGTTTGCTTAACTCACTAAAGTAATAATAATACCAAATTGCAGAGATACAATCCATTTTTTAATACCAAACAATTGAAATTTTGAATCTCTCCAACCACTTGATATCCCCACTACCTAATAGATCTCTTATTTTTTTTTTTTTTGTAAGCAATAAAGAATCCTAATCATTCATGTGAATATACCCCACTCTCTCTCTGGATCAGTTCGATCCGGTCTGGACCGGCCGATCCGTACTGGGATCAGTTAGTACCGGTCCAGTCTCAAGCCACAATACAACAATTGTATCGTGAGGTTCTAGACCTGACCGATACAATTGATACATGTATGGATAGGTCGATACATCCGATCAGGTGACTGGTACAATCGATTTAGCATTTTTTTTTTGTAAAATATTTTTTGTTAAATTTATAATTGGACGGTCCAGTACCAATCAATCCTGTCGGTTTGACAACCGGTACTACTGATCCAATCGATCCAATTTTTTATTTTTTATTTTTTAATTTAAAACTTAAACCAAGTGATCCATTTTTTGTATCAGAACTAGATTGGATGTTACCTAAAGGTACCGCCCGTACGAACCGAAATTGGTCGAGACCGATCCGAGCCCTAATCCCGAAAGTTTAAACTTTAAACCTTGCTCTCTAATTGTCTTTTTCCTTAATTTCTTTTTATTTAGTGGATTGCTATTTAAAAAAAATGACAAATTAAATTAAATTGATAATCAACAAGATGATGTAAGGGACTAATCTATCAATTAAGGTTCAAGGATGATGAGGCTCATGTCTACCATATACATCCCCATCCAACCTCCAGTGGTTAGAGAGAACAATGGTTTCAAAACCTGTCATGAGTCATGACTTGCAAAGCTCAAAGTTATTATGATCTTAACCTCTGAACTACTTTTCCCCTTAATAAAGTCAAGTTTAATGTTCATGTATTATATATAATCCTATGAAGGTTCTTAAATTTTTTTTTCTTTTCTTTTCTTTGTGTGAGGATCTTAACCTCTGAACTGCTCCCTTTAAAAAAGAAACTTTAATATTCATTTATGAATTATAATGTTATGAATCTAAGTCTAACTAATAATTTTTTCTTTTAATTTTATTTTTTCTCTACTGCCAGTTCATTTATGAATTATAATGTTATGAAGTTAGGATTGAATTAATTATTTTTATTTTATTTTATTTTTTACAATTTTCAATGACAACTTAATCTTATTACATAACTTCAAGAAAATACGTTTATCTTTCTTTAAGAAAGAAGACTTAACAATAAGCAAATTTCTTGCACTTATACATTAATGAAGGATAAAATGAGAAGAAGGAAAACTTTTCTCATTCATTCCTATATTCTAAACATCAACATCAAAATTTTCTGTCATAGTCATACATTTTCTGTCACAATTGAACATCTTCCACGAAAATAAAATTTCACTTTCCAACATACCAAATTAGCTCCTAACTCTATCCGAGTGGTATCGGAACAGGTGGATTCAATCCAGCTGTAAGATATATTAATAAAAATATATTTTATTTTAGTTTAAATCATTAAATTTTTAAATATATTTATACATAAAATATATGTAAATAAAATATAAGTGAATGGCAATGAGACAATTTAGGGACGGGACGGGATCCTCTGTGAGGTAATCTCTTATGGTCGCCCTGTGGTGTAGAGACAGCCCCGAGGGACAAAATGATATTTTAGCCCTACGACCGTACATTTGAGGGGCAAAAATATCATTTTATCCCTTAGGCTATCTCTATACCACATGACGACCACAGGGGTGTAGACCATGGTTTCAAGATCGGTCCAAATCGGGTGATCCAGATCGGGATTGGCCAGGACCGGTCCGATCCTAAGCCACGATACGAAGGATCGTATCAAGTGGCTTTGGATAGGCCGATCCTGTCCGATCCAGATCAGGATCGGCCAATCCTGTCCGATCCAATCTGATCCGGTCTAATTTGGTTCAATTTATTTTTTTTTTCTCAATTAGGGTTTAGGCTTGGATCGGTCTGATCCGAGCGATCCTGATCCGGATCGGCCGATATCCGGTCCGATCCAAAAAAATTTTATTTTTATTTTAAATAATGATCCATACCTGGATCGGACCAGGATCGCCCGATCCAATGAAGGATCGGCGATCCGGATCGGAATCGGCCCAGACCGATCCGATCCAGGATCCCGAGATTTAAAACCTTGGTGTAGACTGAGCAGAACCCGAACCTGACCCAAACTCGACTTCTGAGTTACCAAACCCTAACCATTTGGGACAGGACGTCCCATTCTGGTCCTTAAATCCAGACTCCCGAGTTTTGACGGGTAATACTTTCTTACCTATTAGTCAGGAGATGCAGATGTTAAAGGAAATTGTGTATAGTCATTGTCTGCCACGCTGGAAGGTAATGCCAGCGTGTGAAGTATTTACCAGCTGGCAAAAAAGGGAAGTGGGATTTTTATATAGTATAATAATAATAATTGGAAATAGTGCTATTCGACCACGCTGTCAGAATAGAGTCGTGGGATGGCGGCAGGTCACATGGTTCCGTATGCTTTGGTTTACTGAGACAGCTGGCACTCCACAACGCGACGCCCTACTTTTATAGACCAGTAGATGGATAAACAGAAGAGAAGTAGCTCCACATTCCTTCCTCTCATTTGACCATTCTACCCTTCAGTCAAAACATCACTAAATATTTTTATTTTTCAATAAAAATGATTTTGATTTTGAAATTATAAAACTGAATTAATTCGGTTTGATTTTAGATTGAAGTTTCAATCCAATTGAACCAAACAAAATCAATTTAAATCGATTTATGTGTGATATATAATATATTATATTTTATATATGATAAATACTACATTATATTTCATATATAATTTTGAAAAATATTGTATTAATCTCAATTAACCTAATTTAAATCTGATGTAGGGTGAAAAAGAAAATAGTCGATTAATTTGATCACATAACAGAACCTTTTAATCAATTTTTATAAATTCGTCTAATCTCCTTTACAATTTTCTCATAAAAAAATCTAAAAAAGAAATTATTAAATCATGTAAAAAGATTTCAGAGACCGTTTTGAGGGTCTAAACGATCTTAAATGGTCGAAAAGCTTATTATAATAAAATACAATGTTTTAAAACTCGATTCGAATGCTAACCCGATAAAGACAGTGGATTGGATCAACCCGGTTGAACCGATAGGTGAACCCAGATCGACCCATTAAAATGTTATCCTATATATTATAATTTAAATACAATAATATAAAAAATATGAAACAATATGTTCTTTGAATTCTTTTTTTATTAAAAAACAGGACCACTTTTTTTTTAACAAATAGTGGAAGGGCATTTATGTCAAATCTGAAGAAATTTAATAATGCGTTTGGTCATCAAATGCTAATAGAAAAATAAAGCACGTTTTCATCACTGTGATTGTGTCTGTATTACTTGGATCTGAAAACTTTATTACAATCAAAAACCCGTCATTGAAGAAAAAACTCATCTTTTAATAACGCGTTTTTACGATCATATTTCGTGTTCCGCGCCCTTTAATAACAAAGAAAACCAAACACAGAGAGAGAAGAGAACTTCTGTTCTCTTCTCTTTCTCTAATGGCGAAATCGAAGAATAGTTGCAACAATAACAACAAGCTTTCCTACATCTCAGTCCCATCTCAGATAATCCACTCTTTATCAGCTTCATCTCTTCAATCACTCCTCGTTTCACCAAAGAAATCATCTAAGAACACAAACAAGTTCTTCACCACGACCTCGAAGAACCCAAGACTCTGGTTTCTCGTCCTGTTTCTATTCGGTTTGTTTGGAATGATCAAAATGGGTTTCAATCTCGACCCTCTACTTCCATTTTCTCCGTACCCATGTTCGATTAGTCAACCTCAGATGGCAATCTCAAATGGGGTTTTGGATTTACAGATGGGTTTTGTTGGATCAGACAGTGAGGAAACAGGGGAGGATGAGGAGGAAGCAGAGTTTTGGAAGCAACCGGACGGATTGGGTTACCGGCCGTGTTTGGATTTCAGCCGGGAGTATCGACGGTCGAGTGGGGAGTTGTTGAAGGACCGGTCTAAGTATCTTATGGTTGTGGTTTCTGGTGGGATGAATCAACAGAGGAACCAAATCGTTGATGCTGTTGTGATTGCTCGGATTCTTGGAGCTGCTTTGGTTGTTCCAATCTTGCAAGTCAATGTGATTTGGGGAGATGAAAGGTAAAAACATGAACTTTAATCTTTGAAAAAAAATAGATAAAACTGATCGAAATGTACCCTTTTTTTCTTTTCAAGTTTTCTTGTTCAAATTTTTTTCTGGTTCTATTATTAGTATTTATGAATTTTCTGTCATTTTGATTGAATACATTGATACCCTTTTCCTGAATTTTTGTTTGTTGTTTTCAATATTACATGGATGACTAACCTTTTTTTTTTTTTTTTCCCAATTTTTTTGGTGGTTGTATTAAAATATATAAAACTGATCAAAATATACTTTTTTTTTTTTTTTTTTTTAAGTTTTCTTGTTCAAAAAACTTCTGGTTCTATAATTCTATTACTATTTATGAATTTTCTGTTATTTTGATTGAATACATTGATACCCTTTTCCTGAATTTGTTGTTTTCAATATTACATGGAAGACTAAACATTTCTTTTTCTCAAAATTTTTTTGGGTGTTTGTAGTGAATTTTCAGATATATTTGATTTGGAACACTTCAAGACAGTACTTGCTAATGATATTAGGGTAGTTTCATCGCTTCCGTCGACACATCTGATGTCGAGACCAGTCGAGGAGAAGAGGACTCCACTTCATGCCTCACCCAGGTGGATTCGGGCGCGCTACCTCAAGCGGGTAAGAAAGAACCACTTGTTCTTTGTTTAGAAAATGTTGTTTTGCTTCTTCATTGAATTTGTTTCCTTGATAGCTAATATGCTTTACTTAAAACTGCAATAGTTACAAAATTTTAGAAAGGAAAAGGAGAATAGTAGCTAAATTATTGTATGAGCTTACTTAGTAGAGTTGATCTTGATTAACAGATTATGCAATGTGTTTCAAA
>JAUPMG010000013.1:1925915-1947324 GCA_031762675.1 Pachysandra terminalis
CAGAATCCCAAACTAAATATTGTGATTTTGAATTATTATGATACTTTGAACTTTATTAGCTGTGCATATATACATAATTATACTGGTGATGGATGTTACACGTGGCAGCTTATTTGGAGAACAACATACTTGAGGAGAATTTAAAAGCCAGAAGTGACTCCATACTCAAGTGAATTTAAGATTTCTTATTTGGGAAAGGAATTTCTAGTCCATCTCACCAGATTTAGTTTCCAAATAAGACATGGGCTCTTCTGCCACATGGAGGAATGGCATGGCCAATCTAGATCGTTCACCAGAGAGGGGACCTTCAAGACACACCACATGAACAACCCTTCCACTGACATGAGCCCATTTCATATCCCTGTTTTAATAATTTCCTAATGATTTCAACAACAAAGACATTAGAGAAGGAGGTAAATGTGTTTGGAAACTTGGTGTGTGAATTGGGGATCATGTTGAAGAGCACAAGAACAAGTAGTGTCTCGGCAATTTAGCTGCCAAATGTGAAATTCGTGTCACACAAAATTCCTTCATCTCACTAGTTTGCCATTGCTTCTCTTACATTTTCATTTTTCGAATCATATATCTAGCCACAAATTATATCAAATCAAATGCATGCACACTCATCAATCATATGCATTTGCATGGATTTTCATGTAAACTCCACAGTTATATAGTCAGTCTCTATTATATAATATCTCCTCTGTGGGAATGCTGAAGTAGCAATCCTCTTTCATCACTCTCCCCTTGGCCAATCTATCCACAAGCTCATTGGCTGATTTTCATGTATGGAGATATTCAATACATTAGCCAAAAAATAATAATAATAAACTAGGTGTATATGTATCCACAAGAACTCTTGAGGAGTCGTGAGCCAAGACACAACCATGGAAGAGTCTCCCTCAACCTCCAAAGTTATGAAATCCCTGAAATCTCGCTTCCCTGAAACCTGACATTAAGGGCAAGACAAAGAAAGACCTAGATGGAGTTGAATATAAATAATTTAAATACACATAATCTGACCAAAGATATGACTTTGTGACAGATTAGGATGGTGGAACAAAATTCGTGTTGCCAACCCCAACCAATTGGGACAAGGCATTTTGTTGCTTGTCATTGTGCTTGTAATAGTAGTATTAAATTAGGAATTTTTAATTGTCAAGTTTCAACTTTTCCTTCTTTTATACTTAATGGATATAAGCAATTAAATCCATACATAGTTTGCTTCTTTATGTAAAGATTATATTTTTACTTATTAATAATTATGGATTCATGTGTCTATATGACAATTAGACCTTTCTAGGCCATATCTTCAAATTCTAAGATATAAGGGTGCATGGATTCATCCCCTAGTTCCCAAACCAATATGTTACGATCCTATATGTTAAGTGCTTAACCAAATGAGTTTCCATAAGTCCTAGGGCTTTTAGAACAACGGTTAAGCACGTAACTAATGGTATCAAAGCAAGCACCATGTCACGGGTTCGAGTCACGGAGGGGGCAACCTATAGGCTGGATTAAAATGCCTGGGTATTATGTATGGGCATGGTGGAATGTTACGATCCTATAATGTTAAGTGCTTAACCAAATGAGTTTCCATTAGTCCTGGGGCCTTTAGAACAACAGTTAAGCACATAACACAGTACATGTATCCAAATCCATGTAACATAGGCAAAAAGCTACTTTGGGTATTCTTAACTTACTTTTGGCCTGGGATAGTGGTTTCACCAATCTCATTGTCGATTCAAATATGATAACAAAATGGAGAATTCTACTATGCCGAACTTGACATAGTACAGACCGGTTGTAAACGGTTGAGATTTTATATATAAAAAGACGATAGATGGCTGTAAATAAAGTTCTTCATTATGAAGAATAGCAAATGTCGGCACTCTATACTAATTCTTAACAAAATACACATAGTTCATAACAAATATGCAGATGAAAATTCAGTCAACCATGAAATAATACATAAAATAGCACGCAATTGCACAATCACCAAAGTAATCTTGCATTCTAATCGTTTCTTGGACACAATTTGCAGTAAACGAACAAACCAAGAAACACTCAAAGAATCGAATCTTAAGAATTCCAACTAACCTTCTGATTCTAAAGTTTGGAAATATGGATCAATGTCCTTCGGCAGCGATGAGAAAGCCGACGAAATCCTAGCTCTTACTGTTGCCAGTCGTTTCCGCCAATCGGCCGGAATTCTCTTCCGATCAACCAACCATTCTTCACTCAAGAAAAAAAAATAAGAAAACGAAAATTTTAAATAGAAAAAGCAAGTTGAAATGATCATTCAAATACAAATTGCAGGGGAAAGAAAGTTGAGAAAAAAAAAAAATAGAATAAAAACTAGGGTTTGAATTCAACAAATTTACCTCCGAGACGAGCAAAGGCTATATCGATCGGAAGATTGCGAATATCCGCCGGATCATGCATTTCCGGCGAGAATCGTTGCCGACGATCGATCAGTTCCAGTCTTCCAGAAATTGAAAAATAGAAGCGTGTCAAGCGTGGTTCTCTTTAGTTCTTGTAGAAAATAATTATACAAAAGAAAAATAATAATAATACTTACAGGTAGGCTTGACAATTTAAGCCCGGCCCGTTTGAACCCGATGAGGCCGCCCGGATTAAACCGATTTTATATAGAAGCCCGAAGTATCTAGGGTCGAGCTTAGAGTAGGCATGTATAAGCTCGGCCAGACTCGGCCTGGTCCGATTTTAATCACCATACATATACAATACA
Source organism: Pachysandra terminalis (assembly GCA_031762675.1). Lineage (NCBI taxonomy): Eukaryota > Viridiplantae > Streptophyta > Magnoliopsida > Buxales > Buxaceae > Pachysandra > Pachysandra terminalis. Next base: position 1,928,668 of record JAUPMG010000013.1, read on the forward strand.
CTATAAGTTTAACATATTTAAGGTTATATCATCATGTCCTTAATTGATTTTATGATGATTTTTTATAATTTTTTTAAAATTATGAAAAATATATAGCAAAATTTGTAAATATCAATGAATATTTTTTTTGGTATCCGCGCTAGTGGTTACTCGACTACTTCCCCATAGGGAGAGACTTAGGAATTGAACCCCAGCCCTAATTTGAGGGAATGTCCTACCAACTCCCAAAGGACAGGAGAACATAAATACAAATGAATATAAAGATTATAAGAAACAGGCTTAATCGGGTTGGGATCGGGCTTTTTATATTAATTTAGGATAGGGCTTGGGCTTTATTCTTAGGCCCAAAAACTAGGCTAGGTCGGACTTGGGCATGCCTAACATCCCATATAATGTTATGTGAACCCGGCCCGGCCCGCCAAATTGCCAGCCCTATTTACAGTTGGAAGTCAAGTACACCATGCTTATCTTCTTCTTGAATGAGCCCAATATGGATAAAATGATTCCAATACAATTTCAAACTACTATATGAAACAAAGAGGGCCCTACAAAAGTAGGGTTGATGGTTTTCAGAAGGATTGAAAATGCACATGGGAAGGAGACAACACTCACATGTAGGGAACATGAGAGTACTCTCTAGTCTCTCCCTTTGCCTTTGCTTGTTGAATTGAAAGCAATGGCATTTGCTTCCCTTTGCTTTTTTATAAGTCACATCTTGTAGGTCATTCCCTTACACTAACAAAGTCACTTGCCCTTATCATGTAGGACCTTTTTTAACAAGAAGAGAAGCGACCTCAAACGCCATTAAATGTGCTTCTTGTAATCTTATCAACATCCATGTCTCCTCCAACATGGTTTGTGTTTTTTAAGAGATAGAGATATTAAGAGGACTTGCTGGTTTTGAAACATTTCTAGTGCAACTGGGGTCCCATTTGTTGCTTCATTAATGAATAATTGTTTGATTTGGCTACGTGGGCTAACCATGATTCGAGTTCGATCCGAATCCAATTCGAAAAAAATGGATTTAGTAAGGGATTTTCGATCAAATATCCGATAAGATATGATCCGATTCAATTTGACTTTAATCAAATCAAATTCGGATACAGGTTGATTTGATTCGATAAAAACCTGATTTGATTCCATTTGTGTGCATATATAAATATATAAAATGTATATTATAGATATACATATTTATACATATAATTGGGTGACTAGAAGTATTAAACATATAATTAGAAATAAGCCATTAATTTAGGATACTTTAAAAAACATTAATTATATATCAAACTATATTTTTTTTATTTGATTTCTTATAATAACTATAAAATAGGTTTACCACAAAAATCCAATAATTATTCTGATTCAATCCAAAACTAATCGGATTTGGTAAGAGATTTATGATTTGATGATATGATAAAATATGATCCGACTTTTAATCAAATCAAATTTGGATATGTCCTGATCTGGTCCGAATCCAATCCGTTGACAGCCCTAGTCTAAATGGGATTCATTTGCTCTTGACTCCAATATAATGCATTGTCAAGTAATTCAATTTCAAATTTGGACCATGCTACAACCGTAGGAAAATTGACCCGATCAACCGATGGTTGACAACGATACAATCAGGACACATGAAAAATATAATTAAATGAAGAAAAATACTGAAAATCCAAACCACTTAGTTCAATATTGTTTTATCGGTTCATATCGGTCCACAGCTGTTGAATCGAACAGAGTTCAAACGAAACTACCGAGATGTCTGATCAACGGTTCGACCTGTAATTCCGGTTCATTTTTAACAAGTCAATTTTTTTTAACAAGTCAATTATTTGTGATAAAAAGAAAAAAAAATCATATAAATTAATAATCTAGTTAATTTTTAAAAATTGCTTTGAAACAAAGAACTAACTATTAACAGTAAAAATAAATTATTTATTAATTATTTTTATTTTATGAGAACAGTAAAAGATTTAACTTGCTCTAGGCTTCATATATACTTGATGAGTAGGCAATGATCTGGCATAATTCAGGTCAAAAAGCTATGCTTGCATTTTAAATAACAATAAAGCAACTAATAATCATAAAAAAAAGAAGAAGAAATAATTGATAAGATGAAATTATTTAGTATATTTTTTTTATTATTATTATTATTTATTATTTGGTAAAGCTCTTTAGTATTTTAAACAATAATAAAGACTAGTGTGGCAATAATTGCAAGCTTTTGGGAGGTTGGTATCCTTTCACAAAAGAGTCACACCTGACCTAATGTAAGAGAAGATATGAAAAAAAGCAATCATAGAATATAGAAGATATATGGTTCTTAGCTTTGAAGGAAGCAAGAAAACTATCAATAACTATTAATTAGCTTTGAAGGAAACGAGCAAATTAATCAAACCAATTGATATTTGCTTAACTCACTAAAGTAATGATAATACCAGATTGCATTGATACAATCCATTTTCTAATACCAAACAATTGAAATTTTTAATCTCCAACCACTTGACACCCCCTACCTAGTAGATCTCTATGTTTTTTTTTATTATTATTTATTTATTTATTTTTTTTTTTTAAACAATGAAGAATCCTAATCATTCATGTGGATACAATGATATACCTCTCTCCCTCTCTCTCTCTCTCTCTCTCTCTCTCTAATAGAGTTTCAAGTAGAGCTGGCAATGTCTGACCCAACCCGCCAACTTAACCCGACCTAATCTGACTAAACGGGTTAGGGTTGATCCGTTTATTAAATGGGTTGGGTTCGAATTTAGGTTTTGTCAACCTGTTGGTAAACAGGTCGAACCTAACCCAACCCGCCTAACCCGTGTTGACCTGTTTTATATAGTTTTTTTTTCCACTTTAATATAGTATTTTACTATTTTTATATTACATAGGTTAAAATATATTTTTAATGTTAAATAGATTTTTTTACAATATTTATTAAAAATACAATAGGTTGTGAATGATTTATTATTTTATTAGTTAAAGTTAAATTTAATTATTTAATTATTTATTTAAATTTAAACAGGTTGGGGGTTGGTTACGAGTCCATGTTTTCCTGACCCGTTAGTAAATGGGTCGAACCCGACTCATTGTCACCTCTAGTTTCAAGGATCAGTCCGATCCGGTCTGGACCGGCCAATCCATACTGGAATCGGCCAGGACCAATCTGGTCCCGAGCGACAATACAACAATCGTATCGTGAGGTTTTGGACCAGACTGGTACAACTGATACCTGAATGGACAGGTCAGTACAATCTGGTACAACCGATCTAGCATTCTTTTGTTTATTATTATTATTTAAAAAATTTAAAATGGATGGTCCAAAATGGTATTGATTTGGACCTGTCTGGAACCAACCAGTACTGTTGGTCTGACGGTCGGTACTATCGATCCGACCGATCTAAAGTTTTTTCTTTTCTTTTTTAATTTAAAATTTAAACCACGTGATCCATTTTTTATATCGGATATGGACTGAACGATATTGGGAGGTACTGCCCATCCGAACCGAGATTGGTCGAGACCGGTATGGGCCCCAGTCCCGAGAGTTTAAACCCTGCTCACTAATTTTCTTTTTATTTTCTTTTTGTATGGTGGATTGCTATCTTTTTTTTTTTTTATATATAAAAAATAGGATAAATTAGATTGATAATCAACAAGATGATGCAAGGGATTATTTAACAAGGTTCAAGGATGATGAGGCTCATGTCTACCATATACATCCCCATCCAACCTCTAGTGGGTATAGAGAGAGAGAGAGAGAGAGAGAGAGAGAGAGAGAGAACAATGGTTTCAAAACATGTCATGAGTCATGACTTAAAATGTTCAAAGGTGCTATGATCTTAACCTCTGAACTGCCCCCCCTAAGAAAGTCAGTTTAATGTTCATGTATTATAATCCTATGAAGGTTCTTAAATTTTTTTCTTTTCTTTTCTTTGTGTGTGATGATCTCAACCTTTGAAATGCTCCCCTTAAAAAAGAAAAGTTTAATATTCATTTATGAATTATAATGTTATGAAGGTAAGTCTAACTAATATTTTTTTTCTTTTAATTTTATTTTTTCTTTCTGTGAGATGATCTTAACCTTTGAACTGCCAACCCATAAAAAAAAAGAAGTCAGTTTAATATTCATTTATGAATTATAATCTTATGAAGGTAAGTCTAACTAATAAATCAGCTATTTATTTATTTATTATTAATCATTTTTTATAGTTATAATGAGGGATAGTAGAGTCCACATAATGTTAGAAATATATGAAGGGCTGGAACAATCTTCACCGTTGATCAACAAACTTCATGATACGATTTAATTGTTGTCATTAGACAAGTGTACAATCCTGCAGTCAAGATTTCACCTGCATAGACACTTAATCAGTTGGTCCCTATTATGGATCGGAAGCATCATGATTGTTGGGCAACCCCAATGAGCCCGAACCAAGTATGATCGAACCCAACCATTTCATGTGGCATCCTAAAAGAAAAGGCTTCTATGCTCCTTGTGAAAGCGTAAGTGCAAACTTCATCACAAAACACCCCCGCACACTCACATACACGTATAATGCATCAAAACATTCATTTCAGCTTTTAAACACACAAGCAGAAAACTCATCTTATATAAAACCTTTATCTTTCTTATAGTTTTCCGATGTGGGATAACAGAGATTCATCAAACAAAGCTTTCAAATAATTTAATTAATTAAGGTTTTTTTTTTTTTTTTTTTAAAACAATTTCCATTGACAACCAAACATTATTTGAGGAAGTTAATCTTAGTATAACTTCAAGAAAATACTCTTTAACTTTCTTTAAGGCTGTTTTTTGGCCTCGCTTCTATAAGTACATATTGTAGCTTATAGCTTATATAAGTACTTTTTAAAATTAAATGTGTTTGGCAGTGCTTATGGGTAAGTGCTTACCCATGAGCAGTAGAGGAAGGTTAGCTACAAGGAGAAGATGCTCTCAGCAGTTTCTCCCAAGCTCTTATACGTTAAGGTATTTCACAACTCTAGTTATATTTTTAAAATACTTATTTTACCCCTAAACTTTAATAAGCACTTAAATAAATATTATTTCTAAACTTTAATAATATTTTATAATACCTATTATACCCCTAAACTTTCATAAAGCACTTAAATAAATGTAGTTACCGAACACTATTTTCTTCAAATAAGCATTTTATTGTTGCTGCGGATAAGTACTCTCATTGAGCAACTTATCCATAAGCACAAGCTGGACAGAACGCAGCCTAGGTCTTTTTTTTTTTAGGATGGAATAGATAAGATTTGGAATAAATTTTGAAGAACCCTAACCCGCTCCCCAAAGGAGCCCCTAATACCAAACAAGCTCCTAATCCTATTCGGACGTTATGAGTAGATTTGACTCTATTATAAGTTATATTAATAATAATATATTTTTTTAATTAAATATTTAATTTTTTAAACATACTTACTTATAAAAGATATATTTATTTATACATAAAATATACATAAATAAAATATAAGTAAATGGCAGCAAGATAGATTAGGGACATGCTAAGCAAAATCCGTCCAAAATTATGAATTACCAAACCCTAACCATTAAGACGGGCGCCCCGGTCCCTAATTCCAGACTAACAAGTTTTGACGTGAAATACTCTGTTACGTCCTAGTCAGAGATGAAGATGTTTTTAAGGAAGTTGTGCAGTCATTGTATGCCACGTGGAACATAACGCCAGCGTGTGAAATGGTTGCCAACTGGCAAAAAAGGGAAGTGGGGTTTTTATAGGGATAATAGTAATAATAATAATTGGAAATAGTGCTATTCGACCACGCTGTCAGAAAAGAGTCGTGGAATGACGGCAGGTCACATGGTTCCGTATGCCTTCGTTTACTGAGATGGCGCCTCCACAACACGACGCCCACTCTTTCTAGACCAATGGATTGAAGAGAAGAAGCTCTATCCCTTCCTATCGTTTGACCATTATACCCTTCAACCAAAACACCACTAATTATTTTTAGGGAAAATTATGTTTTGACTCGTTGAGGTTTCGAGTTGAGGTTTCGACAACTTATACTATTGGGACTTGTTAAACTACAATTACCCTTTTTTATATGAAACTTCACCGGGGGTGGAGGTGGTGGTGGGAGGAGATCTTTCGTGGGGTAAAACTCTGGTGGTGGTGGTGGTGGGAAGAGATTTTCCGTGGGGTAAAACCTTACGGGTCCTTGTGAGTGGGTCTCAAAGCCCTCGAGGGAGCAAAAATATCATTTCACCCCTCGAGTGCTGTGGAGCCCACTCAGGGCTGTCTCTACACCACAAGAACCCCACAGGGTTTTACCTCAGAGAGGATCCCAGCCCAATAATGATAGGGTAGTGAATTTGAGAGGAGTAATTTTATAATTTATTAAGGATAAATCAGTCCACGATCTTCGGATAATTGTAGTTTAACAAACGTGAGGGATCTAAGTGCAAGTGGTCGAAACCTCAAGAAATCAAAGTATAATTTTCCCTTATTTTTATTTCATGGATTCATTAAAGCTGAAAGTTGACTAATATAAACTGATTGATCTAAACTGAATTTGACTCGGTTTGGACTTTGTACCTAGACATTTGGTTTTCACTTTGAAATTATCAAATCAAATTAATTCGATTTGATTTTAGGTTGAAGTCTCAATTAAATCGAACAAAACCATTTTTACTTAAGGTGGTGGTGTATGATTTTTACCAAGTCATGCATCTCGAGGGTTATTGACTGATTTGGGGTGGTGGTGGGTGGTAGTGGTGGGAGGGGCTCTTTTGTGAGGGTAAAACCCTATGGGTCCCTATGGTGTTGAGACATCCTGGGTGGGTCCCGCAACACTCGAGGGGGGCAAAACTACCATTTCACCCCTCGGGTGTTGTGGAGCCCACTTGAGGCTGTCTCTACACCACAAGAACCCCCATAGGGTTTTACACCACAGAGGATCTCAGCCCGATAGTAGATTTGAGAGGAGTAATTTTATAATTTATTAAGAATAAATCAGTCCATGATCTTCAGATAATTATAATTTAACAAACATTAGGGGTCTAAGTGCAAGTGGTCAAAACCTCAAGGGTTCAAAGTATAATTTGCCCTTATTTTTATTACATGGATTCATTAAAGCTAAAAGCTGATTGATCTAAACTAACTTTGACTCGGTTTGGACCGTGTCCCTAGACATTTGGTTTTCACTTTCAAATTATCAAACCGAATTAATTCAATTTGATTTTAGGTTGAAGTCTCAATCAAATCGAACCAAACTATTTTTACTTAAGGTGGTGGTGTATGATTTTTACTAAGTCATGCACTTGTAATTTTAAAATTATCAAATGGACATTTTAGAGGGAATACAAATATTTTATATATGATATTCCCTAGCGTTCACAAAGGCATCTTGCTCCTCCAAAATTAATTTAGAAAGAATAATACATAATATTTTGTATCGATAAATATAACGTTAGAACCATGAGAATAAAAGAGAAAAGGTTCTCAATCAATTTTTATAAATTTTTCTAATCTCATTTACAACTTTCTCATAACATCTACTTATATATAAAAAAAAAAACCTAAAAAAAAATAAGTAAATAAAAGTAACTAAAACAGTTAAAAAGATTTCGAAGGCCGTTTTCAGGGTCTAAACGACCTCAAACAGCCGAAGAGCACCTCACATCAAGATACAACATGAGCCATGTAAATCTCGTCATTAGCTTTCTAAATTGGTATTTTGAGCTCAAATCTAAAACCGCTCAACACCATGTTCGTTAGGAGCCACGGTGCACGGTGCATCTTATTTCGACCTAATATTCTTAAGTAAACATCTGCAATCACCGGAATTACAATTAAAGGTTAACTCGGTTCAATTTTAGGTTAACCTTCAGTAACCTCGGTTTAATTTTGGGTTGATCTCAACCTGAACCAACCCGAACCGAATTGCACCTCTACTTTTCAGTACTGCATTGCACAAAAAAGGCTTTGCTTTTTTTAATTTATATTAACAAATACTGGAAGGGCGTTTATGTCAAACCCGGAAGAAAGTTAGTAATGCGTTTTGGTCAGAAGCTAATAGAAAAACAGAACACGTTTTGATTACTGTGTTTGTCTGTCTTACTTGGATTTGAAAACTGTATTACATCCAAAAACCCGTCATTGAAGAAAAACTCATCTTTAAATAACGCGTCTTTGCGATCATATTTCGTGTTCCGCGCTCTCTTACAGAGAAAAGAACTTCTCTGTTCTTCTCTCTCTAATGGCGAAATCGAAGAATAGTTGCAACAACAACAAGAAGCTTTCCTACATCTCAGTCCCATCTCAGATAATCCACTCTCTATCAGCTTCATCTCTTCAATCACTCCTCGTTTCACCAAAGAAATCATCTAAGAACACAAAAAAGTTCTTCACCACCACCTCGAAGAACCCAAGACTCTGGTTTCTCGTCCTGTTCCTATTCGGCTTGTTCGGAATGATCAAAATGGGTTTCAATCTCGACCCTTTACATCCATTTTCTCCGTACCCATGTTCGACAAGTCAACCTCAGATGAAAATCTCAAATGGGGTTTCGGATTTACAGATGGGTGGTGTTGGATCAGAAGGTGGAGAAACAGGGGAGGATGAGGAGGAAGCAGAGTTTTGGAAGCAACCGGACGGATTGGGTTACCGGCCGTGCTTGGATTTCAGCGAGGAGTATCGGCGGTCTAGTGTGGAGATGTTGAAGGACCGGAGTAAGTATCTTATGGTTGTGGTTTCTGGTGGGATGAATCAACAGAGGAACCAAATCGTTGATGCTGTTGTGATTGCTCGGATTCTTGGAGCTGCTTTCGTTGTTCCCATCTTGCAAGTCAATGTGATTTGGGGAGATGAAAGGTAAAAACATGAACTTTAATCTTTGAAAAAAAAATAGATAAAACTGATCGAAATGTACCCTTTTTTATCTTTTCTAGTTTTCTTGTTCAAATTTTTTTCTGATTCTATTATTACTATTTATGAATTTTCTGTCATTTTGATTGAACACATTGATACCCTTTTCTGAATTTATTGTTTGTTGTTTTCAATATTACATGGAAGCATAACATTTTGTTTTTTTCTCAATTTTTTTGGTGGTTGTAGTAAAATAGATAAAACTGATCAAAATGTACCTTTTATTCGTTTTCTTGTTCAAAAAATTTCTGGTTCTATAATTCTATTACTATTTATGAATTTTCTGTTATTTTGATTGAATACATTGATACTCTTTTCCTGAATTTGTTGTTTGTTGTTTTCAATATTACGTGAAAGACTAACCTTTTTATTTTCAATTTTTTTGGTGGTTGTAGTGAATTTTCAGATATTTTTGATTTGGAACACTTCAAGAAAGTACTTGCTAATGATATTAGGGTAGTTTCATCGCTTCCGTCGACACATCTGATGTCGAGACCGGTCGAGGAGAAGAGGACTCCACTTCATGCCTCACCCCGGTGGATTCGGGCGCGCTACCTCAAGCGGGTAAGAAAGAACCACTTGTTCTTTGTTTAGAAGTTGTTGTTTTGCTTCTTCTTTGAATTCTGATTCCTTGATAGCTAATATGTTTTACTTAAACTGCAATAGTTACAAAAATTTAGAAAGGAAAAGTGGAATAGTAGCTAAATTATTGTATGAGCTTACTTACTAGTTGCTTAAATTGCAATAGTTACAAAAATTTAGAAAGGAAAAGTGGAATAGTAGCTAAATTATTGTATGAGCTTACTTAGTAGAGTTGATCTTGATTAACAGATTATGCAATGTGTTTCAAAATATATTTTTTTGGTTTAATTGGTATTCAATGCCTTTGAAACGGATTCGGACTAATTGAACTTTGAATTGTTTATGGCAATACTTTAATTAACCCCTCCCCAAAAAAAGAAAGCTATGGGAATGCTTTAGTTCTATGTGTGAACTGAATTTGAGATTTTTTTTTTTTTTTTTTTTTTTTTTTTTTTTTTTATTTTTTATAATTTTTATCATTGATCAAGAGTCAGAACTAGCCAGTGGAAAGGGTTGTCTTTATGATCATAGCTTAGAACTCATATTTAATGAATATTTTTGGTATTTAGCCGTCCAAAGAACGGTTCTTTCCTTTCTGTGGACTATTGTTGTTTCTCAATTTTGTACTTATTTACCCACTATGAAAAATTCAAGGGAATGGACATTGTTTCTTTCCTTTTATTTTTTTCCGGCCCCATTGTAGCTACTTTTGTTTTGGTAGTTTTGAGGTTTGATCAACGATGTTATCTGGAAGTGGAAAATTGTTTCTTTTCGATGCCAAGTGGCATATAATAATGCATTTCTATTGTCGTTTGCAGCTTAATAGGGATGGTGTTCTGCTGTTACGTGGTTTGGACTCGAGGCTTTCTAAGGATATCCCCTCCGATCTTCAGAAACTTCGTTGTAAGGTATATTTGTGCCTGATGTTGTTGATCTCTTGATTTGCTGTATGTATTTAAATTGCCACCCTGTAGGTCAGCTTTTTAGCGTACCTATATATATACAAATCTGGCAAATTACTCCGCCGGGCCAAGACCAGGCTCGACGGATATCCGAGCAAGTGTTGAGGTCCTGGTCACCCCGGCATGAGTGGGCACCCAGGATGGCCAGGGTCTGGAGGACCCTGGCAGGGCCCCCCCGACATGGTGTTGTCCTGGCAATCCATGTTCGCCAGGGCCCATTTCTGACTCCCCTGGTGCTCTCAAAGGTTCTGATATATACTGTATGTACGAGTAGAGTTTGCATAAAACTTTATTACTGGAGAAGGTGAAAACTTTTCCATGGTTTCTAACGAACTTTAGTTTGCTTGGGTTTGGACTTCCTTACATTTCAACTTAATCTTTGGTTCTTGATAAAGTAGAGTTTAAATCCTTTGTTTGTATCACTCAGGTTGCGTTTCATGCATTGAGGTTTGCTCCACCAATTTTAGAAGTTGGTAACAAGCTCGCGGAGAGAATGTGGAGCAAGGGACCCTATATTGCTCTTCATTTACGAATGGAGAAGGATGTATGGGTGAGGACAGGTTGTCTTCCCGGGTTGAGCCACAAGTACGACGAAATAATCAACCACGAAAGGAAGTTACGGCCGGAGCTTCTCACTGCAAGGTCGAACATGTCATACCATGCTCGCAAGCTTGCTGGACTCTGCCCCTTGAATGCCTTAGAAGTTACGAGGTGTGGATCGAAGATCTTTCTTTTCGCATTTCGCCTTTCTAGTAGTTTTCGGTTTTAGTTTTGTTTCTCATCAACTTATTTTATGTTGCAGGCTGCTTAAAGCATTGGGTGCTCCAAACAATGCAAGGATATATTGGGCAGGAGGGTTCCCATTTGGTGGAAAAGAGGCATTGCTGCCTTTAACTAGAGAATTTCCTCATTTTTATAACAAGGAGGATCTTGCTTTGCCGGGCGAACTAGACCCGTTTGCCAACAAAGCTTCTCTTCTGGCTGCCATTGATTATACGGTTTCTGAGAACAGTGATATCTTCATGCCATCTCATGGTGGAAATATGGGACATGCGATTCAGGTATATTCCACCATCACCATCATCGTCATAGCACTAAACAATATTTTTTGTTGATTTCAATGTTCCTTTTTACAGTTAAATTGGATCTTCAAACATAGTTATCCGGTGAAATTTCACCGAAATATTGTCGAATGGAGGAATATTTTGCCAATTTGGAAAACTTTTGGGAAAAAAAGGAATTTTAATTCCAAAGTTTTTAAGGGTTTAAATGGGAGTAAAATACACCTAAAAGATATAAATTATGAAAAAAATATGTATACATATACATTAACACACATGTAGGCAAGTACGCCCTGTAGGGAGAATTCAGTGAAATTCCCTTACTTTTGCCGACTCCAACTAGTTGGGATAAGGCATATGATGATGATTACAAATACAATTCACTTTTTATCACAAATTTTTCTAAATGTTTGCATTACTTGTGCATAATATATAACATTTATAATAACATGTATTTTTTAATTAATTTTTTGAATTAAAAACGTAAAAATGGGAAATCCAGTAAATTTACCCCAGATTTCGTGTCGCCAGGCTAGAAAATGGCGATATTTTGCCAGCATGAATTTAAAACCATGGAAAATGTGTTCAAATTCTTCTTTTCTGTTATGACCTTCTTGGAGTTCGGATTGAGTTCAGAATTAATTGTACATGAGTTCATGCTAGTGTTCAACTAGTTTTGTACTTCCAGACACAAGTATTTTACAGAACTTTATTATTCATGCTTCTAATAAGTGAGATTTCTATATCTGAAACAGGGGCATAGGGCCTATGCAGGGCACAGGAAGCATATAACCCCGAACAAAAGACAGATGCTCTCTTACTTTCTTAATTCTACTCTCCCAGAATCGGAGTTCAAGAGGATTATAAAAGAACTGCACCATGACTCGCTAGGCCAACCGGAAGTCAGAACGAGCAAGGTTGGGAGGGATGTTACAAAGTATCCTATTCCAGAGTGCATGTGCAACTAGAACATAAGATCCTTCTAACGAATTATCACGATGCAGTTCCATGGGATCAGACTATTGCTGAATCTCTCACTCGAGGACAGTCACGACCTGGCCCTTGAGCCAGTCCCTCATAAGGCTGGAATGTTGTAAATTTTTGAGGGGCATTGGCATCTTTCAGAGCCATTTTGAAAGGGCAGTTTTCGACACCATCTCTTTCTGCAAGAATTCTTATATCTTCATACATTATGTATGTAGACATTAATGATGAGATGGGTCTTCTGTAAAATAATAGCAACATAAAATTCATTTATTACATCAATTTTTTGATTGTTCATGTGTGAAATTTGCTTAGAAACAATGTATTTACACACACACACACACATATATATATGTGTGTGTGTGTGTGTGTGTGTTTGTGTATTTTTTTCATTATTGTAGTGCTTATACATACCAAAGATTGATGTGTATTTTTGTATAAAAGAGTACTTTGAAGATTTAAATCTCATCAGGCATCTCTCAGTTTCATTTTATGGTTCATACACACACACACACACACAGATATATATATATATATATTATCTGGAACAACAATTAATAATTTAACCTCTTTATCTTCTCCATTTTATCTAAGAGAAGCATGAACATGAGCAGAAGCAACAATAATTCTTTATTGTTGTATTATTGGGGATTGGGTTTTGGTCCTAAGATCTGCAACTGTGAACTTGTTTCTAGAGTTATTTCTTCCGTTTCTTCTTTCCTTGTTCATATCCTGTTGATCCCAAATAGATATATCAACTTGGTTGTCTGATCCTTAATTTTAAATGGAGATGCTGTTGGGAACTCCCATTCCTGTAACTCCTGGTTTAGAGAATGGCTTCAGCAGTTCATAAGGAACAATGCCAGCGCCTGCTCTGTTTGAGAGCCTCAAATCCAAGTTCTTCGCGTTGATGATCCCTTCGAGCTCCTTCAATCTTCCTTGGAATCGCTCGAACGCTGCCTTTATTGCCGGATCATTCTCCCATGATGGCTCCATTTTCTCCCCAATATACTCCTCATCAGGTGAATGGTTTGACAAAACATCCAATACAGCCATCACCTTTGTTGCTTGAGCCTGTGAAGGAAAGCATTTCAACATCGCGACCTCGGGCTTGTCCAAGAACTTCTTGAACCCCTCTTCGGATGGATCCTCAGTAGGCATATTCGTTCTTGTGATAGTTGGCCTATTCGGGAAGTACCCGCCGTAAACATATTGGCCAAAGTTGACGGCGGCATGGTGGCCGGAGGCAACCCAGATGATAATCGTCAAAGTTTTGATGAGATCATCTGGGGTATTGAGTACCGGCCACCACGGCTCGTCTTTCTTGTCTTCATGACCTTTGGTTCGAACTTCGGTCCACCATGACTGGAGCTCTTGATCGGATTCGACTAAGCTTGATTCTGGGTAGTAATGGTGGACGTAATCACTCACCCATTGGTTAATGGCTTTCCAGAGGATGAGACCGTCATTGGCGAAAGGGTAATCCTCGATTGTCAGCTTCAGGCCGTGCTCGGCAGTTGGATCCTCAACTGCCATTCCCCTGAAAAGTTAATAGAACCAAATGTTAAAAAAGAAAGATAAACAAGATGAAGAAGAAACCCAGCAAACACAAGACACAAATTTATATAGTTCGGCAAACAATGCCTACATCCATATATGTACACCCGATTCTACTATTCTCCAAAGCTTAGAAAAAGTGTTACAAAGAGCAGCAATGAAAGAATGATAAATACCCTTGTAATTAGGATTAAACATAATAGAAGTAAAATTACTATTATACTCCTAAACTCTCGACCGATGAATTTGGTGGCTGGATCATCAGTACTTCCCAAATGCCTCAGTAGCATCAGTCTCTACATAATAATACCAAAAGGTATTCAGAAATTAGAATCACCTTCCATTTATTGATAAATACCTTGTAAGTAAGGCTAAACATAATAAAAGTGAAATTACTATTATACCCCTAGACCATCCTAGACTGATGAAGTTGATGGCTAGATCATAGTACTTCCGAAATGCCTCAGTAACACCAGTCTCCTCATAACAACACCAAAGGGTAATCAGAAATCGGAATCATTGAACTTGCACCGATTGCTTATAAGCAAGGACTGAAATTGGGTTGGATCGGATCGAGCCGGACCTTTGTTAGAATTTGAAAAAGTCCAGCCCAAGGTGTGACGATAAACATGGAAAGCCCAAACTGAGTACTGAATAGGTTAAAGTTCCCTTCAAAATTTTCTTTTTTACTTTGAAATGTAAGATAGTTGAATCACCTTCTAATCAGGTCAGCAGGCAGAGCTTCCATGTCGAACCGCCAAAGCTGGTCGTAAGCGACGGAGCTAAGTTCCATGGAATACTTTCCCGGCGAGAACGAGCATTCGATGATCCCACCGGCATTGATTAGGCTCTGTCGAGCAAGCGCATTGATCTCCATCGTGTACCGGAAATGAGGATGTAACAATCTGTAGATCGGGTGCATCGCGCTTAATTGCCGATTAGTGGCGATTATGTAAGGCTCTGTGCAACTGTGAGTCCTTAGCCTACAGTCACAAAGGAACATGATTATACATCTAACATAGCCTAAGCAGACTAAGAGCAGGTGGACTCATCTTTTAGTCCAAGCTATGCCCACCCAAGTCTAAAATACTAGCCCAAGCCCACACTTTAAGAAGGGGTGTACAATGGGCCGGCCCCCCACATGCCTCCTCATCCTGGCACGATTGAGCCACGTGTGCCCTGGGTTCATGGCCCATGACACGGACACAGACATGATTGGGCACGACCCGGTCTTCTATATGGGCCTATTATCGGCTAGGTGGTGGATCGAATACTTTCCAACTTGTAAAATTAGGGTATAAACTAGGGGTGGCAACGTGTCGGTTTTGGGCCGACTTGGGTCGGGCTTACACCCCAATATAACATTATATATGTGGCCCGAACCCGTCCTTCAGGCCCAAAGTGTAAGTTAGAATCCAATGATTTAAAATAGACCAAGCCTGAGCCCAGTTCAGCCCGGCCCTGCAAATTCAAATGGGTTACTTTTAAAAATTTTAAAACTATAAATTTCAAGGATATTTGTGTTGACAATATAATATTTATATGTATGCAATATATAAAAAATAGTAATTATCAGTATGCATAGGTCGGGCCAACCTAACCTAAATCCAAACCCGATCTGAAAATCTAATTGGGTCTTAAATTTCAGCTTGACCCGGTCCTACGGGCCAATTTACCCTTGTTCAAGCCAACCCTATCATATGACCGGGCTGATCGGTCTGGACGGGCCACCCGGCCCATTGCCACCCCTAAACTATAAACCCATATGTTGAGTTCCTTTGAACAAAGTTCTTACCAGTGATGAACAAGCTGATGAAAGCCGGCGTCATGAGCAGAAACATGAGCCTTAGCCAGTCTCCAAAGCCAGCAACTGGTTGCTTCATAACCAGGCGTGAACACTTGCTTCCACTGAGGCTTATCGGTTGAAGGTGGTCGAGTCAGCTCGATGGCTATTGGCCTCAAGGTACTCCCCTCCGTCAGGAAGAACAGCGTACGAGAACCGTACAGTGTCGTCCCTTCGAGCTCTCTCACTTTGTTCACATAAGGTAAGAACACATCATGATAATCTAACATAAATAGCTTCTTACCTTCCAATGCCTGCAACCATAAATCATATAAGGTAATGTAACTAAAGATTGATGATCTCTAGTTTTTTTGATAATCTTATTTATACATTAATCCGCACGGGATAGTTCAGTGAGGGCCTTGCGCGTGTCTCAGGAAGTGTGAGGTCTCTTGTTCGAGTCTCTGAGCTTAAATGATACATGTGGTTTGTGGGTGGTTGCAAGCATAGTGTTAAGGATCGGCCAATCCAACTGGGGATCAGTTCGGGACGAGTTAATATCTCCAGCTGATCCCAAAACATGCTGAAGTTCTTTGACTTGGCCTGAAACCGAATCAGATCGTCTGGGCCGATCCAACTCGGGATTGGTTCGGGACGAGTCACGATCCCAATCTCTGACTCGATCAGATCCAATTCGGGATCGGCTCGGGATGAATCCCAAGCCAATCCCAAAATATGTTGAAGTTCTCCGACTCGGTCTAAAATCGAGTCAGACTTTGCCTCGATTTTGGACGAGTCAGATCAGACGAACCCATATGGATCGCCTGATCTGACTCAAAAAATTTATGATTTTTTAAAAAAAAAATTGGGCCATGTTTGGATCAGCTGATCTTGAGTTGGATCGGCAATCCAAGTCGATATCGGACTGAGACGATCCCTATCCGATATTGAGTTCAAACACTATTATTGCATGTCTTATGAGTTTACCAAGTCATACTAACTAACTATGGCCAGGGTTCCACGTTATATATATATATATATATATCTTATCTGATGTACCTTCTGGACAGTCATTATTCCTTTGATCTCTCGCTCCACAATTTCTGTTGTGATTGCTGATTCCGGTGGTCCATAGATCTCAGGATCAAGTTTACTCTTCAATGGCCATTCCTTCACATTTATATACCAAGTTTCATTTCTAAATACATTTGTCATGAAGGATTTACAAATATATATATATATATATACACACACGTGTGTGTAATATATAAATGTCATCATGCTGGGACATATTTAGATGTTTGAAATGGAAGATATATACCCATTCTGGAACCTATCTTCATGCCATACCTTGACCAATTCTATGCTATATGGGTTGAGACCAGCAAGAGTCTGTCTAGAGAATTCTTCATCTCTGAACCAAGAAAACTTATCTCCTGCAAACAAACAGATATACACACATGAATGAAAGAGAGAGAGAGGGAGAGAGAGAGAGATGAATGACTTACTATGTATCATTGCAGGAGTCTCAAAGAGCAAGAGATCATCTCCTTCATCAGTTAGATACTTGACAAGCCTTGGCATGAGCTTTTGAAAGATTCCTTGGTTTTCAGGCTTAGGCAAGGCAACCCCAACATTGAATAGAGAGTCTATGGCAGTAAAATATGGGAAGCCATGGTGGGTATCGACTAGGGCCGTCCCAATTTGAGGGATTAGAGTGTGCAGTAGTGATCTCAATGTCCTCGCCGAGAATGTTAAATGCTTCACTTCTGAGAAGGCTTCGTCCCGTGGCACGTACATGAATTTTTTCCTCCCCCTCTTTTCGCATGATGGATCTGGACAAGTGCACATATACATGTATATATTATATATACACCCATAATAGTGGATTAGTTGACCACGGTGGAACGGAAAAAGTTTAGGGTTCACGGTTCAACAGTCAGATTGTACTTTAAACAACCCAACAGTGAAGCAATTATGTTTTATAATTGTCAATAGATTGGGCCAGCAGTGGAGTCAGGATCCTATTGTATGGGAGCGAGATTTAAAAAAAAATTGATTTTCGTTTGACAAAATTAATTTTATTTTTTACAAAAAGAAGATAAAATTAAGAGAAAATTACTCGTATACCTTAATTTATAGCAATTATTAGTAATTGGTATATATTGACCAAGCAAAATTACCTCTCAAGTATCAAAATACTCACAAATTTGCCTTTTGGTCCTACAGACGTCATATCTGATATTTTTTATAATACTTGTTTTTCAATAAAATAAAAATCCTATCCTACTTTTAAGCCCTTTGCATACTTGGTGTGCATTCTTCCACACTTAAATACGCATCTTTGCACACTTAGTGTGCAACTCTTCCACCACCGCCGCCCCGCTGCCACAACCCACCACCAGCCCCCCACCACCACCCAGCACCACCACCACCTTTGCACACTAATGGTGGGTGGTGATGGGGTAGTAGTGGTGGTAGTGATGGGTGGTGGGGGTGGTGGTGGTGATGGGTGATGATGGTGGTAGTGGTGGGTGGTGGTGGTGGTGAAAGGGATGTACATTTAAGTGTGCAAGGATGCACACTAAATGTGCAAAAGGCTTAAGGGTAGAATAAGAATTTTTAATTTTTTTAAAAAAACAAGCATTGTAAAAATACTGGATATATCCTCTATAGGATCAAAAGGCAATTATGTGAGTATTTTGATACCTGAGAGGTAATTTGGCTTAGTCAATATACTTTTGATAATAATTATTGTAAAGATATGAGAAATTTTCCCTAAACTTAATGTTAGTTTCTAAATTATGGATACACTAATATAT
>JAUPMG010000013.1:1947424-1964977 GCA_031762675.1 Pachysandra terminalis
ACACCCAGGTAAAAACGAAACCTGGGATTTTACCCCCAGATTTCGTGTCGCCAGGGTGCGAAATGGCGAAATGTCGGTGACATTTCGCTAAATGTCGCCGACATTGCGAACCCTGCTTTTGCCGACCTCAACCTGTTGGGATATGGCATATGATGATGATTAGAATTCACTTGTCACAATTTTTTCTAAATGTTTATATTATTTATGAATAATATATAATTTTTATAACGGTATGTGTTTTTTAATTTAATTTTTGAATTAAAAAAGTAAAAAGGGGAAATCCAGTAAATTTCTCCTAGATTTCGTGTCGCTAAACTAGAAAATGGCGATATTTCTCCGTCATGCCTGCGAAATTTAAAACCATGGAAAAGACATTCAAATTCTTCTTCTATTATGACCTTCTCCGAGTTCGGATTGAGTTCAGAATTAAGTCTACTTGAATTCATGCTAATGTTCAACTAGTTTTGTACTTCCAGAAAAAAGTATTTTACAGAACTTTATTATTCATACCTCTTAACAACTGAAATTTTTTTTATTTGAAACAGGGGCATAGGGCCTATGCAGGACACAGGAAGCATATTACCCCGAACAAAAGACAGATGCTCTCTTACTTTCTTAATTCTTCTCTCCCAGAATCGGAGTTCAAGAGGATTATAAAAGAACTGCACCACGACTCGCTAGGCCAACCGGAAATCAGAACGAGCAAGGTGGGGAGGGATGTAACAAAGTATCCTATTCCAGAGTGCATGTGCAACAACTAGAACGTAAGATCCTTCTATCGAATTATCACGAAGCAGTTCCATGGGATCGAACTACTACTGAATCTCTCACTCGAGGACAGCCACGACCCAGAATCAGCCCCCTCTTAAAGCTGAAAAATTGTAATTTTTAGAGGGGCCATGGCATCTTTCAGAGCCATTTTGGAAGGTCAGTTTTCGACGCCATCTCTTTCTGCAAGATTGCTCATATCTTCGTACATATACATTTCCATATATGTATGTTGACATTGATGATGAGATGGATGTTTTGTAAAATAATAACATAAAATTATTTATTACATCAATTTTTTGATTCTTCATATGTGAAGTTTGCTTCGAAACAATCTATATATATATATTATTTTTTTTTTTTTCATTCTTGTACTGCTTATACATTCCAAGGATTGATGTGTATATTGAAGATTTAAATCTCATCAGGCATGGTCTCAGTCTCATTTTATGGTTCATATATATATATTATCTTAAACAATAATTAATATTTTAATCTCTTTTTCTTCTCCATTTCATCTGAGATACATGAACAGAAGCAACAATAATTCTTTATTGTTGTAGTATTATTCCAACCTTTTGAAATCCACCAAATAACTAAACAAGCTAAAGACTTTGGGATTGGGTTTTGGTCCTAAGAAGATCTGCAGCTGTGAACAGCTTGGTTCTTGAGCTATTTCTTCCTTATTTATTTCCCGTTGATCCAACTTGATAGTCTGATCCTTAGTTTTAAATAGAGATGCTGTTAGGAACTCCCATTCCTGTAACTCCTGGTTTAGAGAATGGCTTCAGCAGTTCATAAGGAACAATGCCAGCTCCTGATCTGTTTGAGAGCTTCAAATCCAAGTTTTTCGCATTGATGATCCCTTCGAGCTCCTTCAATCTCCCTTGAAATCGCTCGAATGCTGCCTTTATTGCAGGATCATCCTCCCATGATGGCTCTATATTCGCCCCAATATACTCCTCATCAGGTGAATGGTTTGACAAAACATCCAACACAGCCATAACCTTTGTTGCTTGAGCTTGTGAAGGAAAGCATTTCAAGAGCGCGACCTCTGGCTTTTCCAAGAACTTCTTGAACCCCTCTTCTGATGGATCCTCGGTAGGCATATTCGTTCTCGCGATCGTTGGCCGGTTCGGGAAGTAACCTCCGTAAACATACTGGCCAAAGTTGACGGCGGCATGGTGGCCAGAGGCAACCCAGATGATAATCGTCAAAGTTTTGATGAGATCGTCTGGGGTATTGAGGACCGGCCACCACGGTTCGTCCTTCTTGTCTTCGTGGCCTTTGGTTCGAACTTCCGTCCACCATGATTGGAGCTCTTGATCAGATTCAACTAAGCTTTGTTCTGGGTAGTAATGGTGGACATAATCACTCACCCATTGGTTAATGGCTTTCCAGAGGATGAGTCCGTCGTTCGCGAAAGGGTAATCCTCGATTGTCAGCTTCAGGCTGTGCTCGGCCGTTGGATCCTCAACGGCCATTCCCCTGAAAGAAAGAAAGATAAATCAAGCACACACAAGACAAAGATTCACGTGGTTTGGCAAATAGTACATACATCCACGGATGGACACCCGAACCTACTATTCTCCAAAGCTCAAGAAAAAAAGTGTTACAATGAGCAGTCACGAAAAAGATAGGATCTTCTGTGAGCAGAAGTCCTCTGAGCAGCTTGTGGTGTAGAGATAGCATCCACGAAGATAGCATCCAAAGGGTGAAATGGTATTTTCACCCCTTGGGTGCTGTCTCTATACCACAGGTTGCTCACAGGACTTTTGCTCACAGAAGATCCGCTCCCGTCACGAAAGTATAATAAATATCCTGTAATTACGGTTAAACATAATATAGATGAAATTATTATTATACCCCCTTGACTGACAAAGTTGGTGGGTGGATCATCAGTACTTCCCAAATGCCTCACCAGTCTCCACATAACAACAAAGGGTATTCAGAAATCAGAATCACTGAACTTGCACCCTGTTAAATATTCTATAATTAAGGCTAAACATAATAGAAGTGAAATTATTATTATACCCCTAGACCCTCGATCAGCTAAATTGGTGGTGGAATCATTAGTACTTCTGGAATGCCTTAGTAACATCAGTCTCCACATAACAACACCAAAGGGTATTCAGAATATCAGAATCACTAAACTTGCACCAACTGATAAGCAAGGATTGAAATTGGGTTGGATCGGATCGAGCCGGACTTTTGTTAGAATTTTGAAAAAGTCCAGCCCAAGGTGCTGGTCATAAACCATTGAAAGCCCAAACTGAGTACTAGAAAGGCTATAAAGCTCCCTTTAAAAATTTTCATTTGGCTTTGAAATGTAATAGTTTAAATCACCTTCTAATCAGGTCAGCAGGCAAAGCTTCCTTGTCAAACCGCCAGAGCTGGTCGTAGGCGACGGAGCTCAGCTCCATGGAATACTTTCCCGGCGAGAACGAGCATTCGATGATCCCACCGGCATTGATTAGGCTCTGTCGAGCGAGAGCGTTGATCTCCATCGTGTACCGGAAATGAGGGTGTAACAATCTGTAGATCGGGTGCATCGCGCTTAATTGCCGATTAGCGGCGATTATGTAAGTCTCTGTGCAACTGTGAGTCCTTAGCCTACAGTCACAAAGCAACATAAGACTGGGCTGATCGGTCCGGACGGGTAACCCGACCCGTTGAGTTCCTTAAACAAAGTTCTTACCAGTGATGAACAAGCTGGTGAAAGCCGGCGTCATGAGCCGAAACATGAGCTTTAGCCAGTCTCCAAAGCCAGCAACTGGTTGCATCATAACCAGGCGTGAACACTTGCTTCCACTGAGGCTTATCGGCTGAAGGTGGTCGAGTCAGCTCGATGGCTATGGGCCTCAAGGTACTCCCTTCCGTCAGGAAGAACAGCGTACGAGATCCGTACAGTGTCGTCCCTTTGAGCTCTCTTACTTTGTTCACATAAGGTAAGAACACATCATGATAATCTAACATAAACAGCTTCTTACCTTCTAAGG
The DNA here is from genome assembly GCA_031762675.1 of Pachysandra terminalis. Lineage (NCBI taxonomy): Eukaryota > Viridiplantae > Streptophyta > Magnoliopsida > Buxales > Buxaceae > Pachysandra > Pachysandra terminalis. The sequence continues at coordinate 1,951,192 of JAUPMG010000013.1, forward strand.
CCTGCAACCACAAATTATATATATATGGTAATGTAACTAAAAGTGATGATCTTTATTTTCCTTTTTGATTGATAATCTTGTTTATACATTAATCCGCATTGGATAGTTCAGTGGGAGCCTTACGTCTCAAGAAGTGTGAGGTCTTTTGTTCGAATCTCTGGACTGGGCTGTGGGATCCTTTGTGAGGTAAATCCTTGTGGTCGCCCTGTGGTGTAGAGATATCCTCAAGGGGGCAGGACCCACCAAGACTGCACCGGAGAGACGAAATGGTCTTTATTTTTCATCCATCAGGATTGTCTCTACACCACAGGGCAACCACAGGGGATTATCTCACAGAGAATCCCGTCCCTTAAATGATACCTGTGATTTACGGGTGGTTGCAGGTCTTCTAGGTTGTTGGAATGTGTCCCACATCGCCTGGAGTTATCCCCTGGACCACAACGGCCCCAACCAGACTATGGTTAGACCAAACCATGCTCTGATACCAACTTGAAAAAGGCCCAACCCATTCAACTCCTTAAAACCCAGGTATTAAGAAGAGAATGGGCTGGGCATTTTTCAAGTTGGTATCAGAGCATGGTTTGGTCTAACCAGAGTCTGGTTGGGGCCGTTGTGGTCCAGGGGGTGTGTTGGAGTGTGTCCCGCATCGCCTGGAGTTATCTTGTCTGTGCTGATTATAAGTGCAAGTTCCTCTCTTCTTAATACCCGGGTTTTAAGGAGTTGAATGGACTGGACCTTTTTCAAGTTAGGTTTACTTAGTTATATTATTCTGTGTTTTAAAAAAATAAAATAAAAAATCTTCTCTGATATACGTACCTTTTGAACAGTCATTATTCCTTTGATCTCTCGCTCCACAATTTCTGTTGTTATTGCTGATTCTGGTGGTCCATAGATCTCAGGATCAAGTTTACTCTTGAATGGCCATTCCTGTATTTTCATATACTAAGTTTCAGTCCTAAATACATTTGACACATGACATAAAGGGCTCACAAAAAATTAATGTACTTTTTTCTTTAAAATAGTATTAAAAAATTAGACTACGTATAACACATATGATAAAACCTAATACACATATACCATTGAGACTTAACTTAAGTGCCTTGTTTTGGTTGGTTATTGCTCATTCCTTTTACGGGAAGAGCCTTAGGTGATTTGAATTCATTAAAATATTGTACACATGACTAATCTATAAATTCCCATATCAAAATGATAGTCTGGATTGGTCAGATCATTCCTTCACGTTACAAAATGACCATATTTATTGCGAAAGTACAAAAAAAAACTTTTAGACTGAAACCTATATTTCATAGTATACCTTGACCAATTCTATGCTATATGGGTTGAGACCAGCAAGAGTCTGTCTAGAGAATTCTTCATCTCTGAACCAAGAGAACTTGTCTCCTGCAAACAAACAGATATACATATATACATGAGAGAGAGAGAGAGAGAGAAAGAAAGAGAGAGAGAGAGAGAGAGAGAGAGAGTTACTATGTATCATTGCAGGAGTCTCAAAGAGCAAAAGATCATCTCCTTCTTCAGTTAGATACTTGACAAGCCTTGGCATGAGTTTTTGAAAGATTCCTTGGTTTTCAGGCTTAGGTAAGGCAACCCCAACATTGAATAGAGAGTCTATGGTAGTAAAATATGGGAAGCCATGATGGGCATCGACCAGGGCCGTCCCAATATGAGGGATTAGAGTGTGCAGTAGCGATCTCAGTGTCCTCGCCGAGAATGTCATTTCCTTCACTTCTGAGAAGGCTTCGTCTCTTGGCACGTACATGAATTTGTGCTTTCCCCTCTTTTCGCATGATGGATCTGGACCAGTGCACACACATATATATACACACACGTAATCAGGGATTAGTTGACGGCGGTCGAACCGAAAAAGTTTAGGGTTCACGGTTCAATAATCAGACCGTACATTGTCAATAGATTGGGCTAGGGGTGGAGCTAGGATTCTATTGTAGGGGAACGAGATTTGACAAAAAATTGGTTTTTGATTTGACAAAATTAATGTTATTATAATCTACTTCGAATTTTAGGTGCGGTTCGATTTAGTCGAAACCTTAACTGTAATCTATACCAAATTAATTCGGTTTTTGTTTTCTAAACCATAACCAAACCAAAATAAAAAGTTTTCGGTTTAAACAGAACCAATGGGTGAGGATACAAAAGTGAAAAAATATTATTGCGAGGAGCAAGAAACAAACTCTTGAGGAGGGGGAATCTTCTAAGCTGGCTCACAGGGGATCCCCTACAAGGTTCTAATTCTCGGGATCTTGGATCGGACCGGTCCGGGCGGAACCCAATCCGGATCGCCGATCCTAGTCCGATCCAGGTTTGGATCGTTATTTAAAAATAAAAAAAAAATTGGATCGGCCCGATCCATTCATTGGATAGGACCGGATCGGCCGATCCGGATTAGGATCGCTCAGATCGGACCGATCCAATGCTAATTGAAAAAAAAATAAATTGAACCAAATTAGACCGGATCGGACTGGATCGGCTGATCTAGATCATGATCGGACCGGATCGGCCGATCCAAAGCCATTTGATACGATCCTTCGTATCGTGGCTTAGGATCGGACTGGTCCTGGTGAACCCAGGGGGTCCACATCTTTAACCAGCTTTTTTTATATTTGATAGAAATTATAAAAAAAGGTTGTTGTCATACCTTTGACGCATCGTTCACGTCCGGTTCTGCAACGCCGAGGGTATGGGTGTTCCTTGCCACCTAGGACAGGCCTTGCCAAGTCATCGCGCTTATCTGGATTACCAAGATCATTGTACTTATCATAGTCATAGATCCTATCGAACGGCTTACGCTCTCCCTCTCCATTGCCACGTAGATTCTCAAGCTCCCTCTCTCTTAGCTTCTTCACCCCATTTGGGGTTTGTGACGGCAAATAGCACTGGATCACATCAGTACACATGTAAGTATCAATTGGGACCTTCTGATTAAGGTAATCCTGATTTGGATTGTGAGAAGCACTCATTGGATAAGTAACTCAATGGAAGCACTTATCCATAATTTATATAATACATATTTACCCCCAAAATAATAATTTAACGAACCTATAATAACAAAAAATGTTACCATGACAGAAAATTGAGTTTAAATCAGCAAAGGTTATACCCGTAAAAGTTCCAAGCACCAAGTATTGGAAGAAAATCGTGATTTTTTTGCGCGATATTTCTTACGGTACCAATTTCTTGCTGATGCACATAGCAATCGAACTGATAAACTATTACTCAGATTAAGGTGGAAGCCAGTTTAGGGTTAATATATCTCTTACGGTTTTAGACCGATTGATAGTTAGTTCTGTTGTACTTACTTGGTGTTATGTGATTTGTACCATAGGAAATTAATATAGCACCAAAATATCGAAGACGATAATCTGCCAATCTGTACCCTTTCCCTGGGATATAGACTTCTTGATAGCAGGGTTTATATTTTCGGCATCTTGGATCGGACCGGTTTGGGGCGATTCCAATCCGGATAGTCGATCCAGTATTGGATCGGCCGATCCTTGTCCGATCCAAGTTTTGGATTGTTCTTCAAAAAAAAAAAAAGAAAAAAAAAATTGGATCGGTTCAATCCAGTCATTGGATCAGACCGGATCAGCCGATCCAGATTGGTATCGCTTGGATCGGTCCGTTCCAATGCCAATTGAAAAAAAAAATGAATTGGACCAGATCAAACCGGATCGGTCGATCCAGATCAGACGATCCGGATCGGGATTAGTTGGATCGGTCCGATCTAAAGCCACTTGATACAATACTTTGTATCGTGGCATAGGATCAGACCAGTCTTAGCCGATCCCAATCCGATCTGATCCGGACCTATCCTTAAGACCATGCTTGATAGGAGGGAACTCAGTAAGTGGAGTTTATAATTCTTTTAAAAATTAGTAAATATTTGGTTAAAACATGAGTGGTCCAAACCCCAAACACGCAGAATAATATTGGTCCCCTAATGGGGTCATCATCCTCAAATAAAACAATACTTCTAGATTAAAATTGTATGGCCACGACCACTTGGAACCAAAATTTGGCGAAGATGATGATGAACAAGACGTATGTGGTATTGAAACTTATACGGATCGATTCAAACCATAATTCTCAGTATAGCAAGATTATATTTTATGTGTTTATGTATATGTATGCATGTATAAATACGTAGAAAAAAAAAAAGAATTGAAAAGAGAAAAAGGTGACCTTATTGGAGAAGAAGATCCTCTTCTCCGGATTATCGAACTTGGCATGAACCCATGACTCACAAAAAATGTTAACCGGATCGCCAGTAGGGAATCCTTCGAGGATGATATTTTTGAGGAACATCTCCTTGTGGTGCTCATTCACCACCAGTACGGCTCCGACATTGCCGAAATCCGCCGGAACCTTGAAGTCACCCTCGTATTTCACCTCCTCCTCCCCTTTTCCTGCCCTATGTGCATACTCCTTAATGGTATCCTTCTCCAACCCCGTCCCTTCAAAAAGAAAATAATAATAATAATAATAATAATAATAATAATAATAAGAGAGAGATTTTAACCAAAGAGACAGAAGAAGGTATCATTTGGGACAGCGGTAAAGTCTTGGAGTGTCATCCCTAAGACATGGTTCGAAACCCAGAGTCACCAAATAATGAAAGCTTGCTCGACGGTTTGTCTCCAATTGAGACGTCGTGTGTCGTTTGAGTTGCCTCTACGCTAGACTCACAGACCTTCTTTGTAGCCACTAGGTAAATAGATGGGTGCGTGTGTTACTGGCTATGTATCAAGGGGACAGTGGCCCGTGAAAAATGTACAAAGAGAGAGAGAGAATTCATCTTGTTAGCTACTTACTGGAATCGAGCTCGGCACTAACGAGCTCAAGAAGAAGTGATTTACCAAGCAAATCAGTAATGTCATCAAGGCCTCGGGTCAGCTTAAGGTTGGAAAAGATCCCACCCATGGCTACCTGCACGGTGATAGTAGCTTTAACCCTAATAAACTTCTGATCAGTCTCTGTAGAACTCTCTAGGGTTTTTACATCATTTAGAACAGCACGAACACCATACTTCTTCTTTGTTTTATGGAAAGTCATCTGTTGTTTCTGGATAGAGAAGGAGAAGGATGAGCTACCTTGGTTGCCATCGATGCAAGGCTTGGGCAAGAACAGGAGGAGGGATCGAGCAGACTCGGCTTGGTTCACTCCAGTCTTCAACATCCCTGGTGGTCCAGTGGTAATTGCTATGGAGTTTTGAGGTTACAACCTCATGCAAGCCCTACCAAGTCTCCTTGTGCATATATATATATATGTATACAAATTGTATGTATATATATAGACACTCTGTAGGTGTTCTGGATTACAAGTTATTTTCAAGTTTCGTGCTCTCACTCTTGTTTTCGTTACGTTATGGTGATTTAGATGGAAGAAGATCTTCTGCTAACTCTCCTCATAACTCTCCTAATAACAAGACAAATTTAAGGGTAAAATTATAATTTCACCTTCATAGAGCATGTCTATCGATCTTTAACAAAAATTGATATATTTGACCATATTACCCCTCCATCAATTGTTATGTTAAATATGCTAACAAAGTAGGAAATTAAAATTATTAATTTATCCTATAATTATAAGAGAACTGGGATTTTCACAATTTTCAATATTACGAAGCTTCCTTATTCTTTTATATAAGCACCTAATTTCTTCTTAAGATCATTAAACAACTTAAAATATGTTGTTGTAAACAAGAAGCAAATATTCAGTTACTTTATTGATTGTTATTAATGAAAATGATAACCTTACCCTTTCAAACTATAAGGGTACGGTTCGGAGCGGTTATGAAAAAAAAAATATCTCCTTTTATATCCCTAACATAACATATATGTATATATTAGAACTCTCACAATCCTAAATTTTTCAAAATTGGAAAATTGCTATAAATAATAAAAATAAATAAAATTTGATTAAAATCTTCCTAATGCCTTAAAGCAACTAATAATGGTTTTTCAAAATAAATTAGGATTCAAACCCTAACATAAGTTAAACCGAAACCTACTAAAAATAGAAAGTTTTTAGAAACCATCATTTTAAGGGCCAAAATAACCTTTTTTTGATCTGGTAAAATGATAATGAATCTATAGACATATTACAATATTGAATTCATGCTATATCTTTTTGAGAAACCCTAACCTGCCCCTAAAAGATCACATAATAGCAAACCCCCTCTTAAGTCTATCGACTTAACAGGATAGGTTTGATCAGGATATAACATATATTATATATAGAATTTTTATTTTTTATTTTTTTTTACAGTTAAATCTATAATCTTTTAGACATTTGCTTTTAAAATATATATTTTAACATCAAGTGTATATTTAATTAAATATAAATAAATGACAATAAACAAATTGAATCAAATTCGAATTTAATTTATGAGTTACCAAACTCTAACCGTTAGGAATTGACATTTGTACTTACAAACCCTAGAAGGAGTTTGGGCAATTTTTTTCTTTTTATTTTCCTTGGTCGACTTGATCCGTGGCTTGGAGTCTATTATCTATTACAAGTGGTGACCATGAATCCTGAGGATTATTGCAATTTTTTTTATTTATTTAAGAAAAAAATTTGAAAGGCAAAAAGTTTTCTGTCTACCAAAAAGCATAATTGATCAATGAGACAAGAAACAAGACCATTTTTATCACATGGAAAAAAATTCGATCAATCCAAATCGTCCATTCGATCAATCCAAATCGTCCATTTCAATGAGAACCTTTCAATTAGTCATATCAACAATAATTTAAAAACGTGTAACATTCATCGAGGTAGTTATCAAAAAACTCAAAAACATTGAAATAAATAAAGTGTGGTGGGTGGTAGTGGCAATACTTATCACGACGGGAAATTAAATCAACAAGTGACCGTATCTCTTTTCTAAGAGAGCTAAGTGGCTATCTAACACCAGTCAAACTACGCTAACGGAGATAATGAGTCAAGGTGTTAGAGATTCTCTAATTCTTAAGATTTTAATTGAGATTACGACTGAACCTTTTGCAGACTGCTTATGTGTCCAAACTGGGATCAAGTCAGACGTAATTCAAGATCTGATAATTTTGATAGAGGTCTCCCCCTTTTATGATTTCTCCTCCCATTTTTCATCATTTGTTTCAAGGAAAGTGAGCCTTTAGTTTATAGCATTTGAAAGAGAGTTAACTATAGTTAGAATTTCTAACTACCATTCTTTACCGTGATTAAAACGTTCATCGAGGTAGTACGCATTATGTACCCTAGTCTCTTAGGTGGACCAATCACAAGTCGTTTAGATAATTACAGGTTTGTAATTGAGAAACCATGACATGGCCTATAACCATAATACAGCTAAGTGTTGGCAAGCCTCACGACCTCGATATGGGCATTGGCGATCAGTAGATATAAGTGGTAATAAAAGCTGTTAGCCTCGGTGTCATAGAGCCTGTCTAGTCTTGATGCCATGAGGCTACTAGTTTTAGTACTTTAATTTTGAGGTCCTTGAACTTTAGTACTTTCAAGACTATGTGATCTTCTACATCGTCGAGGTTCCCTCTAGACAGAGGCGTTCCTTCTACGTCATCGAGGTTCCCTCTAGACGGAGGCTATGTATCACCTTCTACGTCGTTGAGCATCGCTCTGGACGGAAATAGTATCATAGTATCGCCTACGACGTCATCGAGCATCCCTCTAGACGGAGGTGTGTATCGACGTCTTACAACTTCAAGGGAGATCTCTTCCCTTAGGTGTAAATTCATATCGATGTCGACATCTTACAGTTTACAAACGAAAAAAGTTAAATTTAGAATATACAAATTATATAAATCTTAAATTGTAAGCATTAAAACTGATAATCGTAAGAATCCTAAAACGAAATATGAACCCCAAACCTTAAAAAAAAAAAAATAATAATAACAATAACCCTAAAAAATAAAAGCAATTAACCTTAAAATCTAAGAACCCCAAAAGAATAAAAAATAAATCCAAAACGAAGAAGATGATCCCTAAATCCTAATAAATAAATCTTAATAAAGTTAAAACCATAAAAAAACAGATGAAACCTAAAACCTTAAAACACAAAATAACTAAATCCTATTATCGTACTACTTTAGATTTTAATTATTATATAACGAATCTTTATCTGATGTTATATTTAGATTAGAACCTCGTTTGGCATACCTTCTTACAAATGTACGGGTTTTGTGAAAACGGATTTCGAATCAAAGTCATTGGTTAAAAATTGTGTTTAGTGAGAAAACTTATGTAAAAACATGCTTCTGTAAATAATTTTAGACTATATTTGTCTTTTTAATGAATGCCATAATAAAAATAAAATGATAATTTTATCATTTTAAAAGCTTTACTTCAATTTAGAACATAGTGAATTGCTTCCACGAACCCAATTTTTAAGAAGCAATGTCACTCATGCTTCATCAAAATAAACTTCTTAAAGAAGCTATTCCATTTGAATCAGCTTTCAGAAATGTTACTCAAGCATTAGGTAGAAAGCCTTTTTAAGTCTAACAAGAGCTTCCCGAACTTTAGAAAGTCGCATCAAATAAAATCTAGAACTCTTATCTTAAAAAAAAAAAAAAACTTTTGTTAAAAAAGAAAAATAGTTTGAACTCTAAACCACTCTTCAGTTGAGTTTATCGTCACATGATAATATTTTATTCCGAAGACAAATATATATAGATGTCCCCACAACAATTAAATGAGACACGTGTAAGCCAACAAGAGAGTGATCGTGAATCTGTCATATATATATATATATATATATATAATACGACAAGGCAAACTGTTAGTTGTGTGTGATGACTGATCAGCATCTTGTATTCTAGTGTAGAGATAGCTTTCCACTGATTTAACGTTAGATGGAGCTCTTGTAGGTTTCATGATGTGGGCCCCATAATAAGTCCCAATGCTGATAAAAAAAAAGTGGTCCATACCAGTAATGTGCAATGGATCTCTATTAAAATCCAAAAGCTTTCACTATCTTCTACCTTTTATATAACAAGAATAGGTAAATTTTATGTAAAATAAAATAAAATTGTTGGAGGAATATAGAAATAAACCATATATTATTGACTACTATCAAGGTTTAAAGTATCGGGATCAGGAACCGGATCGGTCTTGGTAGATCCCGATCTAAATCGGCGATATATGCCAGTCTGGATCTGGTACAAAAATGGATCACCTAATTTTTATTTTTATTTTTTATTAAAATAAATTTTGGATCGGTTGGATCGAATCGACGGTTTCGGTCGGAATCGGTCAATACCGAACGAAAATCCAAATATATTGTTCGTGTGCTATATATAGCTCACCTAAAACTAATATCTTTCCTCGTTTAAAACTTAAAAATATTAAAACTTGGAATACCACAAGTATACATGTGACAAAACCTAATACACATATAATACATAATTTATATAGTTTAAGATATTGAATATGTGGCTAAAAATATAGAGGATACCCTTATCAAATGGACAGTCTAAATTATCCAAATCATTCGTTCATGTGACAGAAAAAATGGTTTTGTCTCATTAGCCGATTAAAACTGGTGAGGCAAACTAGAATACCTTTCACGATCCTGCAATGCCAGTAAATTACGTAATTCTATACATTGTGACTATAGAGATAGTAACTGGCTAGTTTCTTTCAGTAGTATTGGGACTCAAACCCATGGTTTCAAGGATTGGTCCAGATCGGGATCGGCCGATCCTGTCCGATCTGATCTAATTTGGTTCAATTTAATTTTTTTTTCTCAATTAGCATTGGATCGGTCCGATCTGAGCGATCCTGATCCGGATCGATCCGGTCCGATCCAATGACTAAATCGGACCGATCTATTTTTTTTTTATATTTTTTTTAAATAACGATCCAAACCTGAATCGGACCAATATCGGCCGATCCAAGGAAGGATTGGCGATCCGGATTGGGATCGGCCTGACCGGTCCGATCCAGGATCCCAAGAATTAGAACCTTGCTCAAACCACGTACATCACGAAAGGTGGTCCTCTCGTTCGCATCTTGATATGTACATAGTGTGGATAAGGTGGTCCTCTCGTCCGCATCTTGATATATATGTACATAGTGAGGATTGATTCAATGTTGATGGCCTAGCTACTGTCTAAGAACGTCGTGCAGGGTTGAGAGTGAGAGCGCAAGAGTACCAAACTTGAAAATTATCTATCGTTCAGAAAACCGACGCAACGTCTGTAGCATCCTGCTAAAAGGTTGAAACATTGACACGTGTCCCTTGACCACTTGAAAAAGGGGTTCAAACGGACATTACAGTATTGTATCAAGTGGCTTTGGATCGGACCGGTCCAAATGATCCTGATCGATCGATCAAGTCCAATCCGGTTCGATTTGGTTCAATTTTTTTTTTTTTTATTTTGTAATTGGTATTGGATCAGTCTGATCCGAGCAATCCTAATCCGGATCAGCCGATCCGGTTAGATCCAATGACTGGATTGGGCCGATCTATTTTTTTTAAGTAAAAAAATTAGTGATAACTTTATTATTTATATTTTAAAATTTATTGAAAAATATTTTTTTTAAAATAAAAAATTATAATATTTATTAATAATAATATATATTTTATTATTTTATAAGTGGGATCCACAAGAGACAAGTGTCGCCCTTTATGCATTTAATTGAAGTGGTTTAAACGGAGGTTTTTTTTTTTTTTTTTTTTGGATAATAGCTCAAACGGAGATTAAGTCTTCAGTTTGAGTTTGAACCAATGTTTCAGCTTGTTAGCAGGGTGCTAACAGGCTGGTTTTTAGCAGAGAATCCAACTCCCCTCACTCGGGGGACGGATCCTCTGTTAACAAGCCGGTTAACAACCCTGGGCAAAATGATATTTTCACCTTCATAAAGCAACTTAGAAGATGATGGCGAAATTAACAGAAGATCTTCACTCCCTCACTCGAGGGGCGGCACACAGCCAAAGACTTCCCCTCCTAAAATAAATAAATAAATCAGTTATCTGAATAGCAACAAAAACCTTTGTTTTATTTTCTCAGCGTCGGAAAGCGTGTCAAAATTGTTTACTAATTTGACAATAAAAAACCTTACAAGATATTTTAGTAAATGTATTATTATGAAAATATTTAAGTAATTTCACTATCAAAAGAAATAAAAACTCTCTTCCCACTTTCCCATTACCGAGTTTATTCGGTTTTACAACTGTTCTTCTCTTTCCCCCGAATACAAACTCTCCACTCTATTCGGTTTATGACGGTTCCTCTCTTCCCCCCACTTTTCACTTCCCATTACGTCCTATATTTCAGTTACCAACCTATTTGTATTGGGAGCAGTAGAAATCGACTCCTTCTTCCCCTGCATTTAAGTACCCTGTAATTTCTACCTCTCTCTTTCTCTATCTACAGTCTCTCTTCCTATCCTTTCATGGCTCTCCTTTTAATTCTTCTCATCTTCATGGTCCTTCAAGCAATGCTAACTGGCCACCTTCACCTGATTACTACCCAAGTTCCAGATTTAGAACTGTAGCCTTCTATTACGGATTCAAAACTCTCTGTGGTCCTCAGCATCTCAGAGCAGACCAGAGATCAGTAACAATCTGGCTTGACAAAAACTCAGATCTTTTCTTCTATATTCTAAGTATAGCTCTTGAATTCCTTTCTGGGTATCTCAGATTTCTCATTTTAATTTCTTGCTTTGATCTTGGTTTGTGAAAACAGGAAGTGGTTCAAGTCACTTCGGCTATTTCGATCTGGGTACTTCAGTGCTGCCATTAAGCTCCAGCCTGGTTATACTGCAGGAGTGATTACATCTTTAGATATATATATATATATATATATATATACATATATGTGTGTATGTTCTGTTGCTAATTTAAGTCACTGTTGTTGTTCTTGAATTATTGGGTAATGGATGCAGCTTTCGAACCCATTTGCCCACTCCTCTCTCTCTCTCTCTCTCTCTCTCTCCTCTTTCTCTCTCTTCCGTAACTCTCTCTCTCCACCCCCTTCACCTCTCTCTCTCTCTCTCTCTCTCTCTCTCTCTCTCTCTCTCTCTCTCTTCTTTCTTCTCTTTTCCTTCTTCCCCTCTTCTTCTTCCCCCTCCTCTGTCTTCATCTCCTTCTTCCCTGTACAGAAAAAAAAAACAGAAGGAAAAAAAAAACAAAACTAATTACAACCCCACCCTCAAAATCAAAAAATAACAAAACCCCCTTCCTCCGCCGCCCACCGCCGCAGTCGCTGCCGCTGCAACACCCGTCCTGCTCCTCTTCCTCTTTCTGTACAAACCAAAAAAACAAAAACCCAAAAAAAAAATCCAGAAAGCTGCTGCTATTGCAGCAACAGCAATGAGGGTGAAAGGGAGAGAAGGGGAAGAATAAAAGAGAAGAAGAAGAAGAAGGGGAAGAAGAGAAGGGGATGCTGCCGCGGCAGCGACGGCAGTGGTGGGTGGGCAGAGGGAAAAAAAAACCGGACGATATGGGCTCCCGTTTATTAAATCCACTTGTCGTGATGGCGTTACCCGGGAGACCAATATAGGTCGAGAGCATTTCATTGGATTAGATTTGCTACTCCTAAGTTGCTAAAAAAACTCAGAATTCATCTTCATTGGATTAGATTTGCGGATCCTAAGTTACTAAAAAAATCTCAGAATTTTCATTTTCCAACAAATGAACAGTACATGTTCGACCAAATTCCCAATAGAAAGCGAAAAATGTAATTCGATTTAAAACTGAATATACCGTCCAGCAAAATGGATTAGATTTGCATTTTTTATTTTAACTTTTGATTTGCTTTTGATGTTGTTCTGTTCTGTGGGTTTAACTCAATTTGATCTTATAATGTTGACTGTTTCAAGTAATATAGACTGTTGATTCAATATTGTTTTATAGGTTTGTTTTTGAACATTCGAAGTTATTGAAAATGTAGTCGTATGCATGTAAGAGAGAGAGAGAGAGAGAGAGAGAGAATTTTATAAAACAAAATATAGAGAGAGAATGGATGGGTGGGTTTTGCTACTGGATATTGAAGGTTGAAAGAGAGAGAAAGGGAGAGATATAGATGGAAGTTTGCATGGGGAAAGAGAAAGAGAGTCGTTGAGAGAGAAGCTTAAATTTTGAAATAAAATAAAATTAAGAAATAGAATTTATGTTAGAGATAGAAAATAACTTCCACCAAAAGATTCCGGAAGTTGTTTTCCATCCTTTTTATCTTTTAGTTGGAATTTTTTTTTTTTAATTTTCAAATTTCTGTTGAAATAAACATGTAAAATTTTAAAAATTTTCAAAAAATATTTATTTTACGCTTGCAAAACAAACATAGAGCCTAAATTGAAGAATTATGCAATTAAGGGAAAGGGCCAGTTGGAAAGTGTGCCTACATTTTTGCATTCTTTTGACAAAAATATCCTTCTAAAGAAATTCTTTTCTTATAGAATTTGTGGCGACTTTAGTAAATACAACCCCTTTTATTTCATTTCATGTTGTAAATATTTTGATGTTTGGATTTTTGTCACTTTTTGTGAACTTTTAGTCTCGATGTCTTTTTTAATATAGAACTTTTATGAAACTAAAATTGTACGCAATTATGATAACACGTATTTTAGTTGAAACATTATATATCAGTATGAACTAAATGTAATAAGTGCAGTACTGCACGTGCCACCGCTAGTTGGATATAAAGTATTTAGGGAAAATTAGGACTTACGGTAGCTTTTTAAGAGTAATGTCAAAAAGGTCATTTGAAAAGTCTTTGTTTCAAAAACCTCTTTGTACCCAAAAGTA
>JAUPMG010000013.1:1987937-1999911 GCA_031762675.1 Pachysandra terminalis
TTTTCGTTCTTTTGGTGAAGTTTCTTAATTTGTTAAAAAAAAAAAAACAGTTCACATTTTAGGCAATTGTAGAAAAGTCTTTCTTACAAAAGCAAAGTTTTCTACTGAATGTTGATACACAAAATAGAGCAGCTTTGACTAATAGAAATCAATCCAATCTACTTTCAATTTTGTATGGTTTAAGAGCATAAATTTTGAGATTAAAGGATGCCATATGATATGATTTCAAAAGATGGATCTCACTTAGAGCTAAGACTCTTCAAATAAGAAAATAAAATCTTAGAGCTAATTGTTTTTGATTGATCCCAATAAATAATTATCCTATAAATAGAGGTGGTCCTCTCAAATTCTGAAGGGATTAGAAGAAGGAAAAGAGAACTGAAGCTCTACTGTTCTGACATATTGAAGATTTGAAGTCCTGAAGATCTGCAGACTTGAAGTCTCAAAGTACAGTATTCGAGCTTAGAGATTCAAATTTTTCATTCTCTGAATACGCTAAAAAGCCTTGAAATCCATATCAAAACGAAGTTTTTAACCCACATCTTTCATAAGTCTACAAACCCGAAGATCAAGCCGGAGACTCCGCATCATACCAAGATTAAGTTGTTGCAGCCCTTGGATTGAAGTTCCTAAAGTGAAGAATCAGAGGATCTTTTCTTTCATACAAAGAAAAGCCCTATAGATTGTAATCTAATATTTTTAATTAATACAAATTGATTTTGTGATACAAATCTTGTTCGTTAGTTCCTCAATAAACTAAATTTGTATTTACAGAGGGTTCAAAATTAAATTTGGATAAGATTTGATAATGTTCCCCCTACAATTTTAATCGAATTTGGGATTTATTTGTATCCATGTAAAATATTTGAATTTTCAAAGGATTGTTATAAAACTTGCTGTAAATTTTGAGAATAGTAGAACTTGGTGTAAATTTTTGAATGTAGATACCATTGTCGAATCATAGAAGATCCTTGTACCTTGTATGCTTGATTTGTTTTCTTATTCTCTTTTTTTTTTTTTACTTTACAATGATTACATAGAGTTTCGAGATATAAAGAGGCGGGTCAAAAGTCAAAATGCGCACTTTAACTTCAAGTGATTATAATTTTATATTCATTACTCGAATTTGCTATTTGTGATATGTCCACGGATCCGTCTCAATGAGATAAAAATAATAATAATAATAAGCATTGACTAAAGTTTTTTGTCATTTTATGAGATCAAAAGAGGCCATTTCAACCATCAAAAATAACTTTTTTTTTAAAATAAACTTTTGATTTTTACTAAGTTTTGTTTTAGCATATTCTAGGATCGTTTGAGTCCTAATTTGCTTTGGTAAGCCATTATTAATTATTTTAAAGTATTAAAACAAATTAGTCAAATTCAAATTTTTTATTACGTTTAACATTTTATTTTATTTTATTTTAAAAAATTTAAGATTTTGAGAATCCTAATATTAACATAATTCCGCTACGTCACAAAAACCATAAAGTTGAAGAAATTTTCGAACTTGTCATTCGATTCAAAGAACCTAATTCTCTTAAGCTATAATCACCTGTTAGTTGATTTGAAACCAATTAGAATGCGAGACGTGTGGTAAGTATCATATAATTATTAATGATAGTATTTTTGTCTTCGGTTTTTATGTTTGAAAATTTAAATTTATTATAGTTAGGCACTCTATCCCACGCGTTACATTCTAATTGATTTCAAATCAACTAATAGAGAAAATCCCGAATCCTTGACTCAAATTATTGAAAATTTTATTTTTTAATACATTCTATTTATTGAAAAATAAATTTAAAAAAAATGGATGAGAGTTTTTCAAAGAATAAATTTAATAGAACTCGAGTTTTTATTTTTATTTTTTATTTTTAAAAATGTTAGTTTCGTGAAAAGGGACGTGCGTTGCACGCGACCTAAGACAGAGACAAAACAGAGCTATTGTGAAAGCTAATTGTCTACAATATATTCTTTTTTACAATACCAATCGTATGATGCCACATAAGTATCAACAAAACCGATAATCGATGGATCAATCAATCTAAATCAGCTTTCACTTTAACCGGAATAAAGGGTTACCGGTTCCTCGTCATTACTTATCACATGGTTGGTTTGTGTCACTGTATATAGCAAACAATCGAATAAAGATCTTTTGTGCTGAAATCTCCTGTGTCGAGGTGTGTGAGGTGAAACACATTATAAGGTAAAATTATAATTTTGCTTGCTTTAGTAGGACTCTGGGACCTACCTACCCTCAGAGAAAAAGGCGAATGAAGATGTTGAAAGCCCGTGTGCTGAGGTGTGTGAAGTGAAACACATCGAAAGATACAATTATAATTTTGATTGCTTTTATGAGAGTAAAATTATAATTTTACCCTTCAATGTGTTTTACCTCGACACACGAGATTCAGCATAAAAGATCCGTGTCAGAAAAAGGCATACCTAGGAGTGGAAATCGACCACTACACAATATAGATTTCTCAATAAATTCGAAGCCCCCCAAAAAAAAAGTAAACTAACTTTGGGACTTTTGGACTTTGTCTTTAGAGGAGATTAATCTCAAAATCTACCGGATATGTGGGCCGGCACGACACGTCACGATAAGATTCATGCTGTCATGTTATGTCAAAACTCTTTGTACGATATGTACATGTTGGCACGAAGCACAATTGAGTCGTGTTGTGTCAAACCATGCCTGACTGTGTTTGGGCCAGCATTGAGCAGAACAGGCCGTGCCATACCGTGAGTCAAGAACTCAGACTCGGCTCAATCGTGTCGGACCGATCCTGTATGCAAGTTGTCCGGCCCGCTGTACACTCCTATGTTAGATATAGTGGATGACTCATATTCACTAGTCTAGATCCAAGGGAGAAGGGACCCAAATAACATATAGGAGTATGAGTAGTAACCCTAATTCGTTTTCGTAATAGTTGAAACTTTTTCTCTCCCGTAAACGTAGATATGAAGCACGACTGAGTTGTCGCATACCACATATCATGAACTCAAGCATGGCTCAATCATGTCGGACCAAACCTGTATTATGCAAGATGTTCGTTCTAGGGGTGTCAATTGGTTTGGTTAAAACCAAAAACCGAATGAACCGAACCGAAAAATATCGGTTTGATTTGGTTATTTATATTTTCGGTTTGGTTATGGTTTAAAAAATATAAAACCGAATTAATCCGGTTCGGTTTAAGTTTAGTCCTTTATTAAACCAAACCGAACCAAAAACCGAAATGAAATAACCGAAATCCCCTAAACCAATACCGAAATGAAATAACTGAAATCCCCTAAACCAATAACCGAACCGAACTAAACCGATTTATCAGAATGATGTTTGGCTACATGTATTTACAGTTCTTGATGTTTTGAATTAATTGGTTCAAGATGATTCCTTCAAGATGTTTGGCTACAGGTTAGATACTAGAATAATGTAAATGGACTGGGTTGTTTGGTTCGGTTTTCGGTTTTCGGTTTGGTTATTTCGGTTCGGTTTACGGGTTAGTAAAAAAAATCGGCTTGGTTCAGTTTTCGGTTTGGTTACTTTAAAATCGGTTTGGTTTAGGTTTGACCACTAAACCGAACCGTTGACACCCTAGTTCGTTCGGCCCGCTGTACACCCCTATGTTAGAGCTAGTGGGTGGCTCATATCACTAGTATCTGGATCCTAGGGAAAGAGGACCTGAGGGGTCTACCAAGCCCAGCACTGCATGTAGCCCATGGCACGGATAGGTCGTGTCGTGCCTTAGCCGTGCTTCAGTCTATCTTGGGTACGTTGGGTCGTGCTCAGGCCGAACTACTGGCCACAAAACCTAGGCATGACAGCCTACAAAGTGGAAGATTGTCATATAGGAGTTCTGAAATATCAATGGAAAGAAAGGGGTTGATGAAGGAGAAGCCTGCAACATGTAGGAGTATAGCTTTCAACAGCTTATTAGCTACAATTAAGATATCACCAACCTATGTATATATCAGTCATTCATAGGAGTGCTGTTCATCATGTGTTGTAAAATATTCTAAGGTGATAAGAGTGTTTTGTTTGTCAAAGTTAGCTGGAAAGATTCAATTCTGGAAAGAGGAGCATCTTGAGACCTATTTCTGGAAAGATTGATGATATTTCTACGCGCAACTCAGATTCCTAATCGACGCAACTTGTATTTCCTGAAATCCCAACTAAGGGTGGAAGTTCTGAACCATTTACCAAAGAGAGACCAAGAAACAGATAGAGATGCCTAAATTGAAGAATCAGAATTCTTATATTTAAGCTCTCTTTTACTTGGTAACAACAGGCAGGAGATTTCAATTCGAAATCCAGAGAGATGAAGAAACTAGATCACAAAGAAATGAATAACTTTTGACAGATTAACAAATATATGAAACTGGAAAGAAAAAAAAAATTGCCAATCACTCTACAAACTGAAATACCTCTAGAAAGCAAGAACTGCAAAAAAGAAAACTAGAATCCAAATCAATGAGCATAATCATAGCTTCAATTTCTTCAAAAGAAAATAGAAAAGGGAGAAACCTGTCTTCAAAGATTGATGTCCTTAAGCTTGGCTTCAATTTCTTCCATGGTAGAAGGGCTTTCAAACTCCAGGAGATTGCTGATGAATCCTCGAATCAGTCGTTAGGAAGCTCAAAACGATTCCGATAGCCCTCCTGGATTCAGTTAACTCCAGCAGGTTTTCTGTACAGGTTCATATTATTTGCATGAAAACAAGTTCAGTAATGTAGAAAAGAACACAAGAATAGCCACATATATGAAGAGAAAGAGGGAAACCATGACAGAAGATTTGGAACAATTAGACATAGATAAATAAAATTTTAATTTCTTAAAATGATAAATGCTTCCATTTATTGGAAGGATTAAAATTTATTTACTTGATCAATGGTAATACAAAATAAGAACCATGTAGTTGAAATTAAAAAATAAAAAATTATCTGGCGATCGGAACAATTCACCATTATGAAACTGATCCATAAGAATGAAACATCCAACTCTAGCACTTTAAGATCCAAAACTTGCTTCTCTGGTTGAAGGTTGAATTTGCTTGATAGATTCTTCATCCTTTTGGAGGGGGAAAAATGGATGATAACCCATCTGGCTAGTGATCAAATATCAGAAAAGATTCGAGAACCAGTCTAATCCTTCTCAAAATACCAGTTCTTCTCATTCTCAATGTAATGAGCAAGCAGCTAAGTGTGTTGCCTTGGCACCGACCTCTGTGCTCCAAACTGATTTTCCTCCATTGAATTACATTTCGACAAATCAACTCCAAAAAGCTATAGTCCGCAAAGATATATACTTGACATGCTTTGTGCCTCTCAAAAATGGCTATACAGACTCTACCATGAGGGCTGCTTCTTTCGAAGAATAAGGCCACAATGGCGAGAGTGCAACGACCTTTCCAATGATAATCAGTGTTGGCGATACCAATCCTGCTGATGTTACTTCATCTATGAGATCCTTCAATTCTGCAAACACCTGCCCGATATAACAATCAGACGTTAGGTCCAACAAATGGGAAGTATGCTTCATAGGTATATCTCATTTTTTTTGGTATGTCCGCGCTGTTGGTCACTTGACCACTCCCCCCATAGGGAAGACACGGAATCGAACCCTGACCCTCTCCACCCCCTCCTTCTTTAGAGGGAATGTCCTACCAACATCCCAAGGACAGAGAACCATTGTTTTTAAACTCAGATCGTCTCAGTCCGATATCGAGTTGGATCAGCCGATCCAAAACATAGCCCAATTATAATTTATTTCTTTTTAAGAAAAAGTAACCTTTTGAGGGGTGTAAGACGAACCATATTGGATCGTCTGATCTGACTCGAAATCGGACTGAGTCAGAGAAGTTTCAATAAATTAGGGATCTCGACTCGTCCCAAGCCGATCCCGAGTTGGATCGGCTGATCCGGACTGGGATCGGCCAATCCTTTACACCATGAGAAGGACTGATAGGTATATCTCATGATTTAGCATTTTTTGTGAAGATGAAATTAAATGATAGAACACAATAAAAGTAGCTGATCAGCTTATCAAACTAAGGAGGAAAAAGGTAATGGATCGTGCTTGCTCACCATCCGTTGTTGAGGTGTAGTCCCTCGCTCTACTGCAGCAGCTGGGGTGTCAGCAGGCAAGCCGTGGTGCATCAATTTTAGAGTAAGAGAGGGCAGGGTGGATAAGCCCATGTAGATAACCAAAGTCGAATCGGGATCTGCTGCATTTTCTGCAACAAAGAGAGGATCTGTACCTCCTTTCCTTGAGTGCCCTGTCAAGAACCTCACGCTGTTGGCAATACCACAGTGCGTCAACGGGATTCCGAGCTCGGCTGCTATTCCTGAGGCAGCAGTGATCCCTACACAGCAATCAACACAGTTATCAGAATTCATCCATACCAAATAGAAATCAGAACAACAATCTCAATTCGACAATTGAAAATTAATCTAATATGCTGTACCAGGAATAACTTTTACTTGAATCCCTTGTTGTTGCAAGAAATCCATCTCCTCTCCACCTCTCCCAAACACCTATTAGATCCCAAACAGCCATTTCAGAAACATCCTTTTGAAAATATCTAGAATGTCTAAACTATTGCATTGAACTGAATATTCAGATATTGTAATGAACATTTTACAGCATAAACTCACCAGTGGATCCCCTCCTTTAAGCCTGACAACAGTAGCCCCGGCTTTGGCAAAACTCAGAAGCAACTCATGAATCTCTTCCTACAAAACCCACCAATTGTTTCATTTAGGGGGAAAAAAGTTCTCAAATACCAACTTTGAAGTAAAAACACACCATTGCCTTAGAGTTTGTATCTTTGCTTTTCTGCTCTTTCTTTTTATACAATTCATCAATTATAAAAAAAAAAAAAAAAAAAAAAAAAAAAAGTAAAAACACACCATTGCTGAAACCAAACAGAGAAATCAAAATAAATCCAGAGGAACCCCATTTCTGAAACCAAATAGAGAAATCAAAACAAATTTACAGGAACCCCACTGAAACCAAATAGAGTCAAATCCGGAGGAACCCCATTTCTGAAACCAAATAGAGAAATCAAAATAAATCCAGGGGAGCCCCATTTCTGAAACCAATTAGAGAAATCACAACAATTCCAGAGGAACCCCATTGCTGAAACCAAATAGAAAAATCAAAACAAACCCTGAGAGACACCAATTCTGAAACTAAATAGAGAAATCAATACAAATCAATACAAACCCCATTTCTAAAATCAAACAGACAAATCAAAACAAACCTACAACCCCAATCACAACAATGGTTAAAAGAGATCATACAAGTCTTAACCCATTAAAAAAAAAACTCCCAAACTCTTAAAATTCCAATTTGATGCTCTTGAAAGAAAAAGGATTAAAGGAATTTTGTTTGTGTTGTCATCTAACCTGAGTTCTACTGTGGTATCCAGCAGTCTTCCCAACATAAAGAAGCCTAGCATCTGGTCCCACCAAATTCAACACATCATTGGACACCAATCGATCATACAGCAGCAGATCAGCTTTCTCAATCACCCTCATCGCCTTCAACGTCAACAGCTCTGGATCTCCAGGTCCAGTCCCGACCAAGAAAACATTCTCCGGTCCTCCTCCTCCTCTCGTCCCTCCATTAGAATACCCTTCAACCTCTCTTTTCTCTCTCAAAACCTGCAATAGCTTCTTCAACTCAGGTAGCTGCAGAGCTATATCGTTGTCTCTAATGGAACTAGAATCAGCAGGAACAGAAGTAGAAGATGATGAATGACAAGATGGGTCTTTGTATAACCAGCTATCTCTTTGGTATCTCTCAAGGGAGTGTTTTTCTGTGAACGGAGAGGAAGTGGAGGAGGAGGGGGTGTAGGATAGAGAACAGGAGGGATGTAGGTTAAGGGTGTTGGATTTTCTGGAGTGAAATGAAGAAAAAGGAGAAGAGAAAGAAGGGATTTTGTTGATAAGAGCCATTGCAGAAGGGTTTGGGTTTGGGTTTGATTTGCAGAAGAACACTAATATGGAAACTCAGTAGAAATTGGGTAAAGAAGAAGGGTTTTTGAATGGGTTTTGTGTTGTTTGGACTTTGGAGAGGTTGAAAAGGCAAGAAAGTGGCTTTTTGAAGTTGAAAGAGGCGGCGGATCCCTCGGGGAGGATTTGAGGGCGGAAGGAAACAAGTTGTATTTGGACTGTTTTCTGGGAAGAATTGGAGTGTTTAATAGGTTGGATTTGGAAGGTTCAAGTCATTGGAGACTTTATACGACCAACTGGTGTGCATCTGTAGTTGGGTTTGGTTTGTGAAAAGCAGCATAATCCTTCTTCCTCAATCGCAAACCATGGCGGCTAATGGTTTTCACTTCCACTTGCTACTTCAAAAAACTTGAATAAACAAAGATAAAAAGAGATAGAGATGTAGAAATGGGCCGGGTCGGGCGTATCAGCTTGGCCCGATACAATTTAGTCCATGCGGCCCAGGCACGGAAGGACAAGTCTTATAGTGCAATCCGGGCTGGGTTCATAGCCCACGGTGATCAAAGATAAACCAAACCGAATTACATTATACTAAACCGAAAACCAAACCTTTGAGTTGTATACCCTTGCAGACCTACAGTATCAGGTGCCGAACTGGCTGTCCTGGTCAGTATCAGACCGGTCCAAATAAATATCAATCTGGACCATCCAATTTATAAATTTTAAAAAAAAAATTACATTAGATCAATTGGACCGGTTATACCGGCCGGTCTATACCAATATCAATTATACTGGTCCAGTCCAAAGCCTCACAATAAAACAGTTGTATACTTGTATTACATGACATCTCATCCAATATGTACCCATAACTACATGGAATGGAAAACGAAATAGGCTTATAGTGCCCATGGCCCAGCTTGGCATAGCTTTCCAACTAATCGAAGTGCTTCAATGTGAAGGGCTTTTGCGAAAAAGGACTTCGAATCAAAGCCATCTTTTCATTTTGATGAAAAAAAATTATGTAGAATGATCATCATCATAAAGCTTATTCCAACTAGTTAGAGTCAGCAACAAGAATCTTATTCCTCCATCCTAATGAAAAGTTATACTTGACATTTTAAAAGCAGCCCCACCCTATTTCGCCAAAATGGGCTTCTTGAAGAAACCCTTCCATCCGAAACAGCTTTTAAGAGTGTCACCAAACACTCAAGCATTGGATAAGAAGCCCTTCTAGGTCTAAAAAGGGCTTCCTGGCCCTTAGGAACTATATCAAACGGTACCCACAAGCTGATGCAGATAAGCTGGACCATGGAAGTAAAGACCACCCAGCTTTTGTTATAGCTACCTTGGTTTCAGAATCTCATGGAAGAAATTACTATTCAGCAATCAGCAGCACTACTACATAAGAGTGAAGAACCTCTGTCTGTGGTAGAATAAAGTCACACAGTTGGTGGAAATACAGCAAAGATCAGATAAATATACGGAATAAAGCTAACCACCAGAATCTGTCACTACCAAAAAGAACTATAAAGATAATTATACTTTCTTGAACTTTAATATGAAAGCACAGAATAATTTAAGAAACTCAATATCATAAACCAGAAGAACATCTGAAATGAAAAAAAAAAAAAAAAAACAGAGAACCTGGATTATTAAAAGGGTAAATTGCACTTACACCCCCTCAGTTATCTGTCAATGGCAGATAGACCCCCTGTGTTTTCTAAAATGGCAATGACACTCCCTGCAGCTAAAATAATTGATAATAAGACGATTTTACCCTTTAGAAAACACAAAATGACCTTTACCACCCCACCACCACCACCACCACTACCCTCACTCCACCACCACCATGACCACTGCCACCCCACCACTGTGGTGGTGGTGGTGGTGGTGGTGGTGGGGCGGCAGTGGTGGTGGTGGTGGAGTGAGGGTAGTGGTGGTGGGGTGGTAAAGGTCATTTTGTATTTTTTAAAGGGTAAAATCGTCTTATTATTAATTATTTTGGCTGTAAGGGGTGTCTCTGCCATTAAATTCAAAACTCAGGGGGTGTCATTGCCATTTTACAAAACACAAGGGGTCTGTCTGCCATTGACAGATAACTGAGGGGGTGTAAGTGCAATTTACCCTTATTAAAAACATCTACCCATTGAAGTTTTCTTCTTATCTGTACAGGGACACAATGGAATTAATCTAACAGCGCAGGACAAGCAATAACTTTGATCTATGATGCAAAGGAATCTTCATGGGGCATGTTTAGTTCTGAATCATGGATCAATAAGTACATAAAAAAAAACTTCATCCTAATACTTAAATAGATTCATTTTCCCCTGTTTAGAGTACTAAAAACTCCAGACCTACCCTTGTGGGTGGGGTCACGTATCCGGAGTTTACTCTGTCCCCCCAAGTGGGGTCGGAGGTTCCACGTCTCCCAAAAAAAAAAATCCAGGCCTACCCTTTACCTGAGAAACTTTTGAACTCCTTTAAAAATTACGATTCCGAAACGAATGAACGCAGCAGTCTGGGTAAAATAACTAGCAAAATGGAATCAAAGTAGTGGAGCTGGTGGGTATTACTGGGTACTTATCGGCAATCGGATCAGATTCGTATCCATTCTCATAAGTCATAAGCAATCAGTGATCCGCAAAAAATGCTAGTTCCTAAGCAATACGAGAGAATAAAGAAAAGTAAAAGCATCTATGAGCAAGGTCATCAGGCATACTGCTTTTACTTTTCTATGAGCCCCCCCACTCTGCTTTAACTCCTTATTTTCTTGCTTGCTTTCCTTCACAATGGCTTTCCAGTCCAAAGAAGAAAACATCCTTGAAATGCACAAGGCCTAGGAAATGGATTCACAAGGACTTTACCTGAATACCCTTTATTCAGTTATTTAAATGCATATGGTATAATGGGCATTATTAGCCAGAAGGAAGGGCATATGGGAAATTAGTTTTCAGCCAGAATATAATCAGTTTGTAGTGTAACAAAGCTATGGAGATTAAAAAGAAACAAGGCCAACATACACTGTACCAGATTATCTAAGACCTGAAAGACCATCTTTATTCATCTCAGCTGGGACTTCAAACAACTTTAAAAAATGTGGAATCTTGGAAACTAGCCCATTTGTTTTCCTCATGCTTGTAGACTAAGAAATGACTCGGCTCACTCTATTGTTTTTTAAACAAAGCTTAAGTATTTCCCTCCTCCCCCAACCCACCTGCATATGCCTGCAGCATTTACGGAGAGCTTCACCACAGCACTCTCTATCCTCACCATGAAACTAAAGCATGCAGCCTTTTTTTTTAGTTTAAACTTTTTCTTTCCAAGTCTGTAATTCGGATTCGAGTTTCATAACTTTGAGGGGTTGCTCTGTTGCAGCTTCTTGCAGCAGCGAAGCAACAAAAGAGGGAGTATGGAAATGGTGGACACATAATCTTATGCCAAAAGGCGGCCAAGCAACATCTAGTCCCTCTGTAGAAGTTCACTTTGGGAACCGAAGATCCAAAAACCCATACTACCATTCACAAAAACCTCAATCCTGTCTGGAACCAGAAGCTCCTTTTCAACCTTGACGATCCCAAGCACCAACATCACCACAATCTTGAGGTCTGCATCTACAACAAGAAGAAGGCATTCCCAGGTTGCTGATTCCGGAAAGGTAAGGATTCACAGCTCGAAAGATGTTATAAAAGGAGAGGAAGCTTATCAATGATTCCAACTAAAAAAGAAGTGGTTTTTCTCATATGTAAAAGATGAGATTGGCTTCGATAGTTTATATCTCACCTGTATAGAGTACAAACTCTCCTCCTCAATCCCATGAGACAACAACTCCTGTTCTGATAATACTACTAATAATACTACATAAAAATTAGCAGTTTCCGGTACTGCTAGCAGTGAGGCTTGGGCGGGCTGAACCATCACTAAGAAAAGAGGTTGTGGAGTACATGTTGGATGTGGATTCCCACATGTGGAGTATGAGAAGAAGCAAAGCTAACTTCTTTAGGATCATGTCGCTGCT
>JAUPMG010000013.1:2067529-2093170 GCA_031762675.1 Pachysandra terminalis
ATATAATTAGGAGTCATGATTTCAACAACAGATTTACTCTAGATCTGAAAAAAATGAGTTGTTACCTTGATTTCGTCAGTGAAAGTCTTGAAAACGGCGTAGAGTCGTAGATCGGAGCTGGATTTGTATTTTCGTACACACATCCGGTGAAATGGCACTTGTTATGGGCAGAAATCACAAAAAAACAAAATGAAATGGGGGAGAAAAAATGAGAAGAGAAGAGAGTTTGGGAGAAATCTGCTCAATTTCTTCCTTAAAATGGTGACAATTCCCATTTGTTGTCAGAATAACTACATATGGATGCCAATACCTCTGGTAGTTACCTTCGTTGTGTTGTTTCTACAGCTTGGAATATAATATACATTTATGAATGATGAAATGTATATAAATTGATTGCAATGATTCCAGGATGGGGGTGTGACAATCCTCAAGTTTGAACATGACAAGGGAAAAAAGTGTGCTGGTCTTGCTAGGTCCACATCTGTGCAACGCGCATTATCTGTTCTTGAAATGGAGGTTGAGCAAATAAACAAAGGAAATTATGAACACTACATGCAGAAAGAAATCCATGAACAACCTGAGTCTCTTACAACAACAATGAGGGGGAGGCTTATTCGTGGAGGTTCCTGCAAATCTAAGAGTGTTCTTTTGGGCGGCCTGAAAGATCACCTCAAAACAATTAGGCGAAGCAGGCGGATTGTTTTTATTGGTTGTGGTACAAGCTATAATGCTGCTTTAGCCGCAAGACCCATTTTGGAAGAGCTTTCCGGTGAGTACTATTTTCTATCAGGAAGTTTCATAAGCTTGTTAAATATTAGAGTTGAAGCATTTGAATCAACAACAACTACAACTACAACAAAAATAAATAAATAGATAAATTAAAGCATTGAAACTTTGCTATTTCTAATTTTTGTTTCTTACTTTCTTTTTAACTTGATTACAAAGGTGTACCTGTTACAATGGAAATTGCAAGCGATCTATTGGATAGGCAGGGTCCAATATATAGAGAAGATACAGCTGTTTTTGTTAGTCAATCTGGAGAAACTGCAGATACTTTGCATGCATTAGAATATGCTCTAGAAAATGGAGCCCTATGTGTTGGCATAACAAATACTGTTGGTAGTGCAATAGCCAGGAATACACATTGTGGTGTTCATATAAATGCTGGATGTGAGATCGGTGTAGCTAGTACCAAGGTAAAATTTGATAAATACAAATTTTAATTTGATTGCCAGTTAAAAAAATAAAATAAAATTAAAACAAAATTTTGATTTGATCATTTAATAAATTGGTTTATCGTGTTGTAATCACCATTTTCAATAGGCATACACCAGTCAGATAGTAGTGATGGCCATGTTGGCTCTAGCTATTGGAGATGATACAATTTCCAGTCAGGCAAGAAGAGAGGCTATCATTGATGGTCTATTTGATTTGCCAGGTACATTGTAGTTATCTTATTCCCTCCTTACTGGACGAGTTTTTTTTATTTTTATTTTTTGAGGTTAACCTAGACGAGTAACTTATTTAAAAGATTTTTTTAAGTAAATTGCAGCTCATTTCTTTTATTCTGCAGATAAAGTTAGAGAAGTGTTGAAGCTTGATCAAAAGATAAAGGATCTGGCAAAACTGCTGATTGCTGAGCAATCTCTTCTTGTGTTTGGACGAGGATACAACTATGCGACAGCTCTAGAAGGTGCTCTGAAAGTGAAAGAGGTGGCGCTTATGCACAGTGAGGGGATACTTGCGGGTGAAATGAAACACGGTCCTTTAGCTTTAGTTGATGAAAATCTTCCTATTATTGTTATTGCAACCCGTGATGCGTGCTTCAGGTTAGTTTTGTCACACTCGGGCAGTTAACATTTACTATCTGATACTAATTGTTTGGTAGTAAAGTCATTCTTACTTCCTGACAGCAAGCAACAGTCGGTAATCCAGCAGCTTCATGCACGCAAAGGTCGACTGATAGTAATGTGTTCAAAAGGAGAGTCATCATCAGTGTGTCCTAGTGGATCCTACCGAGTTATTGAAGTTCCTCAGGTTGAGGATTGTCTTCAACCTGTAGTTAACATAGTCCCCTTGCAGGTATGTTCACATATTTAATATATACAGAACTACCTCGTTCATTTCTGTAGTATCCGGTGAGTAGTGGTTACTTTTGAAAGAGACCAACATCATTGCTCGATTTAATTGAATGCAAGCCACAAGGGTGGAAATCATGATATCTTTAGACAGATATATTTTATTTCAGTATCCAAGGTTTTACATGTCAATGTCGCCAACCATGGCTGGCAATGTGTTGATGGCATGGGTGGAATTTCCTCCAATTCGAGGGAAAAGTCCTTGAATTTAAGGTTGGAATATTTTATGCCTAAATAAATGATAAATACATCAAAATATATCCTAATATAATAAAAAAAAATATGTACGCAATAAATATCTCCAATAAGGTAAGTGTACATGCATGTTATGAAGTATCGAAATAAAATATAGCATAATATCATAACAAAATGTAGATGAACTTAATTAAGATAAATGTCATAATTCATATCTTTTTCTAAATAAATATTTTTAATTGTTTTTTGATTAATTCAATCCTCTTTTAACTGCATACATATAAGGTGGACAAACCAATTAAAGATTTACCATCTATATTCATTTGCTCTATATTATTCCTTCATCATTTGATCAAGATTTATTTTTCTCAGTTACATTGCTATTTTTTTTGGCAGCTACTGGCATATCATCTCACTGTTCTGCGTGGCTACAACGTTGACCAGCCTCGGAATCTTGCAAAGAGTGTAACAACCCAATGAAAGATGCATTGAGAAAATCCTTACATTCTTTGGTTCTTTATTCCCACTTTCACGACAACAGCTGGGATTTTCGGCTGTTGCAGTCTTACCTTTGCCTGGTTAGGGATTTTTGTTCATAGTTCTATAGTATCTTTTGTTTATTATTTTCAGAAGCTACCTATCAGGTAGTGTAATTTATGCATAGATCTAATTTAAAAAGATAAGGGTTGTATTATGTTTCCTATTAGCTTGCTATCATCACAATTTCTTAGGTTGCACCTTTTCTTTTTTCCTTTTCATGTTTAGTTTGCAGGAATATGAAAAAAGTGTGTCCTACTATTTTTTTAAGAATGTTTTTTACTCAAAAAATCAACTTTTATTTTATCTCTCACATTATCCGATTCTACGTCAAAAGAAAAAGAATGTTTTTGTCTTTCAAAATTGTCCTTTACAACATCCATATTTACAAAATTGCTCTTTTCATCAATATATATATATATATATAATTAAAATGGTTTAAAAATTGGGTGTAATTTTTTTGAAAAAGAGTTTTGTGTTCCACATTAAACCCAAAATTTAAAAATTGAACCAAAACTAAATCAAAGTCGGTTTGACATAACATAAATATGGCTTATGGTTTAAGGGTAGAACTGAAAATTACGTTCAGGATTCTTGTGACTTTCTTGTTAACCAAACGTACAATTACATGATTTCATTCAAATTTCCTGTAACAACCAAACAATAACAAGAAACTTATTTTACTTTCTTTTCACATTATTTTCACTTTCGTTTTCCTTTAACACACTTTACACTAACCAAACGCAATTAGTTTTCCTACGTTGTAGTTTAAAGGAAACTTACTAATCTCTCATTTTCTCTCTCTCGCTCTCTACTCCATTTCTGTGATGAAGATTTGGTACCTTGGATGATGAAATGGTTGATGTTTTCATCATGAAGTACCATCAAATTGATGGATCACTTCTTGGATGCTCCATGCTACATAGATTATGCTAGTCTAATGAACTCAATTCATATTATAGTCGGGGCTTGTTGGCGTAGCTTCCTACAAATAGAAGGGCTTTGTTAGAAAAGGATTTGAATCCAAGCCCTTGGTTGAAAATTATGTTAGGTGAGAAAATTATATAAAAGGATACTCGATATAAAATTGTAGATTCAATGGATATTTTTGTTTTATTAAATAATGTATAATAAAAATGACAGGGTAATTTTGTCACTTTAAAAGGTTTTACTTAAATTTAGAACATGACTACTTGTTTCCTGCAAACGCAATTATTGAAAGCAATCCTACAACCACTTTACTAAAATGGGCTTCCTGAAAAAAGCGCGACCACCTAAAGCAACTTACACAAGAATCAGCAAACATCCCAAACATTAGGTAGGAAGCCCTTTTAGGTCTAAAAAGGGCTTCCTGGTCCTTAGGAAGCTGCGCCAAACGAGACCTTAGTATATCTAGGTAAAACCCCGGATACCTACAACCACTCGCAAGCAACATATATCATGTTAGCCCAAGGGACTCGATTTAGAGACCTCACGCGTCTTGAAGTGCTAGGAAAGATGGGTGTTGCAGGCTCGTGCATTAAGATTATGCTACAGAAAAGTATATATGCACAAATTCACGTGGTTTTGTAAATAGTGTCTACGTCCTCTGATGTACACCAGTTCTACTATTCTCCAACGCTCAGAAAAGTGTTACTAAGAGCAGCCACGAAAGTATGATAAATACTCTATAATTAGGGCTAAACACAATAGAAGTGAAATTACTATAATACCCTTGAACCCTAAAAAAAAATCAAAGGTTACCTGATAATCAGGTGGTTGGAATTGGATCATCAATACTTCCCGAATGCTTCAATAGCATCAGTTTCCACATAACAACACCAACGTCTTCCTTGAACATGGTTGTCCAGGAATCTCTTGAGACTGCACCCACCTGGGCCACCTGATAATCATAGAATGCACTCAATATCATAAGACTATTGGTTTCAATATAAAAACCAAATACTAGGTTATTAAATAATAATATATTCACATGGGGGACCTCTATTCTTGGAAATACCTAGATGAACATGTACCTGAGGCTCCTTGTAAACTCCATAGAGAAGAAGCTTAAACACTGTCAGATGGAAATGAAGAGCTGATTTGAGAGTAGAAAGAAGATCATTGATGTATGTGACAAACAGAACAATCTTCCAATGGTTTAACTTGAAAGCTATGTTATATCATATATGGACACTTCTAAATGACATGACTGACATCCTTGTAGTTGAAATTTGTCAGGCTCCAATATATATATATTGGTGTGAAGACAAGTCCATATATACTGCAGGGTGTAAGGCTGATGTAGATACACAGACACACACACACATGATATAAAAAGATGCTATTCCAAACTAAAGGAAACAGATCATTCACACTCTGGATGGTGACTCCTGAAATTCCATTTGAGATCAGAAAAATCGCCCAGATGGCGGATACTGTGCATATTCCTGTTCTTTAAGGTTTTAACTATTAAGAAAGCTTGGATTAGGGGGCAGGGGATGCTGAAAGCAACATGAGAATAAAGTGTAGCCGGATCGAAGAAAGTATAAAAAAGGGGGTATCAAGAGGAACAAACACATCCAGACTAAAAAAAAAAAGGCATCACCATCAGAGACTAAATCAATGAAAGAAACTCTATTTAAAGGAGTCATACATAATCATACAAAATCAACGAGAGAAAACATCAGTGCATCTATTATACATATGCCTATGGTAGGAATCTTTGACTATGAACGATCCGGTTATTCCCAATTTTGCGAAACATTCAACCCAGTTTGTCTTTGGTTTGACCCTGTTCGGTCCAGCAGAGTTCAGGTAAAACACAATAGGTGGAACTTGGATTAAAACTTAATTACAGATTCCTATACAAATACTAAGGTGCTGGAGAATTACAGCAGAAATGGAATTGAAACAATATATATATAACTAACAGACAAACAAACCAATCGAGACAAAAAAGAGGAAGAAATATCTCAAGAACTAAGAATAGTAAGAAGGATCTTATAATCAAGTCGGCGAGATGCAAAAAAATGATTATTCCAATTGCATAAGATAAAAGTTACGTGACGGTCGGCATTTTCCAAATGACATGATGCTCAATTGGACATGCAACATGGGGTCTCTCTTTACATAAACAAATCTCCCTAACCAATATTTCATATCCTCACTTCTACTCAACCATGGCTGACCTTCAAGGCTATATCATGCTTTTCCCAATAATGCTCATCTCAATCATTCTGGTTCGAGCATTCTTTTCAAAGACTCGAACCATGAGTCAGCTCCCACCAGGACCAGTAGCCTTACCGATCATCGGACACCTCCACCTTCTCACCACAATTCCACACCAAGACCTCTACAAGATTTCAAACCATTACGGTTCCTTGATTCACCTCTTCCTTGGCTCAATCCCATGCATTGTCACCTCCTCTCCTGAAATGGCAAAAGAAGTCCTCAAGACCCACGAGACCTCATTCGCCTCCCGTCCACAATCTGCTGCTGTTCACTATTGAACTGATATTGTGATCCCAAACACCAATCACCTTGAATTATCAATAAACTCAGTTTCTCTTCATTTTTCACCCTAAAGAAATACTAGTTGAGTTCTTAGCTGATTTAATTTAGCTAGTGGAAGCAAGGAGAGAACTAAATAAGCTTATAAAATAAAATCAAGGTTTTGTCATTCCTTAATATCTCAATAAATCACAACAGCACCGTCCTTATCACAAGATTAGATGAAGGATCTGGTTTAAGTTGATGCTAGATGCAGGAAACGAAAAGATAATGCCATCTAGAGTTATTAAATTTGTAACCAATTCAAATATATATATATAGATGTCTGTGTGTGTGTGTGTGTGTGTGTGCATGTGTGTGCGTGTTGTAACCAATCATGCCCCTGAAGTCGATTGCTTTTATAAAGAACATAAAATATTCGTAATTATTTATTCTTAATCTCATTGAGGATTTATACAACTGATGCATATAAACATTTAATTTACATCAGAAAATAATACATTTTAGTTATCAAACTTTTCGTAGGACATATTTGTTGGTGGGGCAGATACATCAGCCGTAACAACTGAATGGGTATTGGCAGAATTCATTAACCACCCATTAATGTTTGAGAAGGCAAGAGAAGAGATCAATTCGTTCGTCGGAAAGAGTACGTTTGTGGAAGAATCAGACATCCCCAACCTCCCCTACCTCCAAGCAATTGTCAAGGAGACACTCTGGTTGCACTCTACCGCCCACTAATTGTGAGAGAATCAACTGAAAACTGCAAAATCGGAAGCTACGAAATTCCTGCAAAAACTCATCTTTTGGTCAATGTTTGGGCCATTGGGAGGGATCCTAATTACTGGGACAACCCACTTGAATTCTTCCCAGAAAGATTCATAACCGAAGAGAGTAACAACAAGAGTCAACTAGATGTTAGAGGGCAGCATTTCCATCTGTTGCCCTTTGGGAGTGGCAGAAGGGGGTGCCCTGGAACTACTCTGGCACTACAAATTGTACAGGTGACCCTGGCATGCATGATTCAGTGCTTTGAATGCAAGGTCGGCGACGGGAAGAATGTTACCATTGACATGACAGAAGGAACAGGATTAACCCTCCCAAGGGCCAATCCCTTGATATGTTTCTCCGTTGCCCGCTTAAATCCATTTCCATCAACAATATACTTTTGAGGAGAAAATAATTGGAAATGCTGCAACAAACTAGGAGATTTCAGTTATAGCAATATTATAGAGCAAAGCAAGTCATTAAGAACAAACATACCCAAGAGTGTTATCATTTGAATGGTTCAAAGAAAATTTATCTTTAAGGAGCGCTGAAGATGAATGCCAAATTGTTTGTTATGTAACAAGTAGTAGGTGTATATTATTTGCATTGTGTTTTGTTGTCAAGAAGCCTCATTTGGAGTCTCAAAGCTTCTTCACAAATTAAAATGATCTTGCAGCATTATTTAAAAACTTACCAATACGTACGCGGCTAAGCGCACTTGAGATTGAGTTTTATTTTGACCCATAATTCATCCGAGATTAAAATGCTTTAAGTCTATATTGATTCTACAGATCTGTTAAGAAAATAACAGAGCACTGCAATCTTCAAACCAATCAGAATGAAATTTGTTGTCACTAATTTTTTGAAGACCTATTTATGGATTTTCAGGAGATAGCAAGCTTATATCCCATTATTAAGAGTTCATGATAGTGTTCATCTTAATATGCATCATTGAATACTACAATACTAATATGGAGAACACTTAGATATTCTTATAACAGCCTTTACAGCAAAGATTAACAGTGAAGACCAAAGACATTAAAACGGTTGGCGTAACAAAGTTTTTTTTTTAGTAATTCCCAACAAGGTTTTAATTTCGCCAAAATGGCCACCGGCGAGACGAAATGTAGGGGGGATTCGCTGAATTCCTCCTTTTCCCCCCATTTTGTTGAAATTTCGGTCAAAGATATCGAAATTTCGGTAAAATATAACAAAATTTCAGCAAAATATAACGAAATATTTCTCCAAGCTGGTGACATATCCCCGAAAAATAGCCAGAAATCTGGCAATATCGAAATTTAAGTCCTTGATTCCCAAAACCATGGATAATGGTGAACAGCCAGAATTTACATATATAAGGATAACAGCTCTTTCCACAGGATATTGTCATATCTATAGCACCTGCAACTGACACTATTCTATGGATTTAATCTACAGGCAGAAGCTGATCACACAAGATCCCCTGGATGAAACAATGACCATATCATATGATCCTAATTCCTAATGTGCAATTTCCATTCATCATCATTATCATCATCATCATCATCATCATATGCCTCATCCCAACTAGTTGGGGTCAGCAACAAGAATCCTGTTCCTCCATCCCAATCTGTCAAAAACTATACCTTCAGTATGTGCAGTTTCCATTATATAGTTAAAATCATAAAAACAGATTCTTAAAATAAGGAGTTCGCTGTGATTCATTTTGGTCTTTTGATGAAAACACATTGGAGGATGACAAAAAATAACCCCACCATTCTTCTGGTTTGGTTACTTTCAACAAGAATTTCTCATATGTGGCCGCTGAGACGGCTCCACAACACGGCTTCATATGTTCATCAAGGAAAGGATGACCATCAGCTCGGTAGCCCCTACCACCACATGGAAAAGAAGGTATCTTAATCTCAACATTTTTCACGCACCCCCTTGCGAGATAGAAGTCCAGATTTATAGCAAATTATAGCGCTGATATGGAGAGGCCATTGTAACCAAAGGGTCATTTATCAGAAAACGAACAGGGACTGACCATGTCTTCCCATTTGGCTAGAAGAAAAAAATATACAATATAAACAAGAGAAAATGCTCTCAGACAGGTAACTTATTCTTTTCTTTAATGTTCACATTGATAAGAACATTCAGACTCAGCAAGCAGATTAAAGCAACAATATCATAGAGACCAAGCCAATAAGAAGCAATAATAGGCGGCATCAAAATCAATAAAGACAACGTCAATGAGAGGAGCATCAGTGTCTGCCTAAGATGCCATTAATGGTGGCAATCCTTGACTCTAACCCACCTGGTAATTCAGGTTTTTGCTAGATTTATTGCCTGCATTTAGTCAAGTAATTAGACCCAGTTTGTCTTTGAGTTTGACCAAATCAATCCAATTTCAAGAAAATGCCATACATACCGGACAATAACTTACACCAGATTCTGGCCGTCTAACTCAAAAACAAATATTTGGCTATAAAACAGAGAAGCTATCAAAAGAATATTATAAATATTACTATGAAACAAACAAACAAATTAAGACAAAAAAACAGAGTAAGAAATGTAATATAAAATTAATAAGAGGTAATAGAACCTTAAAGATCTTTCAAGCAGTGGACCAGCTCCGGCAGGCAATAAGCAAAATATTGATGACCCCGATTGCCAGGATGAGATAAAATAATTGGATGTTGCTGATTTCAAGTCTCAATGAGGAGAAGAAAAGAATTGGACTGAAGGTACATAAGTCACTGCTTCCTTATATAAACACATCCCTGAAACCAACATATCTCATTCTCATTCATTTCTATTCAATCATGGCTGACTTCCAAGACTATATCATGCTCTTTCTTTTATGGCTCATCTCAACGATGCTGGTTCGAGCCATCTTCTCCAAGACTCGAACCACACATCGCCTCCCACCAGGCCCAATAGCCTTACCAATCATTGGACACCTCCACCTTCTTGGCCAGATCCCCCACCAAGGACTCTACAAGCTTGCAAACCGCTACGGTCCCTTAATTCACCTCTACCTCGGCTCTGTACCATGTGTTGTCATCTCCTCTCCTGAAATGGCAAAAGAATTCCTCAAGACCCATGAGACTTCATTCTTATCCCGTCCACAATCTGCTGCTATTCAGTATCTAACTTACGGCTCCGCGGATTTCTCTTTTGCTCCATATGGACCCTACTGGAAATTCATGAAGAAACTATGTATGTCTGAGCTCCTCAATGGACGGACACTTGACCAACTCTCTCCCATCAGAAGCGAAGAGATACAATGGTTCTTGCATTCAATGTTACAAAAATCTGATGCCGGTGTGGCTGTAAATATTGGTGACGAGCTCATAAGACTGAAAAACAACATAATCTCAAGAATGACAATGAGTCAGAGGTGTTCAGAAACAGAAGATAAAGCTCGGGAGGTTAGGAAGATAGTGAAAGAGATCGCAGAGATCAATGGGAAATTTAACTTATCGGATTTCATCTGGTTCTGTAAGAACTTAGATTTACAAGGTTTCAAGAAGAGGGTAAAGGAAGTACATGAAAGGTTTGATACGATGTTGGAGAGGATAATGAAAGAACATGAAGAGGCCAGGAGGCAAAAGGGAGTGGTTGAAGCCAATGGTGTCAAAGATCTCCTCGAAATCTTACTTGACATATCGGAAGATGAAAATGCAGAGATTAGATTAACCAGAGAGAACATCAAGGCCTTAATTCTGGTATAACTGTTTAATCTCTCTAATTTCACTTCTTAAATTTCTTACTTCATTCACCAATCAAACCATAAAGAGAAGGGGGAAAAAAAACTCAAATTTTCAAAAATTATTACATCTCACAAGTTCCCTTGTTATGTACCAGATTATGTGATCATAGCCATTCAATTTATTACATACATTTAGATAACCATGAAATATATCATATCAGTGCAGATATCTATCTCAAAGCCAAGATATGTAGACCCAGGCAAATCATCATAACTGTATATTCTATAGACCTTTACTTGAGATTGATCTTACAATTTGCAATGGAGAAGATCAGGCTGATTATTATTCAAATAAGTCCACTTCTAGCATAAGAAACATATATATTCCACAATTTGACATGAAGAAATAGTCCTTCCAAGACTAGTTCAGCAACTTGTCTTCTGTGCAAAAGTCAAGACCAAAAAATTGCCTTTATTTGTTAATAATGTATTGAGATTCTCCAACTCTCTCTTCCCTTTTTCTTTTTCCTGATTTACTGATTTTTCACCATAAATTAAGAACATAAAGAAGATTAGTTGAATTCTTAATGGAGTCTATTCATCTACTGGAAGCTTTGACATAAAATACAAATCTGAATATCCTATTCAATCATTTTAGCCCTATGCAAACACATAGTGATGAGAATTTAGGATAAACTGAATCGAATTTAACTTGATACCATAGCTTATAAACATAAAATATGCCTCTTAAAGGTAAAATTGCAACCAATTACACCCCAAAATCAAGCACTTTTATAGTAAATGTCAATTTTTTGTCTTAAAACTTATTTAGAACATATACATATTAGTAGAATTTAATTTTCATCAACTTGCTAGAAGTCTACTGTTCATAATCTTGGGAGGCTGATGACAAGAAAGTGAAATATACGTGCTAATAATTTGAATTTTTTTCACAGGATATGTTTACAGCTGGGACTGATACCTCTGCCATTACAATTGAATGGGGATTGGCAGAGCTAATCAACCACCCAGCAATGTTTCAGAAGGCAAGAGAAGAGATCGATTCGGTAGTCGGAAAAAACAGGTTGGTGGAAGAATCAGACATCCCCAACCTCCCGTACCCCTCCAATCAATCGTTAAAGAAACACTGAGGGTACACCCGACAAGCCCATTAAACATGAGAGAATCAACTGAAAACTGCAATATCAGAGGCTATGACATCCGCGCAAAAACCCAGCTTCTTATCAACATTTGGGCCATCGGGAGAGACCCTAATTATTGGGACAACCCGCTGGAATTCCGCCCGGAGAGATTCATGAATGAAGAGGGTACTGACAAGAATCAACTAGATGTTAGAGGCCAGCATTTCCATCTGCTGCCATTCGGGACCGGAATAAGGGGGTGCCCTGGAACTGCTCTGGCACTATATGTTATACAGACAACCCTAGCAAGCATGATTCAGTGCTTTGACTGGAAGGGTGGAAATGGGAAGATTGTGGATATGACAGAAGGAGCAGGATTACACCTCCAAAGAGCAAATCCCTTGGTATGTGTACCCATTGCCCGCTCAAATCCCATTCCATCAGCTTGATCCATTATAACATACAACAGGAAGAAAAGAATGGATATCATAAAACAAACTGGGAGAATCGTGTTATACAGTTAAGTTCCTTTTCTTTTCATTTCCTTTCTCTGTTGGGTAGGTAATATAGTAAACTTGATTGGATGTTTCTTATATTTGTAGTGGGATTATAGAAACTATTACTGAAAAGTTATAACTGGCTTTAATTTCTAGGCTACCAACTTGTACCCCTCTTCAAATTCATAATGAAAGTAAATGAAAGTATTACAAAATTCTAATCTGATGATCGGGATCAAGCAATAATAATAAAAACACAATAAAAACGAAGATCAAATAATGCACACAGATATACATGATTCAACAAATCCTACATCCACGGGAGAGAAGAAGTTTCCACTATGCCAAAAACAAATTAGAGTTACAACTTGTACTCCTACTCGATATATGGAGCAAATCCCCAATATACCCTTATCGTAGCGCAAAGGGCCCCACCCCCTAACCCCATGGTACTAACTTGCACAACAAGTTACGCGTGACCCAAGGGCTCCGCTTCGCTCCACCCCATGGGGCCTCTCAAGTCCCACCCTCTTGGATCTAGAGACTAGTGAGTATGAACCACCCACTATCTCTAACACAATCTTATATATATGGAGATTGGAGAATAACCTTTTACAGATTAACTTATAATTTGAGACCCCTTATTTGACTCCTGTCTGATTCATGCACAAACACCATCCCAATAGTATGCAATTCCTCATTTGAACTATGTTTTCAAGGCTTAAACCATCAATGGCTTCAATTAGAAATAAAAATAAAATAAATGAACCATTGTTCATCCCATTCACAGCTCAAACCCTAAACCAAAGATTTACCAAACACACAAATTATACACTCTCGGAATTCTAAGGATTAGGGCTTCAACCATTTCCAGGTCAATGAAAGAAAGATTAACAAAAACAGGATTGCATCAAATGTTATTTAGGTACTATGATTAGTTGCAATGAAGATCCAGAATCAAAGGCTATGAAAACTGCAATTGTTAAAGAAACACTGAGGGTACA
This sequence comes from Pachysandra terminalis, assembly GCA_031762675.1. Taxonomy (NCBI): domain Eukaryota; kingdom Viridiplantae; phylum Streptophyta; class Magnoliopsida; order Buxales; family Buxaceae; genus Pachysandra; species Pachysandra terminalis. Next base: position 2,080,997 of record JAUPMG010000013.1, read on the forward strand.
CCCTGTCAGGTGATTCTCTGAAACAGTACAGGCTACAGATATACCAGCAATTTCTAATTCAGCAGCACCAAAAAGTCAATGAACTGAAGATTTACATCCCTATCTATCAAACTCTAACAAAAGAAGAAAACACAAGGAAAAGAAACAAAGAAAACCTCATCAATTGAGCAAACCCTTCTATGCCCTCTCACTACAGATTCTGCAAGCAAGCTGGATATCTTTATGCATGATTGTATCTCTCTTCCAATTTCTACTGAAAGTAAATGCAAGTTTTTTTACAGATTTCAAATCTTAGATCTATGGAGAAGGAACTTTTTCAGATTAAACTTATAATTTGAGACCTCTTATTTGCTGCGCTATGTATGATTCATGCTCAACCTCTAAACAAAATATTTAACAAAAACGTAAATTTCATACCCTCTTGGTATTCTAGGGATTAAGGTTTCAACCATTTCCAAGTCAATTAAAGACAGATTAACAAGAAAAGGACTGCATCTAATGTTATAATTGCTACTATGATTACTTGCACTTAAGAGCAAGAATCAAACATTAGTTATCAAACACAGAACGAGAGACAAATGATATTAGATTTGAAATAAAACTAAGAAAGTTGGACATTTTCCATTGACGAAACATTACGAACAACCAAAGATCCCACCAATTTCTAATTCAACAGTACCAACATAAGAACAGAAACCCTAAAGGAAAGTCAATTAACCGAACATTTACATCCCTATCTATCAAACACTAACAAGAAAGGAAACAAAGACAACCTAATCGATTGAGTAAACCCATCCTTCTATGCCCTCTCGCCACGGATTCTACGAGCTAGCTGTATATCTTTCGGCATGATAGTAACCCTTTTAGCATGAATTGCACAGAGATTAGTATCTTCGAACAGACCAACGAGGTAAGCCTCTGCAGCTTCTTGAAGAGCAGCAACAGCGCTGCTCTGGAATCGAAGATCGGTCTTGAAGTCCTGAGCGATCTCGCGAACCAGCCGTTGGAAAGGAAGCTTTCGGATCAAGAGCTCTGTACTCTTCTGGTACTTCCTGATCTCACGAAGAGCCACTGTTCCCGGCCTGAACCTGTGTGGCTTCTTCACTCCTCCGGTCGCCGGGGCAGATTTCCGAGCTGCCTTTGTGGCAAGCTGCTTGCGTGGCGCCTTGCCTCCTGTTGATTTCCTCGCCGTCTGCTTTGTTCGCGCCATCTGATTCTTCTCTCTCTCTCTCTCTCTCTCTCTCTCTCTTTCAGAGATTTTTAATTTTGGGTTGCGAGTGATGAAGAAGGAGAGGTTTTGGGGTATTTGTAGGATACAAGCGACAAGGACGCGGGAGTTTTTGAACTTTTTGTTTTCAAGAGCTTTAGTTTTTTATCCGTCGATTGGAGAGGTAATTGACGGATAAGATTTACTGCACGAGAGTGACACGGATCGCGATCCGTGTTTACTCAACTATAGTTGATAGCATAGCTAGAAATTATAAGCGGTGGGTCCGGAGCAGGCAATGGACTGGGTGACCCGCCCAGCCCGATAAACTCGGCTTTATGTATGAACCAGTTTGGGTAAGGGTTAGTAGTCCGTAGGACTGGACCGGGCTGAAATTTGAGACCTAATTAACTTTTCAGGTTGGGTTCGGGCTTGGCAAATGATACAATGGGTGGACTTGGACAAACATTGTTAAACTTGAAGCTTGAGTCGGGCCAATAAAATTATTCTTATATTTATATTATGACCCGACCCGTTGTGTCCAAAGTTGCAAATAGAACTGTCAATGGATCGGAACTAGGTTCAATATTGACCAGAATTCGTTTATATATAAGATATTTTTTCTTATTTATCTTCTTTATTTATTTATCTACTTATTTTTATTGTATTTAAATAATTTGTTAATTGTTTCATTTGTAGTCGTATTTATTATTGGATTCAAATATATAATCAAATTCGAATCTTATTGGGTATTTGGTCACGACCATGCTATTTTAACATGGAAGAACAACGTGGTCAATCCAGACTAAATATTTGATAGAGAATCATTTGGATTAGCTCAAGCTAAGGTAGCACATTTGATAGAGAACCATTTGGATTAGCTCTAGCTGAGCTAGCTAGCTCGACTCATTGACAGTCCTAGTCTCTGATATCTTCTGAGGCATCAATCACATGAAGTCACGAACCCTAAATCTCATTCCACCCTTATCAAAATAACTGGAAGTATGAATGGATTCTTATAAAAGAAAGATAAACAAGATGAAGAAGAAATCAAGTACACAGAAGACACAAATTTATGTTGCTCGGCAAAATGGTACCTATGTTCCCAAATTTATAAGCTTAGAAAAAAAATGTTACAAAGAACGGTTACGAAAAGTATGATAAATACTCAGTAGTTAGAGCTAAACATAACAGTAAATAAAACTATTATTATACCCTTAGATCCCAAAAATTGAAAATCGATGGTTGGATCATTAGTACTTTCCGAATGCCTCAGTAGCATCAGTCTCCACATAACAACAGGGGTTTTTGGGAATGATGTGATTAATGCTGCCGAAAACATCGGATTCCCTTCCATAGTTTGTACCAACTTCTTGCAAACATTTAAAGAAGTCAAATTTGAACTATACGCTAGATTTTGAATCCCAAAATCACTAGCAACCAAGAATGAACTATACATTAGATTTTGCCCTAATGGTCACTTGCAACTAGTGCCTCATGAAGCACTAGGTCTGGGGTTCGATTATGCGGCAAGTCGTTTCACTTGAAGCCACTGGAAGCTTTCCCAATCGTTAACTTCAAGGCCCAAGGATTAGTTATAGTGCATGCAAGCTAGTCCGGACACCCAAGTTATAAAAAAAAAACAAAAAAAAAAGAATTAACTTTTGTAATCAAAACTAAACCATTATGAGTTCAAAAGATTTATAACCATCAAAGGCGAATGGGGATCTTCTGTGCTGAAATCCCGTGTGCACACTTAGCACACGGGAGATCTCGGTCCATCGAAGGCATGTATCACCAAACCATCACTTACTTTTTTTCTATAAAGAGTGGGTCCCTAGATTGATATAGATAGATTCCAATCATGATCAGTAGAAACATCATGCCTAATCCTACCATATAGTTACTAGCTAATAGATAGTAGGTGTGCAACTTATGTCGGTTAAATCCAAAACTGACTTCAGTTCGGTTTGAGTTGGGTTTCTAGATATTTGGTTTGATTTTGTTTTTTAAATTATAAAATCGAATTAGATCAGTTTGATTTTGGTTTGAAGCCTCGATTAAACTGAACCAAACCAAAACCCGAATTATAGTCTAGATAGTTATAATCTGAACCGATTATAATCTATATATGATATATAAAATATAATATTTTAAAAAATGTTATATTAACCCGACCGAAACCGAACCAAAACTATAGTTTGGGTTGTGGGTTGGTTTGGGTTTCAGATTTTTCATTTCAGTTCGGTTCAGTTTTCGAATTGAGAAGTTCGGTTATCAATTCAATTCAGAATTAACCTTCACCAATATCAATTTAGTCTTGAGTTGACGTCAACCCGAACCAAACCGAATTGCACCCCTACCACATAGACATAAGGGATGAAAAAGTTGGAATAGACCTAACCTGTTTTTTTAGGGTGAAAGGAATATTGGAATCTACTTTAAACGGAAACGTAACAGTCAAAACAGGACAATTTCTAAGAGATGCCAAACGCGAATTCTTTTGCTTCCTTTAACCAAAGCTGTGAAACGATAGGGACCATTTCATATGGCATGCGTTCCAGGGTTTGATTGTATCCATCGTTTGTCTCTGTCCCATTTAGAGGATTTTCTTGTTATAGATTGGATGGTGTACAATATAACAATATAAATTTTAGATAATGAGAACAAAAAAATAAAAAGTCGAAAAAGTATTAATATTTTTTATTTTTTATTTTTAATCCAGATGGAGTATTTGTTATGTACCCCAATCGATACAATTCACCATAGGACATATTAATGACATATATGCATGACTGTGAGTTCGAAGGTTGGGTCAGGTCAAGTTTGGCCAACTCAAGCCCAACACAGCCCAGTCTATTGCCACTTTTATTGTCACCGCTATCATTTTTAACGGTAACTTCATCACCATTTTTAACATTGTTGGTGACAGCATAACTATTGTTGGTGTTGACAAAACAACCATCACTTCTAACAATAATAGCATCATCAAATTATCGTCATCACCGACACTTACACTATAAAATACCAACCATAACGATGATATTATCACTAAAACACCATTAAAGAGTCGATAAAATCTGACCCAACCCGTCAATCTATTTGAACTTATCGAGAGTATTTTAGCAGATTCAGATTTACAAAAACTGATAAAAAGTACTGATTTTCCACTCTATTATCTATTTTCTAACTTCTAACCAAACAGTTGAAAAATTTTAATTTTCCTAAAAACATTTCACAACATGAAATATTTTCCACGTGAAAAACATACAAAAATTTCATTGCAAAACTCGTTTTCCTTTCCGCTTTTATTGATTCGGGCTAACCAAACACAACCTTACCATTGCAAAGGGCATCTGAATTTTAAGTACCTTGGAAGTATCAAGGATGTGTTTTGTCTTTTCTCAGAAGCCGTTATTTGAAGAATGAAAAAAAAAAAACTTTTAGTGCATGTTGAAGTTGACAAAACTAACCCGTTTGTGGAGTGGTTGGATCAGAAAGTTAAAAAAATTCAATAAACAAAATCATTATTTTATGAAAAGCAGTTATTATGTAATTCTACGCTAAACATTCCACTTCACAGGCTTCTACACAAAATAATTCTCCTCTTCTTGGAATTACCCCCTGTTATCTTAAGATATTCCTCTATCCCCTGACTTGTTAAAGTGTCAAGTCAGTGATGGGCATACCTGTAATTTAAGTAATCCAGAAAGGCATATTTTGGTCCCCACAACTTGGAATGATTCACTGTTTGGAAGAAAGAGACGACAGCTAGTGTTCGGAAGCAGTTGGCTTTTTTTGGAGAGCAGACCATGTGCGGGTGGCCTTGCCGTGCGGGTGAGCGCAGGTGGCACTCTATTGGACCACGTCAGCAAATTTCGTGTGAATAAAAATAACAAGTATTTAATATTTTTTTTTCTTTTATTCACATGTGCGGGTGACCAATAGAGTGCCGCCCGCCCTCACCAGCACGGCGAGGCCACCCGCACCGGATCCACTACCCTTTTTTTTGTACCCCACACCTCACAATCTTTCGGCAGAATCAGCAATAGACAATTCATTATTTTCAGGACCAAAATACCCCTACCCTTTTAAATAAATGTAGTTGTGATAGTAGTTGCATATTTTTATTTTTTAAGGTAGAGATTATATAGTTTTTCATTAACGAAAATAAGTAAATAAATAAATAAAAGTAAAAACATATTATTATTTTTTTATTAATATGGTTTTATATCAGAAAAAAAAATATTTAGTCTCTTGTAATCTGACTAAAGATATAGTTCTCAATAAATTGGAATGGAGAAACAGGATTCTTGTTACAACCCTAACTAGTTTAGATAAGGCGTTTGATTGATGATGATAATGACGACTCCATATAAAATAATAAAAAAAAATTCTTAACAAAAAGAATAATATAAAAAGGTTATAATACCTAAATATTTCATAATTAAATCCAATGGATCAAATAAAAATTTTGAGTTCAGGGTTTATGTCTAAGAGATTTTGTAAAAGTTTTACGCGGGTTGTCAATCCTCCTTCTTTACCTAGATTTGGGACCAACAATGCCCAAAAGATATAGCAATGTACAAAAAATTGACAGGCTCTCCAACTCAAGAATTGGAGGTCCCATATTCGAATTCCCGAACTTACCAAATATATGGTCCTTGGGTGAGGTCCCTGTCCCCACTAAATAGGGGTTGGGGTTTCACGTCGCCAAAAAAAAAAAAAAAACACAAAACACAAAACAAAATTCTAACATAAATTATTTCATTTTTATTTTTTTGATATTAATTTGCAAGTTATAAAATTGGAAATTTGATAGACCTTACTACTACTACTACTACTAATAATAATAATAATAATAATAATAATAATAATAATAATAATAATAATCTATAAGCCCACACAAATTCTAGATAATTTTTTTCATTTTTATTTTTTGATATCAATTTGCAAGTTATGAAATTGGAAATTTGATAAACCTTACTACCATTATTACTACTACTACTACTAATAATAATCCATAAGAAGATGACCTAAAATAATCCCAAGTAGTACACTTCGTCCCTTAATTTCTCTTTTAGTGGAACACATGCAATCCACTATACTTGATAAGTGTAGTGTGTAATGCAAGCATTTCTATATTATTAAAGCAAATAAAGTAGGTTTTACATGCACTTGTGACCTGACCCATCACTTGGTGTTTCTACCTATTTCAAGGAATGTATAGGGTTATTTTCGTAATTCCATATATTTCACACTCATTTGGAGTAAAAACTACAACTCCTCTGTTTTTGCTTTGCCTCTCTTCCCTTAGCTTCACATGAATCCATTTGATAACAAAGACAAAAAAAAGGTTATATTCTCATCATGATTTTTTCTGGTTCTCTAGCTTCTTCAATGGATATCATCTTTTTCTCTGAAAATCGAATCCAACCGTTGGATACCCACGTCTCCATCTTCACTCTTCTCTCCTCAACCTCCCAAAAACTTTTCATTTCCTTTTCTGGTTTCTGGGTTTTCATGTTCTGTTCTTAGTGCTCTGTTCTGTTCTTCATTCATGGCTGCTGCTGCTTCTACAGCTCAAATCTTTCAAAACAACGAGGGAAACCATGAAATTAGCAGACAAGAAATCCAAGCTGCCATTGCCAAAGCAGTTGAGCTAAGAGCTCTTCATGCTGCTTTGGTTCAAGGTAACAGCCCTGCAAATCTCAGATTGCCTAGCTCTGCTTCTCCCTCTGTTCCACGCCCTTCATCTCAGTTCTCTGTCCATGACTACCCTGTCTTTACACCGGTGAGTTCATCCTTTCTCTCTAATTTTTTTTCCCTCAATCCTTTATTGTTTTCCCATGAATTGCTTAAGTTGGGATCTACAGAAATTTTGATTACTGATAAACTATCATATATTCTAATTTTAAAGCTGAAATTTTCCTACAATGGAAGTACTAGAAGGTTTGTAGCTAATAAGTGAAAGAAACCCAGAAATTTGTTCTTATTTATTACAGTTAAAATTACCTATGTGTTCTTAATCTTAGCTAATAAGTGAATGACCCAGAAATTCGATCTCATTTATTACAGTTAAAATGGCCTAAGTGGGGTTCTACAGGAATTTTGCTTATTGATAACTATCTTATATTCTAATCTTAAATTTAAAATTTTCCTGCAATGGAAGTATTAAATGGTTTGTAGCTAATAACTTAATGAAACCCAGAAATTTGATCTCATTTATTACAGTTAAAATGGCGTGTGTGTTCCTAATCTTAGCTAACAACTGAATAAAACCCAGAAATTTGATCTGATTTATTACAGTTAAAATGAACTATAAAACTCAGAAATTTGATCTCATTTATGACAGCTAAAGTGGCCTATTTGTTCTTAATCCTAGCTAATAACTGAATGAAACCCATAAATTTGATCTCATTTATTACAGATAAAGTGGCCTATGTGTTCTTAATCCTAGCTAATAACTGAATAAAACCCAGAAATTTGATCTCATTTATTACAGTTAAAATGACCTATGTGTTCTTAATCTTAGCTAATAACTGAATGAAACCCAGAAATTTGATCTCATTTATTACAGTTAAAATGATCTATATGTTCTTAATCTTTTATATGCTTTACTGAGTTGGGAAAGTTTGAACAGAGTTATGATGAGGAACCACTACCTGGGTTTCATCATATTCCATTGGAGAATAGAACTTTGTCAGAAAGTTGGGATGGGTTTGGACTAGAAGGAGGAGATGAGGCTGAAGCCAATCTATCAGATTATAAGAAGGAGATTTTGTCTTTGAGGAAGGGGATTTCATCTGGGTTGCTCAGCAGAGAATCTCACATCTGTTCTTCAACTGAAGATCACAAGTCTCTTACAAGTTCTTGCCCAAATCACATTACTGCTCTTCAAACGTCTCCAGGAAACGATTTCTTCAAGTCGAACAGGCGAACCGGATCAGCCGATTTCAAATCGGTAACGAGTTGCAATCAGTGTAGGCCTGCAGCTATTATAAGTGCCGAAACCGATAATCTTACCCAAATCAGCAAGAGCTCCAACACTGTAGTTCCCTTGACGGATACTCACTTGTCGGTTCAATCGCAACCGAAGAACAACAAAGGACAGTTCTTCTCATGGTTGTTTCCTAGGTTAAAGAAGAAGCATAAGAACGAAGTATCGCCAAGCCGGGCAGAATCCGAGGACGCATCCCATATTTTCAAGGATTTCGGGATAATGTCGATCGAATCCTTGAAGAAAGAGTTGATGGAGGCTAATGAGAATAGGGATGCAGCTTTAATGGAGGTTGCAGAGATGAAATCTTCCTTGGGGGATCTAAGACAGAAACTGGACTACTTAGAGACTTATTGCGAAGAACTGAAGAAGACTCTTAAACAGACAGTGCAAGGAAAGGATACCCAAGTTCCCGAAAAACCCGGTTATCTTCCAAAGAGAGGGAAATCAATAGATGGGAACAAAGAGAGCTTCATGCCTGTTTGCCAAGATATAATGGTGGAGGGGTTCTTGCAAATCGTGTCCGAAGCGAGATTATCGGTTAAACAATTCTGCAAAACCCTCGTTGGGCAATTAGAAGAAACCGATAGTAATCTAATGGAGAAGCTAAATTTACTTCTTCAACCATACAAACTGACTTTGAATTCGAAGAACTCGAAGGCAGTACTGTACCACTTAGAAGCTCTTATAAACCAATTCCTCTACCAAGATTTCGAGAACTGTGTGTTTCAGAAGAACGGCTCGCCGAAAATTTTAGACCCTCAACAAGATCGTCAAGCTCAGTTCTCATCGTTCGTTGCGTTAAGAAATCTAAGCTGGAATGAAGTACTAAGGAAGGGAACAAAGTACTACAGTGAGGAGTTCAGTAGGTTCTGTGATCAGAAGATGAGTTGTGTTATTTCTACACTGAATTGGACTAGACCATGGCCTGAAATGCTGCTTCAATCGTTCTTCGTTGCCGCTAAATGCATCTGGTTGCTGCATTTACTTGCGTTTTCTTTCGATCCGCCGTTGGGGATCTTGAGGGTTGAAGAGAACAGAAACTTTGATTCACATTATATGGAGGATGTTTTCACTGATCGACAGAGATTGCAGTCTCCGGGAGGGGTTAAGGTCATGATCATGCCTGGTTTTTATGTTCTGGATAGGATTCTAAGGTGCAAAGTCATGTGCAGGTACAAAACTGCTACTTAGAAAATTCTTTTTTCTGGTCATTGTTGTTTGTTTCTTTAGTTGAAGTAAGTAACAGAGAAGCTTGTAGTCTTTCACATTTTATGTCAATAACTGCTGAAAGGAAGGTTTCTGTTATTCCAAACTGGAAGTATGATGTGCTAGAACTTAGTAGGTGGTGTAGAAAGGGTTCAAGGCATGGTTTAATATACCGAAATCGGAGACCGGACCGGTACTGGCCCGTTTGGATCAAGTATTGAAAGTAGAAAATAAAAGATCGGACCGTCGTCGGACTGGTTGCTGCACCCGTGGTTCCGGTTGCGTGGGCCACCGGACCGGTGATATCAAGTGCCGGACAGACAAACCAGTGGGACCGGTGGTACCGATCGCCGGACCACCGAAACCGGTCGCCGGACTGTTGGTCCATAACCCTACGATACAATTGTTTGTATCGTGGGTTGGAATCGCACTGCTATGGTCCGGTCCCAGTATGGACTGGTATCAACGAATCAGGATCGGACCGCTATGGTCCGGTCCCTGTACAGACTGGTATCAACCAATCCCTTCCGTATCAGCCAGTCCGTATCAGGATCGGCTAGGACTGATCCGGTCCTAAGCCACGATATAAATGTTGTATTGTGAAATTTTGGACTGCACCGATACACTGATACAACCGGTCCATTTTTTTTTTTCTTAAAAATTATAAATTGAATGGTCGAGATATGTACCGGTCTGGACCGATCCGTCTCATTGAAATGACATAGTTGTGGAGCCTGTGGAGCCTGATTATTCGTTTGATCTAGCTATGCTCTCCAAGTGGCAGGGTTGTAAATGAGCCAAGCTTTGCCCAGATTGACTCGGGCTCATAAACTTTGAGCAAGTCTCGGGTTCAGGTCAGGCTTGTTAAGTCGATGCTGGCCACGCATCTCAAATAGGTATTGTGACGCTCACAAGATCAAAGAATTCGTTCATTATTTGGGATTCGTGGTGAGCATTGGTTGACGCTACAGTCGATGTTTCATCAATCTTGCAATATATTTTAGGATAAATTACATTGATACCTAAGGTTTGATATAATGACATAAAGTATCCCTCAAGCCATTACCACCAATACCCTTATTGGGCCAAACCAAGAGAGAGTTTTTACTATTTTCAAAGTTACGAAGTTTCTTTTTTCTTCCATATAAGTACCTATATTGTTTTTAAAAGCATTAAATTGCCGACTAAATCTTTGTTCTTTCAATGTCTTTTCATTGATGTGGCTATTAATGACTGGTCGAAGAGAGATATGCCTTTAAATTCTTGTTTTGGTGATATTTTCATTTATTCTTCTTTATCCTTAACGAGTTTTGTTTCAGATTTCAAAGGCTTTATGTCATTGCCGATGACAAAACAAGGCAAATGGATGTGTTGATACAAAATTTGGCTTAGATTGAGATTCCTGTTGATTTACGGAGGTTGGATGATGTAGAAGGGATGTTGGGTCCAAATGGAGAGGTGGAACAAGGGAGAGATAGCCTCATTTCGGATGATTGGGTAGGTGATGAAGATGTTGCTAATTTATTCAGAATAAAAGCTTCTGATTTGAATAGGGTCAATGCTTGTATGTCTAAAGCGGTGGGTAGGTTCTGAAAGGACCGTGAGGGTGTTCCTAAAAATGTCTCACCTATGGTTAGTGTAATAACCCAAACAAAAGTAATAGGGTTATGGTATAATTAATAGAAGAATATGGGTTAATTTAAAATTTTAGTAAATAGCTGTCATTTTTGACTTTGACTGATTGTGATTTGTGGGTTGTACTATAGGAAACTAGGTGCATCATTCACAATCATAACTTCTTAAGTTATGACATGTGGCTAGGATCTTGTATGAACTTTCAATATAAAATTAATGGCTAAGATTAAAACAAGGAATTAGAAACAACTCTCTACAAGAAAGAATTCAAACTAGAATAGTAACTATTTAATTAAGGCTACTTCTAAATTCTAGATTAGTAAGTTCTTAGGAATCTATATAAACACTAGGCCTTGAGAGATGGATTCATTGCTTGGAGTAGAAGAAGAAGAGCAAGAAGGTGTGATTTTCAAACACCAAGCCAGCAATCAAGGTAAGTATTCAAGTAAAACACTATTTTTTATTTAATTAGGAGTACATGTTATATTCTTTGAGTATGAAGTAATACTAATGTTTTTAACTAAATTTTTGGGTTTGATTTCCATGATATGATGATGATGATTTTAAGTAATGTAATGAATGGGTTTTGTGTGGAATTATGTATTATATTATGCTGTTTAATCAAGTTTTGTGTTAGAAGATTGAAACATGACAAAAATAGGAAGTTTTGTGGAAATCGCAAAGTTTGGCAGACTACTTGGCATATTGAACAGTGTACTGAGATTCACACAAGAGGTTTGGCAGATTGCTCGTTATACCGAACAGTGTGCCGAGACTCATACAGGAGTTCGGCAGCCTACTCGGCATGCCGAGCCAAATTCTTAGAAAACCAGTCCCTAGAAGAGCTGCCGAAGTGTGTGTCGATTGGCCCCAGACCAAACTTTAGGTCCCTTGATAAGCTACCCATTGAGACCCTCGGTATGCCGAAGGGCATACCGAGCCATCCCTAGAGAACCTGGAAATTTAACTTAGGTTGCCGAGGGAATTCCGTATACCGAAAAGCCTCCTGAACCACCAGAGGACAGTGCTCGACATACTAAGAGGAGACCCTCGGTATGCCGAAGAAAATGAAAGTTGTCCGAATTCCTTGAAATTTTACATGCATATCTAATTTGACTAGTGG
>JAUPMG010000013.1:2093270-2109539 GCA_031762675.1 Pachysandra terminalis
TTCAAGTATCTATAAAAGTACCTCTTCTGTGCGACTAATGGCGAACCCAAGCTTTGAGTCGCCTTCTTGTAGTTTGATCTCCACTGCAAACTCTCCTCCCAGTGGAGCATACCATAGGCGAACTGCCCTAACTACACCAATATCAACACCATGGTAATCCTCGAAACCATACAAGCTTACGTTTGCAAGATTCGCCAAGTCAGTTAATGATCCGGCATTCACAGTGGAAGAAGCTGTCTCTCCAGAAATCTGTCTCAATATAAGAAAGAGGCAGTACGTCAATAGAGGCTTTGAAAGAGAATGTGTGTACAAATATCAGAATTGTCAACTTAAGATTTTTAAGGAATTAACCTTGGTAAGAAGCGACTCAGTCTGGATGTTCATGAACACTATTGGGACTCCAAACGCCTGGGAGGCATTAAGCCAGGCGTTTGCCCGGGCTAGGGTGTCCTCCAGGTCATTGTAGCGAGAAGCAGTTTGATCCGATGCTTTTGGAAGGAGGAGCATAGAAAGAAAGCAACTTGAATTGGGAACAAGTAGCAATTCCTGCATCTTCCTCTCCCATGGGTATCCTACATATCCTTCTTGGAGTTGGGCTTTGCTTAGAGCATAGTTGACCCTGGAGCTCCTTGTTCCTGTATACCCCCCAAAATTTTCATTTAGATTGCAAAACAAAATTATAAGCAAGCCTACATTCGTTTAGTAGCATTTTATGCATCAATGGTGCAGTCTAAAGATGACTTACTCTTACATCCCATTAACCTCTATGCAATATAGAGTTATTCCTGTACCTGAGCACCCCAAGTTGAAATTCGAGGGCTATTTATGCTAGTGAAAACTTACCATTCTCATACTCACAAACTCTGTTGTTAAAATCTTACGATTCATTGTATGAATCTTAGGATTCGATTTGATTTGACCCTAGATTGATTTAAATCAGTGAAAAAATCGGTTTATGTTTGAATCTTACAATTCACACATTGAATCTTACGATTTAAACGATTCAACTCTACAACACTAAAAAAATGTCCACTTCTTTTTTTACTGGAAACTTTTCCCTTTTTTGGTTTGACCCTTGTTTATAAAGAGCACAGTACTCTAAAACGATTAAATATGAGTAAAGAAACATAGTTTACTAATTTTAAAGAATAAAAAAATCCCTTTTCTTAAAAGAAATCCTAAAATCTACTTCTACTAAAACTACTATGACTCTTACGATTTAAAATTCAAAATTACGATTCGATTCCAAGTGGCCCTTAACGATTTTCAATTTGATCCACGATTTGACAACCTTACTCACAAGACATGTAGGTGATTTATGTGGAGGGGATGGCAGCTAATGTGATGCAACTCTCCACTTAAGCTTGAGACCAGCAGTTGCATTAGCAAATTTATAACGAGAAACAATTCACTGAAAGTCTATTATAACTGTTTGTTGAAGCCATCTGAATCTAGATTTATCTGTATGGATGACATAGACTTATGAAGGCCAAGCAATGTGAATCACAAGGAGTCTTAACATGCACAATTTATTAAAACTATTATGCTGCAAGTTAAGTGGGTGGTCTGTGTATTGTGTGCATGAAGAAGAAAATAGTCAAAGCTTTATCCTATTCTAAGAACATTTGTGAAACAAAGAAAAAGAGATTGCAGGTCTAAAAAGTCAATACCTAAACCCTAACAGAACAACCCAAGCCTTCATCCATGGAGGAAGACAAACTTAAACCCTAAGTGGGTCCCCTTTGTTCATCTAATTGACCTTTTACCTTACAATGCATAAACAATGTGTGGTGGCCCCACCCATCTCACTGTACAAGCAGCTAATCAACTCATATTCATCTAGACCATCCAATTGGTGGATCCCTTTTGTTCATCCAAATGTATCACAAGGTCTACATTGCATGATGGACTTCAAACCCATCATACAATGCCCCTTTATTCAATGTTTCATGGTCACTGCACTTTGTCATTAAGCATGCTCCTTTGGTAGGATATATAGATTGAATTATATGGCAATGCTCATTAGTCATCTTAATCAAACATCTTTCTTCCTTTTCTTCTTCTTCTTCTTTGTTTTTTTGTTTGTTTATCTCTGAGCTGAAAGAGTACTATTCAATGAATCATCATAAACCCCTTCACATGTCATGGATTATATATGTGTGTGTGTATTAAAATTCATCGGTATAGGCCTTCAAAATGAGTGGATAAACCTATAACACAGTACTTGGGAAGGGTTTCAAAGTTTCATGGGATGGGCAGATAATAGGACGGTAAACTAATGGCCTTTCCACTAATTAAGAAAAAATAAAATAAAATCTATCATCCTTAAATTTTAATCCAAATTTAAAATTCACTATCCCAATATTTAAGCAAGAAAATTCCATGAGACACTATTTCCATTCATGAAGGAAAGACTAATTAAGAAAAAACAAAACAATCTATCATCACAAAATATTAATCCAAATTTGAAACTCCTAAAGCTTCATCAGACCTGGTTCTTCTTTCACTAAATTTGCTAAATCGTGCTCAATCCTTTAAGGTATCCTAATCCAAGATTGAACAAACTTGGATTCTTGTGATGTCAATTTCAAAATCATCCAACTATGTGGAGTTTGAATCTTCTTTGAGGAAATCAACATCCAAAATTTTAAATTCACTATCCCAATAAATAAGCAAGAAAATTCCATCAGACGCTATTTCCAATCATGAAGGAAAGACTAATTAAGAAAAAAATAAAATAAATCTATCATCTATATATTTCAATCCAAATTTCAAAATTCCTAATGTTCATAACACTTGATTCTTCTTTCACTAAATTTGCTAAATAGTGCCCAATCTTTTAAGGTATACTAGTCAAAAATTGAATAAACTTGGATTTTTGTGAATCCAATTCCGAAAACATCCAACTATGTGGAGTGTGAATCTTCTTTCAGGAGGAATTAAACAATTATGATTTGACTGCAATTCATCTTTCTATCATTAATAAAATCAGATTAAACCCTAAACCCTTTCTAATAATAATATAATAATTTAGAAAAAAACTAACTGTTTACCTTGTAACGCGAGGCATTCACCTTCCGTCCGATCGGCAAATCCAACGGCATGGTTCGGATCAGCGATTGATCTCAGCATGTACTGCTTCTTCCCGGCCGAGCTATTGGGAACGATACACGCCTGAAGCTCAACGAACTCGTCGGATCCGCGCCGGACTCGGACCTGGATCGATGTTACCTTCTCCTTGAAGGAACTATGGAGGATCTTCTGTACGCCGCTCTTGCCGTTCTTGAACGGCGATTGAACGGACAAGTAGTTCCCGATCTTTAGTTCTTCGACGATATCTCCGGTCTGAATCATATCGCCGTTCCATTCATCTGCTTTCGAGCTTCCTTTCAAGCACTCGATCGCTAAAACCGAAGTTCCTTTGGTTCCTTCAGGGATCACTGAAGACAGAGTTCGATCCATGGTCATCTTGCTTGGTTTCTGAAGCGATAATTTCGAAAACATTCAAGCAAACGTAGCATCGATCGTCTCTGTAATTCCAAGATCACGACGAGTTCATCGGAATCGTTTTCTGCAAATTCGAACCCTAACGAAGCTGTTTGGAAATCGAATTCCAACGAAGAATGAAAATGTCCAGCGAGATTCGGACATAAAAATCTTATAAACGAAATTACCATAATATCCTTGGACATTGGTGGGAAAATTCATCGGTGAAAGTCCAGTAAGTATGCCTCAAAAGTCAATAATCAAAACGATGAATAGTGATAAAGTCAACGGAAAAGAATTTCTTAGTTTTACGTGGAAGCTATCTCTACTTCCATGAATCAACTCGTAGAGGAAAATTTAGACTAGAATCTGATAAGGAGTCTTGGCGCGTATCTTGTTGGCTTCTAGAAGCTTCCTCGGTTTCAGACTTTAAATAAAGGGTAAATTACATTCATCCTCCTTTGGGTTTGGCATAATGACGATAAGTACCCCTCAAACCTTGGCATCACAAATACATCCCTATAGTTTAAAAGTATGTTACAACAAACCCCTTGTGTTAGTAACTGTCGATAAAATAACGAGATCTTTGTTTTTTTTATAGCAACATATTTTAAGTAATAAAATTTCCTTATATACTTTGTTTAATAAATTATGAAAACCTCAATTATCTCTTATAATTATTTAATAAATTAATAATTTTATTTTTTATCCTTTTAACTAGTAAAAAGTAGTGATTGATAGAGGGGTATTATAGTCAAATGCTCAATTTATGTTACAAACCGTTAGACCCTCCTTTGGCTCTAGTTAGGTTGTCATCAAGCCGAGCTTGAGCTCTATGATTAGGCTCGCAAGCTAAGCTTGAGCTTGAAAAAAAAGCTCATTATCTTAACGAGTTTGGGTAGGCTCGATTCAGTTAAAGCTGACTTGTTTGTATATGAGATTATATGTTTATATTCCTATATCTTATATTATGTATTAATATTAAACACTTGTTAACATATTATATTACATATAATAAGAATTATCAACTATAATATTAATGCATTTGTCCTAATTTAAGCGTTTTTACTAGTTGAGTTTTTTATAAATTGGACTTTTTGCGAGCTGAGTTTTTACGAGCCTAAACAGAGTTCGGCGAAGTTCGGTTCGGAGCGTAAATTTTTTTAATGAATTTGAATCTTGCTAGAGATTTACGAGCCTGAGTCAAGTTAGGCAAAGCTCGGCTCAGCTAGGCTCGTTTACAGCCCTAAAGCCCCTAACTCTATTATTTTTTTTTTTGCTAATGGTAACATAGTAGTTGACCTAATAAGGATGTGGTTTATAATGGCTAGGTTTGAGGGTACTTGTTGTTATTATGTCAAACTTAAAGGGTTGTCAATGTAATTTACCCTACTTTTACTTTGTCGTCTCAATTCTCTTTTCTCATTGGAGGTTTGACGTTATCTGTACGGAAAAAGTCAGACTTGGCGCATGTAGGGTGCGTTTCGGTTCTGGGTTCTGGGTCGGGTTGGATTCATTATGGGCTGATACGTAAAATAATATGGGTCTGACTTCAGCCCAGCCCAACCTAATCAAAGGTACTTTGGGTTGCTGGCCAAAAGGGCTGTAAATAGAGACTGGCAGGGCCGATTTTACTCAGTTTGGGCTCGGCCCAAACTAAAATCAGCTGACCAAATCCAGTTCAACTCGAATTTAATTTATTGAGTTTGGGCTGGGTTCGGATGGTTGCGTGCAGCAGCGCTTGCTTGGTTTTTAATGCTCTTCAGTATTGTTGCACGGGGGATTATGCAACCCCAGATACGTGCGGCCCAAGCTCTTATTCGGAGGTGTTTAAGGCTGCGTTTTGCCTGGCTTGTGCTTATGGATAAGCACTCGTTGGATAAGTTGCTCAATGAGAGCACTTATCCACAACAAAAATAAACTGCTTATTTGAAAAAAAAAATAAAAAATAACCTTTGGTAAATACATTTGTTTAAGTGCTTATGAAAGTTTAGGGGTAAAATAGATATTATAAAAATATTATTAAAGTATAGAAATAACATTTATTTAAGTGCTTATGAAAGTGTAGGGGTTAAATAGCTATTTTAAAAATATTACTAAAGTTGTGAAATAGCTTAACGCATAAGAGTCAGCTTCTCCTTATGAGTAGCCTTCCTCTATTGCTTATGGGTAAGCACTTACCCATAAGCTATACCAAACACATTTAATTTTAAAAAGTGTTTATATAAGCTATAAGTTACAATAATGACTTGTACAAGCTGGGCCAAATACAACCTAGGGCTGCTTGCCCAACTGCCTATTGCTTCACTTACGATTTCACAAACATCTTCAATTGCAAGGGAGCTTACTACTTGATTAGGTTTTGCTAACTTTATCAGGTATTGTGGTTTTAGAAGGAAAAAAAAAAAGAAAACAAGAAGAGAGAGTAGAAGTTCATATATAGTAGTACTCTTGTGAAGCAAGAAATTGAATAAAAGAGAAGCTTCTAGATATATATTGTGTTAAATGGTTTTTGCTATTTTTCCGACAAAGCATTGACGAAATCGGTAACCGATCATTCTAAAACCCTAAGGCATAAATCAACCAAGGACGGACTTCTACTTTAATCTGAATAACCGAATATCGATTCACTTAGTATCTGTGCGGCAACACATCACCAGTACCATCAAATGATTTTCTTTCGTTAAAAGGATTAACCAACTTATAGTTATAAAATATGTTGTTCAAGATCAAACAATAATAATAAACATAGTGAACAGAAAATCAAAACTATGCACATAAATCTCTGTGGTTCGAAAAAGTCTACTTCCACATGAGAGAAAAGTTTCCACCACTATATCAAATAAAGACTTTAGGGTTATAACTTATATTCCCACACAATAAATAAAAAAGGTTCCCAATATACCTTTATCATCTTCCAGGCTCAGCCCCATCCTAAAATGAGTGAATGTGATTTTCCGAAGATGCATTAGATCTAGATTCATGAATATTATTTATTTATTTTATTTTTTATTTTTCATGAATATTATTTATTTATTTTATTTTTTATTTTTAAAAATTATTATGTAGTACTTTAGAATCATTACTCGTATATGATACTTATTTAAAAGATAATTCATGAACGCGTGACGTGCATCTGCACGTGCTCCAACTGATATTCCAATCTATTTCATTCCAGACAAAATGCCTCATTTCGAAAATAAGATCATTCAGAAACAGTGGATCTCCAAACAACCGTGAGACTCCCCTCAAACAAAGAGCAAGCAAACGAAGGAAGAGTAATTCTCAACATAAAATTATAGCCCGACTTCGCATAAAAATCATGTATTAAAAAGTCCACTCTTACAAGATACCAAATCCAATTCTCTTTCTCTTCACGTCTTGAGTAAAAAAAGATAAGCATGAGCCAATAAAATGATAAAACTGGACAAGATAAAGCTCCCTAACAAAATCACTTCAGTAATATGCCTTCCGAGGATTGTTCTGAAATGGGAAAAAAATGAGAAAGAACAAGGAAATGGTTAATGGAAAAAAGTCATAAACGCACGCATGTGCGCACACACAAATGGTTAATGGAAAAGACAGACAAAAACATGCACGCACGCACAAACTAGTCTGGGGCTTCAGGACGTGTAGCTCCTTGATAGTATATCCAGAAATGCCCAGGTCTAATGAGAGAGAGAGAGAGAGAGAGAGAGAGAGGGGGGGATGATTATACCAGAGGGTTTGGCCGGTGGCGGTAGCCAAGCATCATCCGCTTCTTATACTGCTCATAAATGTCATCATCAGGGGTCACCTCACCAGGTTGCTCGGCTCCAACACCCAAATTGTTTAATTTTACATTTCCAGCTACGATTGGCTCTGCACGGCCAGTTCTGGAGCTCCCCAGCCCCTCACCTGAAATTGACATACAGATATCAGTTATAGAAATACCTAGCTATTACTTCCACCAGTTCTGGAGCTCCTCAGCCCCTCACCTGAAATTGACATACAGATATCAGTTATAGAAATACCTAGCTATTACTTCCATATGAGAGAAAAGTTTCCACCAATATACCGATACAGATTGGCCGATCCGGGCCGATCTAATGACTGGATCGGACTGATCCAATTTTTTTTTCAAAAGACGAACCAAAAGTTGGATCGGCTGATCTAGTACCGGATCGGCGATCCGGATCGAGATCGGCCCGAACCGGTCTGATCAAGGATCCCGAGAATAAAAACCTTGGTATTAGTACCCCACAGCTTGTTTAGCAATTCATTAAAACTACTTCAGTTGAAACATTTGATCATGCCCTTCTATGATGTGACAAGTATAGTTACTTATAAAGGTGCAACTTGGGTCCGTTAAATCCAAAACCGAACCGACACGAACCGACACAAACCGACTTCGGTTTGGTTTGAGTTGGGTTTCTAGATATTTGGTTCGGTTTTGGTTTTGAAATTATAATACTAAATTAGAACGGTTTGGTTTTGGGTTGACGCTTCAGTATCAAGGTTTAAAAAACCGGAATTGGAGACGGGACCAATCCCGTCCAGTTCCGGAATGGTACCGGCCGGTCCAGATCCGGTACAGCAAAAAAAATAAAAAAAAATCAGACCATCACCGGACTGGTGGGATCGGTCTCAAGACTGGCGGAACCGGTCGTCGGACCGCCGAAACCGGTCACCGGACCATCGGTACCGGTCGTCGGATGCCGGTCCATAACGCAACGCAACGATACAATCCTTTGTATCGCGGGTTGGAACCGGACAGCTATAGTCCGGTCCCGGTCTAGATTAGCTGATACGAACCAGTATCATCCGATCCGTGAAACCATACTCGATATAACTGAACCGAACCAAAACACTAACTCTAGTATACATATTCTAGACCAAACCAAATCGAACCTATTTAAACCGAATTATAGTCTATATATGTATTATATGTGATATATATGATATATTTATATAATATATAAAACATGACACTTTATTAACCCAACCTAAACCAAACAGAAAAAGGTTGGGTTGGTTTGGGTTTAGGGTTTCCCATTTCAATTCAGTTCGATTTTCGGGTTGGGAAGTTCGATTCAGTTTTGGGTTAAATTCACCAATCTCGGTTTGGTCTTGGGTTGATGTCAACCCGAACAAAACCGACATGCAGAGGGCATATTAACAGACATGCAGGAGACTCGGCAAGACTCAGCAGCCCAAGCACCGATTTGATATCATCTGGCTGACTTGCACACACTAAATCGAGGTTTGTATCCTTGAAATTCGTTATTGTACAAGCAAGCTAGACACAAAAAGTTGAGGCAATATAGAAAATAAGAGTAGTACCTTCTTTCCAACCCATTTTAGACAAAAGCTTATGCCCAACATTATCAGCTTGAATTTTGGCCTTCTCGGCAGCCTCTTTTGCAGCTTTCTGTGCAGCCGCATCATTGCAGCTAGCCAAAAACTTCTCCAGTTCTTCTTGAGGTATGTAATCACCCATGTGGTGGCCCTTTTGGACCGGAGCTGCCATAATGCACAAAATTTATATTAAAGGGGAATAGTACAGCCTACAAAATGGTATTTAAAAAGACGGAAAAAAAAAGGTTCCCTAAGATACAGGGCACATATAAAATGGCTAAATTCACCATTTTTCTCTCTTATTAAGACGATCAGGAGTTCCTTCTTTTTATCCTAAAGAAATAATTGAGGGCAAAACGAATAACAGATGTCAACCTTGAAGAGAAGCAGGCGGAGGCATTTCATCTTTAGACTGTTTAGGTTGTCTCCTTCGCTCTTCGTGTGCGGCTTTCTTCATGTAGAATTCCATCATTGCAATTGGATCCTTAGCTGATGGGGCACCACATTCACCTACAAGAAGAGAAAAACTGTGACCCCAATCCATGAAACTACGTCCAGAGACTATCCTACTAGCATCATCAAGTATCTCGTACAACTACACTTCGTGTGCTTGTGTCTAGATATACCTTGTGAGACAACACACATATGGCAGATATGAGAAGGAGCACTTCTAGTTGACGACCTCGTATGCTAAGTTTCAGCCACAAAACACTTGCCACAAGGCAAAAAGGGCTCTCCTAAATCTAACGTCTTTCTCATGCAGAACCACAAGAAACATTAAAGATCCGATGGCTTCTGCTACATGTAACAAATCTATTACATGTGTATTAATGGGGCTTATGTGGAATGAAATATTGCTCACTTGGTTGACAAAGAGAATCTTTTAACAGGCGGACTGCCTGGATTGACAAATAATTGGTGCATATATTGCAGAAAAAGCCACATCTCACAATGCAAACAAACCTGCTGAAGTAGACCAGAAATAAGGCCAATTTTACTGGTGCAACATGGGTTTCAGTATTTCACAGGTGGCAAATGATTTTGCAATCTCAACTTCCCACGTGGACCTCGACATGACACCACTTTACACACTAAGTTTCAGCCCCAAACGCAACCAGTTAATTGCAGGTTGTGAATGGGTTGACCAGGAACCAATTCATTTGTAAAACTTCAACCCGTTTATATGCAGGCGGGTTGATGGGTCGTCACAAATTGCCAGCTCTATTCTCAGTGAACTGTGATCATGAAGTCAACAGTTCAGAGGGACAGAAACCCCTAAAAAATGAAATGTAGAGTACGGGGAAAAATACTGGGAACTACCAGGTTATGAACTTCTACAAGATCATGAAGTTTGTACTCAGCCAAAAGATTTCTATTAGCACCTCTGAGTCTATTAGTCATTCTCAGGTGCAATTGTCCTTTACAAAAGTAGAGTTACACTACACAGGCATTTCCAAAACCACAGGTCTAAGAGTAGAGAACCTTTGGTTCTAAAAAGAAGAGTCTAATCCCACAATGTAACTCCAATTAATTAAAACTTTTTCAGCAAAATACTACATAAAAAGAAAATAATTGCCAGAAGATTTTTTCCATAGAAAAAAGGACACATACCATAAGAGCTTCCTCCTGGTGATGATGAATGAATCAGAGAAGATCCTGTGCTGTCATCTGCTTCATATAAAGCTGATGCTGGAATTTGATAATTAGATCTCTGTTGAACAGGCCTTTGGGAACCACATGACGTTCTAGAAGCAGAAGTGTTTGTACTAACTGAATAGAGAAAAGGGCCAACAGTCATCAACTTCATATACAAATGCACATTATATCAGACTTCTGTTACCACTGACATAGTCGAATTACCTGAACTAAAAAAATAATAATAATAATTCCTAGTAAAATAAAAATTCCGTACTTGGAAAAGAGACAACAAAATACATTTCAGGTAAAAGTAATGCATGTTCATCTTCACGGGGTGACATGGCTTCACCCCTGGCGCAAAATACAACAATGACAATAACAACAATATAAGAAGGCAAAGGTAAGTGTTCATAGTTCAAAGAAATAAACTTGTATACATTCAAATTTATATATATATATATATGTAAATAGAATTTACACGTGTATATGAATGGCTAATGATGTTCATGTCATTAATGTTGTCAAAATTCACCTTACCTTTGGTATATGTAAAATAGGTAAGTTGGTCATTTATGGTAAAATGTGAAAAGCACAGATATATTCTAGAGAAATAGGTGGGATTAATTAAAAAGAGAGGAATATTCCTCAATTTTAAAATCCTATAAAGATGTCTCACAAATAACCAAACACCAAGAACGTCAATTATCACGCAAGGATAAATTTTTTACGATTAATGGGGAGAAAGTGAAAGTGAGCAATAGCATCTTCATCACCATTGATATGTTTTCTAGCATAATCCCTAAAATGTTCTCAAATATGATTCTAGCATCAAAAAACGATCAGGAAACTATATGTTCCCCAAGTTCGGATTTGTGAAGTGCCAAGATAAGACCAGTTTTTTTGGAGGGTTGGAACATACTTGAGAGCTTTAAATTTATGAAAAAAATGAAATCAATGATTCAATTATGCTCAACATAAATGGACACCAAGAGGTCTAAAACTCACTATTGAATACAGCCCCATCTAAAACACCAAGAACGCCAATCATTGCACTAGGATGTTTCTTCTACCGTAAATGGACAGAAAAGTGGAAATGAAGAATAAAATGTCTTTGCCATTTTGGGTTTAGGGTTTTCCTTTTCAATACGGTTTGATTTTCGAGTTGGAGAGGGGTCGGTACTCAATTCTGTTTGGTTCAATTTTGGGTTAACCTTTACTAACCTTGATTTAGTTTGGGTTGATGTCAACCCGAATTAAACCAAACCAAGTTGCACCCCTAGTTTTAATAAGATTGCCACCATAGCTAGTGGTCTTTCCATCTAAACATTGATGATTGTTCATTTTAAAAACCCATGTCAAACTAGTATAGAAGAAGCTTTCAAGGATTACAAGGGAGAGGCCGGTCACAAATTTTCAGGGCCGGTTGACAATTAGATGCTATTTGGGTAAATACTTGGCCTTGCTCATGGGGATCAGAGAATTGACAGAATTGTGGAAGGAGACTCCTGCACGATGCCCTCATAAATCTGATGTCTTTCAACAGGTTCATGGGGAAATATTCACTTGGCTAGATGCTTGCCTTCCCTGCTGAACATCTAATAGTTAATGATTCCAAGATCAGCTAATAGATTGGAGGATACTCTCGTCGAAGAAAGTGTATCAAAGGGAGACCTTGTATATAGGACCTATGATGGCATTGTGAGTAGGGCCTAAGTTTTTTTTTCCTTTAATTGTATGGGTTTCTAGTGGCTTTGTTTCAATGAGAGGGAGTTCCATTAGTTTTCTAGATTGCGTTATAGATTGTACTTGAAGGTGTGGTGGGTGAGTGAGTAGGTCTGTCAATCAGGATCCCATAGGTGGTGTATTCATCTTGACGTTGTTTGTGTTTCATCTTTTTTGGTTGATTGACCAGCCGTAGCTGAATGAAGGTTGTCATTTGCACCTTCTCTATTCTCCACTAAATAAATCATCTTTGTTCATCAAAAAGATTCCAATTTGTTGACAAGGATATAACCTTTCAGAAAACACAATTGTCAAAGTGATGCAGTGTGTACTTTACCACAAGAATCCAAGCTAGGACTTTGCCACGCTTTCCAAAGATAAAATCCTCAGAGACCTCTGTATAATACAAATTTTAATGTTCACATTTGTGAAAGCACCACATTTAAAACTATGGTTCTTTTTTAAATAATATCATTTGATCCCAACCAACTGCCTGCGACACTTTTAACAACATCATAAAACAAATCAATATTGTCACTAATCCATTACCCTAACAAAACCATACATGGGAAACACAGAGTCAGACAAGTGAATGTACTAACCACTGTTTGATGTTTGAGAATCTCTAGTCTGTACAAGAGCCTTTTCTTCTTGGACAAGCCGATACTCATAGTATCTGTAATCTGCACATTTCTCATCAAATAGAAACCTGAAAAGAACATACATACCAACTAAATAAAGAGAACAAGAAAAACTATAAAGAAAGGGAGCAAAACTGGATAGCTATTTGGAGGGATTTTAATTCCCAAACCCAAGGCACATGGGAAAACACAGCATAGAATGACAGGAAAACACAACATAGAATGTCAAGATGAACAATGAAAAGACAGATACAAAGAAAGGCTGTATCCACTTCAAACAAACAAATGAGAACACAAGTTTCACTCATGAAACTAGTAACATAATGAACGGAAATGTTTCACGTCAGTTTTGTATTGACGTTATGCTTCAGTGAGGATTTCAAGAGGCAAGAGCTAATTCTTTATGACAAAATAATTAATGCTACAATGATGTATAGTGTAAGGTTAATCAGCTAATGCAACAAGTTAAATAAAGGAAAAAAATATGATTGGAATGCTTCCATCTAAATTACAGTGTGGTTAAAGCCAGCCGCCTAGCCAACTAAGTGACTTTTAAGGACCTAGGCCAGTATCACCTAGGCATGATTTTGAGCCAGGCTATAGTCTAGCCTAATTAATTGCACAATTTTAAATTTCTAATCTTAGTTACTAAGCCTATAGCTTATTTTATAAGGTAGAAATGTATTTAAGTTATTTGTAAGAAATTATAAATCAATTATAAAGTAATTGCTTACTACTAAGTAATAGCTCCATTCGTCCAAAGGAGGAAAGAGTAGGCACCAAGCAACCAAGTAATAGCTTCATGGTTTGAATGTTAATCATTGTTGCTTCAAGTTCCAAGTAACTTTCTTCCCCCCAAGAAGTCTTTTCATGCATTCTCTCACTGTCTCTGCAATCGATCATACTAGTTCACCCCATTACAAGTAAACCCTCCTTTCTCTCTCTTGTGTCTTCTCTCCACAATCTATTGTTAACTTTATTTTTTCTTTCCCATCTTTTACAAGTATTTGAAGCTACATTCCTTCCCAGTTTCAATCTATTTTATTTTTTATTTTTTGTTACTTTGATAATGAGTTTTAGTTTTGTTGTTTAACTAATATATTCATGCTTTTATTGAATATGATACATTATAATTAATTAATATGTTCCTTTGGCTTATAATCACTAAAATCACATGCATTTCCTCATATATTGAAATGCAAATAAATTTGAAAAAATTGCTAGCTAATACATGATTTTTTCATCAAAAATTGCTAGATTTCTAACTTTTAATAAGTTTCTGCTAATCACATTAGGCTATGTTGGTAGGAAACATGTCATATCTTTTTTTTTAGAGAAAATATTGCACAAGTTGTTCAAACTTGCTGTAGACTACTTAGCAATCATGTAAATCAAATTGCTCCAGAGCTTATTACCTGGGCACCAACATAATTGCCTAATCTATAGACAAGTCTAGCGCCTAGCTTAACCTAGGCATTTTAACAACCTTGATTTATTAATATAGATCCATTACTTAACATTTCAACAAAACTGCAAAAATTTCAACTTCTATTTCAATAAACAGTTTACTCTATATAGAATGCAAAACAAAAAAAAAAATGCGAAACCCCATTTACTATCACTCAGACTATCTGCATTGAAAAATTAATACATACATGCATACACATACAACATTGAAACTATGATGGAAAATAACATTTTGTACAAATTATTCATAGAATTCAAGGATGAAAAATAACATCGCATGAATCGTAATCAACTACAACATTCTTAGAAATCAGGGATACTTTAATTTCAAAGAGTACAGAGAATACTCTTAAAGGATCCACACAAAGGCAAGCAAGATGAGAGGTTTTTTGTCTAATATCTCCTTTGGGTATAATTTCAAATATTTGTATATCATTAAGAGACATCCGGCATAAGGAACATACTTGAAAGGTGTATTTCCAGGATTTCTTTGACGAGTGATATGTTCAAATTGTCGCCCATGTTTGGCAACAAAACTTGCTAGTTTGTCCACAACTTTCTTCACTGCAGGATCGCTTGAGGAAGATGGTGCTGCATGTCACTTAAATAACTGATTAATACCAAGAGCATGAACAAGGGAATGCAAATTACTCTTGTAGCAGGCATGCCACAGTTTCCAATCTTTCATTCAAGAATCAAGATCTCTTTCCACCAATGTCGATAGAGAGTTAAGATATTGGCTGCATTCATGAGAGAAGAAACTTTCAAGAATGCTTTTTCCCTTCACCCACCAGTTCAAGATAGAGAAGGTATAGATCAGTAAACAGTTCTTTACACTACCACACTAAATGGAAGACGGAACACCAAAAATGCTAACAAGAAGGCTTTTTCTTTTATATATTGTTCCAAAAATGCTAACAAGAAGGCTTTTTCTTTTATATATTTTATAAGGGAGTTGATAAGAGAAAATAAACAAGTAAATTACAAATAAGTATTGGAAGTTAATATCTATATGCCCTACAACTTCTAATCATGGACTCACTCGAGGTTTAAATAAGACATTGGGTAAACAAACAAATGGCACAAACCTGGATGTGCATCAGATGTAATCCATGTTGTATATATTAAACATACAGAGAGCAAAGAAAAAATAAAACTATTTGAAAAAAATGGTAGTGAGTGAAATACTAAAGCACGAAACAAGCTTTAAGATATAACTAGAAAAAGCTATATGAAGTCAATAGTTTTGAATGATAATCATCTGAATGGAGAAACAACCTAGTTCATATCCTACTTTGTATAGCTACAGAGTGCAAGGCCTCATGTAGACAACAGAAGCTTAGGATTATGAAGACATGTAGCACATACTTGCATATGAGTGAGTCTGGGTTCTTACATATGATACAGTGAAATTCCACAAGTAAAACCATTATAAACGTTTAAAAATAAGAAATCTGAACACAGATAATCAAAGTATCAGCTATATGGGATCCTGCTGAGACAATTGAATTTGGGATTATGGGTTTTGGCTTAACTTAAAACCATGTGCCTCAATATTGATTATTCCTTCCAACAGATCCATGCTGACCCAGCGTTTAATGCAGGGTTTATGCTATTTTATTGGTCATCTTGAGAAAAAATAGAGAAGGAATGACGAAGTAAATAAATAAAAATAAAGCCCACAAATACTTTACAAACTCGGCCTGACCAGATAAAAGGATAAGCATATAAGCAGTGATTACCAACATCCCCTTGGTCTTTTGATGGCTCAGAGGCATTTGGTTGACCCAACTTCAGTCGTTTAGCTGGGCCATCACCTGACCCAGCTCCTACATCCCCTCCATCCTCATCATCATCTGCACCCAACTTAACAGGAACCGCAAGCTTTGACTTCTGTTTCAAGCAGAATGCAAGTTTGCCACTAGTAACAGACTGCTTGTCCTTGTCAGATTTATTTGCTTTAGAATCCAAGACAATT
>JAUPMG010000013.1:2118918-2130394 GCA_031762675.1 Pachysandra terminalis
AATTGCATATTTAGATTATAGATATATATATATATATATATATAAATATACAATTTACAGGTGATCGGATCGGATTCAGATATTTGGATTTCACTATCGGATCTAATTCGGATTTCACTATCGAATCGAACTCGGATCAATTGCGATTCGGTCCAAATCCGACCCGTTGACAAGTAAGAACTACCAAAAAAAAATACAAACCAAGAAATGACGGCTTTCTCCATAACTTATATCATTCAAAGCTTGTTATATTGTAAGCACGTGAAAATATGTATTCAGTGATAAATTTCAGTACATTTGCCATTGATAACTAGAACTATATATCCTTGTTCATGAGTAGAAGCTATAAGTTGATGAGTCCATGATAATATTTCGCAATCCTCCGATCGTCGACGCCAGCATAATGAACACACCCACAAATATGCATGCCTGTAACACAACATTTTATGCATTAATGTGAAAATTTTGCCCATGTTAAGGCCTTCTTTTACATGTAAAGTTGTAAACGAGTTGAGCCGAGTTTAGCTCACTTTAAGTTGGGCTCGTAAATCTTGAGCAAGGCTCATGTTCGTTAAAAATATTTGGGCTCAAGTTCGACTCAGGCTCGTTAGAGGATTTTAAGCTCAGGATAGCTTGATTCGCAAAAGCTTGATTCACAAAAATATTTTAATCATGAGCCTAAACCGAGCTTGAGCCTAAAATTAATATATTTGTACTAATCTAATCTCTTTTACGAACCAAACCTTTTAGGAGCCAAACTTTATACGAGTTAGCTTTTGTGAGATGAGCCCGAGCCCAGAATATTTTAATCATGAGCCTAAACTGAACTTGAGCCTAAACTTTTTTAACAAATTTGAACGGAGCCTGAACCTTGTTAGAGATTTACGAGCCCACACCGAAATGGGCAAAGCTTGGCTCGACCCATTTACAACTATAATCATTAGTTCAAAGATTATAATTGGGGGACAATATTAAACAAATATTATGTAGTTTCTTTGTTACCCAATTGATTAGCCATGAACTACTGAATCTCCTTGGTTTCTTGATCGTGAGCCACATTATAGATGGAAGCTGCAACAACTCTCACTATAAATTCGCGACATTCATTAATAAAGGAAAGAAAAGAAAAGAAAAGAACACAAGATTTGGATAACTTACAAAGTAAGATGTGGGAGCGAAACCAAATCCTCCGAAGAAACCGAGAAGATCACCAAAGAAAGGGAAGGTAATGCCAATAAAAAGTGTAAATGCTGCAAAAATGAATTTTACAATTGTTTCTAAATAGCACAGCAAATGTGAGACTAGTAATTTTTGTGTAAAAGAAGAGCTTTAACCCATACGGGTTAACTCAATTGGCAGGCACTCCAGCTTAAGAACTAGAAGTCCCAGGTTCGTGTCTTCGAGCTATCTTATATATATATATATATATATATATGGTTTTTGTGGGTGGAGTCATGTATATGGGGTTTTACCCTGTCCCCATAAAGTAGGCTCAGGGTTTCATGTCATTCAAAAAAATTTAAAAAAAAACGAAAAAAAAAAGCTTTCTGTTTTATCCAAACCTTAGGTTTCAAGGATCGGTCTAGTCTGGGATCGAACCTGAACAGTCTGGTCTCAAGCCAGAATACAAACAATTGTATTTTGAGGTCCTGGACCAGACCAGTACAATCGGCACAGGTTTGGACTGACCGGTACAACCGGTATAGTGTTTTTTTTGTTTTTTTCAAATTTGTGAATTGGACGGTCCAGACCAGTATCAGTCTAGACCGGTCCAGTATTGCTGGTTCATACAACCGATATTTCCGATCCGTCCAGTCCAATTTTTTTAAATTTAAATAACCGATACATCTTTTTTGTATCGGATCGGAACCAGACGATACCGTTGGTCCGGAGCCTTTAAATCTTGTTCTTACCAACATAAGCAGTTCGAGTAACGAGTCGAAGAGGAACTCCTGGTGTAAGGTTGAATCGCTTCACCATCATCTTCTCAAGCATGTCAAATACGGGCATTGCAAATATCTGCAAAATTTTTCCATTTTTAGAAACTATGTATGGATGCATTAAAAGAAATATTCGCCACTCTAATTTATTTATCTTTGTAATTCTATAATCAGTATGATTCTTATGGTCAGGGGTGCAACTTGGTTCGGTTTGGTTCGGGTTGACATCAACCCATGACCAAGCTGACATTAATGAAGGTTAACCTGAAACTGAACCGAATCGAATTTGAGAAACGAACTTTCCAACCTAAAAACTGGATCAAATTTAAATGATAAATCGTAAACCCAAACCAACCCAACCAGATCTCAGTTTCAGTTCGGTTTGGGTCGGATTAGGTTGGGTTAATACAATATTTTTTTAGAATTATATTATAGACTATAGTTTGGATTAAATCTATTCGGTTTGGTTCGGCTTAGAATATATACACTAGAGCTTGGGTTTCGGTTCAGTTTAGTTTAACCGATGCTTCATCCCAAAACCAAATCGATCTAATTCGGTTTTATAATTTCAAATCCAAACCTAAACAAAATCGGTTTCAATCGGTTTAGTTTTGGGTTTAATCGACCAAAGTTGCACCTCTACTTATGGTATTTGTTTCTTGATGCATGATAGTTAGTTGTTCAAGGAATATAAGAGTAAGTGTGCACGTATGCAAGTCACACATTCAGTTGATTTCATCTTTCAGTAATGATGTGAGGAACAACTCGATATGTGACGTGCACACACACATACTCCAGCTATATTCCTTATTTTTGCTCCGGATGATATGCTCTCGTTTTTTTACGAGGACAGATCTATTCTGACTAGAATTTCATGCTCTGTATGTGTGTATGTACACACATATATCTATATATTTGTAAGGATAAGAGGGATGAGATATTAAAACCTGGTAGCTACCAATGACATGGATGACAACCATCAAATTAGCTGAAGCAATGAGCCATTCTGGTCGTCTAAGGGTGATGAGCAGGTTATCGTCAACAGCGTTCCCGAATGTATAGTACCCAACCAATGCTGTTGGGAAGTAGCAGATCGCCGTAATAAAGTATCCGGTTACCGCGCCTTTCCACATCAGAATCCTTGAAGGCTTCTCAGGCGTAGATGGCATTGTGGCTTGAATTTCGAGGATAACGGCGCTGCCGGCGAAGGCGAACGATATCTGTCCCAGTGCGTTAAAAACCCGGAATATGTAATCTGTGTCTGTAATTTTCTTGTATGCATAGCTCACGTTCGGAATTGGCCCTCGGCTCAAGCAACCAACCCAAGATATTGTAGAATAGCTGCAGTTCAAATTATATATTGTAAGCAAGTAACTGTCATGAATACGGCCCATATTGTCTGGATTGAGATGTGCGCAGCAGATGTTGCAGCGTGCATTCACGCATGTCACGCATCTACTAACTTGTGCGAATGTGCGTAAATGCATTCAAGCTCTACATTGATACGGTGGCACACATCTACGCATACCAATAGATATATGACGTGCGTGCATGCATGCTACAACCATCCACGCTCCAGACGATGTCACCCCCATGACTGCAGTCTGCGGATAGAGGTGCAACTCGGTTTTGTTTGGGTCGAGTTGATCTCAACTCAACCTCAGATTGAACTCCTTGAAGATCAACCCAACCCGAATTGAAACCGAACTATGAAACCCAAACACCAAACTGATTTTATTTTGTAAACCCTAAACCCTAAATCCAACCCAACCCATGCAAACTACAATAATTTCAAGTTGGTTTGGGTCTGGTTAATTCGGCTTGATAAGCGCAATCATTGTTTGAGTCATATATTTGAACTTAAACCAACCTGAACGATGTGCAAGGGGCTTATTTAGAAATAGCAGAAGTTTTTTCTGAAATCCTTACTCGTCTTCCTCAATATTGAAGAAGGATAGATTCTCTAATATTGAATGAACGAGCCCCTTGGTTTTTACAGCATGGGGCTTATTTAAAATATTAGAAGTTTTTTTTGGGTGACATGCTACCCTTAACCCCACTTAGTTGAGACAAGGTAAACCCTGTATAAGTGACCCCCACCCACAAGGATCATTTCTCAAGTAAGCCTGAGAACTCTAACCTAGGACCTCCAGTTCATGAGCTGAAGAGTCTACAAAAGTTTAGAGGGGTTTCTATAAACCTCTAAATTCTAAAATTTAACATACTTCTAATATATATTATTAACCGGATTAATTCGATTTGGATTTCGGATTGGGTCGGGTTATCGAAACCCTAACCCAAAGCCAAACCAAATTAATTCAGGTTGGCTTTTTACAACCTAAAACCGATCGGTGGTGATATAAAACCCAATCCATACTGATGCAAAGTCGGATTAGATAGGTTTGGGTTCTGATTAGCCCGACCCAAGTTTCACCCCTAACTGCAGATGCACCAATCAAGTTCCCGATGCACGCACCGGTAGATGATTTTTGATGTAGACGATCATAGGTCGTAATAACTAATTAACTACTAATCAGTTACCTAAGTGACATGATCGCAGCGGCTAAGGAGACGCCGGCAACAGAATTGAAGTTGGGAAGCTGAGACAGGAAGAAATGGACAGAGCCAAAGATGCAAATCCAGTAGGTTTGTCTTAATGGGGTGCAGTTACTGCAGGCAATCTCCATGAACTTCTTCAGACACTTGCCTCCTGTGACCATGTAAACGATGTCGCACCCAACCTGGACTATAAGTTGCTGCGGCAGCACTATCCATGGCCCAAGCTTCGGGCCGAAAGCATGTTTGCCTAGCTCGTAGTAGCGATCGAATCGAGTCCCTGGGACACACTCATGGAGTTGTATCATCTGCCACACTTGGAATAAGGTGATGCACCAAGACAGCACCAAAACTATTGCTCCTGGTCCCCTATAAAAGAGAGAGAGATCAGAGAGAGAGAGAGAGAGAGAGAGAGAGGGATTCTATAAGGCTCTGTTTGAATCGTTGGAAAGTAGTGGAATGGAAAATATTTTTTTGAATTTAAAAAAAAAAATTGTTTGTTTCAAGGGAAGATTATAAATCACAGGAAGATATTTTAATGTGTTCTAAAAAATATTTGGAAAACAACTTCTGGAAAAATCTATCCGAGCTTATTTTCCGTCACGGCTCACTACCTTTCTTTTTCTCAAACCTCTCCTATAATCTCTCTCTTCTCTGACATGAGCGTACACACACGTGACAACCTTCTTCTTTCTTCGAATACACTCTCTCTCTCTCCGGGTACGCCCGTGTTGTTGGTCACTCGACCACTCCTCCATAAGAGAGACATGAAATCAAACCCCCAACTCTTCTCACCTCGTCCTTCTTTGGAGGGACTGTCCTACCAACATACCAAGAAGAAAGTATAGAAAAAAATCATTTATATATCTCTTCTCTCTCTGCTCCCCTCATCTCTTCAGCTACAAATCTCTCTCTCTCTCTCTTTTCCCCACCTTGAATTGTCTCTAATATTGGCAAAATACTGCTGTTTTTTCTGCAGTTTCTGAATTTTTTTTTCCATCCCCATTTCAAACAAGAAGAAAATATAGAAAAAATTTTATTTTCTATATTTTCCGGATTTTTGGCTACTCAAACAGAGCCTAAGTGTACTCACACAAGTGAGGAGGCCGGGGATTTAAAGAAAAACAAACAATAGTTTCTTAAAAAATAAAAAATAAAAAAAAAGAGGAAGAAGAAGTTCTTGTCTTATTGTAATTGATACCATCCTAAGTAGGCCATGGCATAAGGCAAGCTGAGAACACCTGCACCAACCATGGCCGTAACACTGTGGAACGCCGCGTACCACCATTTGGCTTGACGCCGATGATCCTTTTCCGGCCACTCTTCATTTGGTGAACTAACTTCCTGCAAGACTCATCACAAGAACAAAAAATTTTCATCTTAATAAGGCAAGAGAGACTTCAGATGCTGAAACAAAGGTATTTCTTTTTCTAGCTTAGCTCTTACCTTTGGAGGAGGAGGAGGAGGATGAGTTGTTGAAACCATCTCTGCACCAAATCAATAGACAGCTTAATTGTAGAAGTGGAGTGATAATCAGGTATTTATATAAGTGGTTGTTGACTTAAAATAATTGATAAATTTCCATATGAGTGGATGTAATTTTCTCACCAACTTGATTGCAAAGCTAGGAAGGAAATGTAAGGTGGTGCTTAGGACCATCTACCCATAAACTAGTTCACTTAGTTATTTAATCTGGATCACTTAGTTATGTAGGGTCAAAAAGAAAAGAGTTGATGGATCTAGTCACAGAGCACAAAGGTGCTAAGGTTTTAAGGGTAAAATCTTCGAATAATAAGAATAAGAGAAAAGTTTCTCAATTTTTCATAAAAACGTTTAAATCTCTCATTTACAATATGTTCTCTATTTATAATAAATTTTCAACTCAAAAGAAACCATAAACTGCTTAAAAAAACAATAAATAAAAAGGTAAAAAAAAATAAAAACCCTTGGAGGCCATTTTGGGGGATCTAAACGATCTCAAACGGCTCAAATACGTCTCAGATCATGACATAACAGTGAGCCTTCTAGTTTTTATTGTTAGCTTTCCAACGATGTATGATTTTCCTAATTCTGTTACCAACTCGCAAAGTTATGTCTGTTTGAAGTCACGTTCTGAATCGTGCATCTTATTTCGATCTCATCTAAGTCATACAATCCGTGACCTGAGGATGCCGCACTAGCGCTCAAAACGTGAATCCGCATTTTGAGTGCAGGTCAAATCTGAGAATTTGACTTTCCAATCCGTGGATAAGGAAAAAAAATATGTATAATAAAAGAAAAATTAAGATATTTGTAGAACATTTGGAAGTGGATTTGAAAAATATAAGAGGTATATTTTTGTTATTTTCTGAGGTTTTATATGAAAATACAAAAATATATGATTTTATTAGAAAAAGGTTAGATAGAATTAACAAATATGAACTATATCATCTATTTTTATACGATAAAATTGAGATATTTTTTGTATTATAACTTTTCTGTTGCATATGTAATTGAGATTGGAAATTGAAATATCTTTGTACACAAAGTATAGTTTATATGTACATATAGGTAGATGTTCTGAACTTCAGGTTATTTTCAAGTTTGACGTTCTCGCTCCCGCATCCGCTCGACATTCTGGCTACGTGAACCTCCATTACATAAAAGCATGAGGGTTATAAGGTAATTAATTACTTTAATGAGAACTAATGATGGGAAGTATAGTTGGTTGGTGGTGTTGAATGCCAATCTTAAATCTTTTTATCAAAAAAATAAAAAATGTCCATGTCAAATCATTACCTATAACTTTATAAAGAGGTTGCTTTAGGGTAATAATGGAGTAGACGAGGATGCTTTGTTTATTCTGTGATGGTTGTGGGGCCTTAGTTTTTACTTTTAATTTGAGCTGTTCCCATTAGCTCATTAGCTTTTACCCGAAGGTAAGGGAAAATGGCTCCACATCACTGAAAAGCATAGACTTGAGCCTACCTTTGCTGGTCTTGCACTAATAAGTACCTTGTTAGAAAATCTGTACTCATAATCCTGTGCAGATCTTTAATATTGGAAAAACAAGTTTGGATCTAAAAAAATATATATGAAAAAAATAACATACCAAATAATTACAATACACAAAGAGTTAACGTGATTCAGTTTAAACTGATTTACGTTTACGACCATTATCAAACGACAATTAAATATTTCACTATGAGCAAATTTTTACAACCCACAACACCTTACATAAACAAAGGGATTTACCTTTGCCCCAAAGAAAGAGTCTCACACACTCTCTCAAATACAAGAGAATACACTCCTTTTTATTTCTTACCCTCTCAAGTTCTAAATACTCAAATACACACCCTTTTACAAGAGAATCACCATTAACACACCCCTACCTCAGAGAAGGGCCTTACACACTGTCTCAACTCAATGAGGTTACATGGCTACATCCCTACCACAAAGAAAATCTTCAGATCTTTCTCACCTGCAAAGGATTTTAGATCCCTACACTAGGGTTAGGGTTTGTTAGAGAAATCTCCAAGAGATTCCAAAAAGATACAAACAAAGAAAGGCCAACTTTCTTTAAGTAGAAGAAACGACTGATTAGGGTTTCACTTAACCCACGGCAGTCGGCCAATCTCCACTAATCAATATTTTCTTTCTTTACATCACACGGTACACATCTCATCATCACATGGGTGGACCCCAACATACCTATCAATCAGTATGTGGTGATTTGTAGGATTGTAAACGAGTCGAGTCGAGCTTTGCCTAATTTGTCTCGGGCTTATAAACGTTGAGCAAGCTTCAGGTTCTGTTTAGGTGATTTGTAGGGTTGTAAACAAGTCGAGTCGAGCTTTGCCCAATTCGTCTCGGGATCATGAACCTTGAGTAAAGCACAGGCTCACTAAAATATTTTAGGCTCATGCTCGGTTTAGGCTCATTAAAATATTTTGAGCCCAGGTTTGACTTGCAAAAACTCAGCTCACAAAAAGCTTAGATTAGTACAAATGATGATTATTATTATATATAATATAATATATTAACAAGTGTATTTATATTAATACATAATAAGATATAAGAATATGGACGTATAATCTCGTATATAAATCGAGTGAGCTTTAACTGAGCCGAGCCCACCAAGCTTGTCTCAAGCTCGTTACGATAGTGAGCTTTTTTTGGGTTCAGTTTGGCTCATGAGCCGAGCTAGCTTGATTCGTTGGTAGCCCTAATGATTTGCTATAATCCGATGGTTGAACCGGGTTTAATCCACTTGATCCGAGTTATGGGGTAACTGTGCTAAATTGACTTATCGTCATAGAAATTCTATGACTAACCCAATCAAGATGTAAGACGTGGGATGGACGAACATTGTTTAATTAGAGAGAAAAGAAAAAAAAAATTATAGGTATTTATGAAACTAGGCAATGGATACGTGCGATGCAAGTACATGGCAAAAATAAATTCCCTGAGAGAATCGTGTATATATTTATGCTTGCTTATACAGGGAAATTAACACCAACAGAAAATTTCAAAGATAAATATGATATGTCTAGAAATTTTGAGTAAAAGGATTACCAGATTCAATTGAGCTACAATCCATTTTACTTCAATGAAGTTAAACATTACAGATATGTAATTAATAATTAGAAATATAAGAGAGCACAACATTACAGGTATCTAATTAATAATTAGAAATATAAAAAAGCACCTGATATTGTAGTAATATAAGGGAGATTGAAAGCATTTGTGTTTTGTTTTTATAACTGAGAAAGAAAAATAATATAATAAATTAATTTTTGTAACTCCTAATTTCAAAATGTTTTTTAATTTCAATCTATAATTAGTTGGTTTCTTGCACTAATACGGGTACTCTAAGCTGTCTCATAGTATAATATTGGTCTTTTGAGGATCAAATATGCTTCCAAGTGATGTTTACAGAAGCACGTGTTTAAGGTTGTGTTTGACCTGGTTTGTGCTTTTGCATAAGCACTCATTGGGAGCACTTATTCACAACAGTAATAAGATGTTTACCTAAAGAAAGTTAGTGTTTGATAAATACATTTATATAAGTGCTTATGAAAAAAATAAGTGGTGACAACACCCTCTATCATGCATACCCATGTCTTTGGCTGTTAGATTCTTTCAAAAAACTGGTTGGGAGTCCATGTTAAGGGAACTAATCCCACTTTGAAATCCAACTAGTTCCCACCTTCAATATTCAAAATTATCAAACATCAACAATCATGAAAAACCTTGTTAAAATTATTTAGTACTTTCAAGATCCTATCTAATTAATTCTGTTATTCTATTTGATCCTTTTTTACTTTCTTACCAGAATTCATTTCACATTTTCTTGTAATATTACTATTGGACATGGATGCTACAACTGTGTGGTTTAAAAAAGAAAGTCTAGAGATCAAACGGTATAATTTCACTTCTGTGGAACTTAATAGGGGTGCAACTTAGGTCGATTGAACCCAAAACCAAACCGATCCAAACCCACTTCGGTTCGGTTTGGGTTGGATTTCTATAGGTTCGATTTTGGTTTTCAAATTATAAAACCGAATTAGATAAGTTTGGTTTTGGGTTGAAGCCTCGGTTAAGCCGAATTGAACAGAAACCCGAACTCTAGTATATATAGTCTAAACCAAAATGAACCAAACTGATTTTAACCGAATAACAATCTATATATATATATATAACATATAGTATATATGATATATAGAACATGATATTTTATCATTATAATATAATTCTAAAAAAATATTGTATTAACTCAGGTTATCTGATTTAACCAGACCCAAACCAAACTGAAATTGCAAATTGGGTTGGGTTGGTTTAAGTTTAGGGTTTTTCATTTCAATTTGGTTTGGCTTCGGGTTGCGAAATTCGGTAATTAATTCAGTTCGGGTTGATTTTCGGTTAACCTTCACCAATGTAGGTTTGTCGGGTTGGATCGATTTCTAGAAAACTGAATTAAATCGGTTTGGTTTTGGGTTGAAACCTTGATTAAACTGAACTGAACCAAAACCTAAACTCTAGTAAAACATGATATTTTATCTATATAATGTAATTCTAAAAAATATTATATTAATCTGACTTAACCCGATTCAAACCTAATTCAAACTGAAAGTTGAGTTGGGTTATATATATACATGGGATATAATATATATTACATGATATTATCTATATAATATAATTCTAAAAAATATTATATTAACCCGACTTAACTCACCCCAAACCGAACCATCCAAAATGAACGGTACTGGGCAGTAACTTTTGATCTAAATAGTGCATCCACAGTAAAGTTTCTCTGGGGCGTTCAAGTCCTTGTTTGTATGATGTCTGTATGATGTTTTCTCAAACAAACGGAAATGCACGAATGACTGGGCAGTCACTTTTTGTTCTGAATAGTGCACACACAATATAGTTTCTCTAGGGCGTTGAAGGTGTGTTTTTTTGTATGATGTCTTATCGTAAAGTCGAGGGCGGATAGGAAAATAAAAATTAAAAAATTCTCTTATACTTTGTCGAAGTCACTGTTCACCTGCTCCTTGTACACGCACATACGGAATTAAAGACCAAGTAAAGGGTAGAATACGAAAATAAAAAGAATTCTCTGATGCTTTAACTGTTGAAGTTTACGTGCTGATCTCTCCTTTAAGAATTAAAGATCAAGTAGAGGGCATAATAGGAAGAAAAATAGGAAGGACGGAATCTTTGAAGTGGTACGCGCTTTTTATACAGGGTAAGAGATATCTAGTAGGGGTGCAACTCGGTTCCGTTTGGTCCGGGTTGACCTCAATCCAAGACCAAACTGAGGTATAATCACATCAACCTAAAATCGAACCGAGGCGAATTAAAAACCGAATGTCTTAACCCATAAACTGAACCGAAAATATATAAGAAACCCTAAACCCAAATCGAACCAAAATAAATTTTTCAATTTGGTCTGATTTGGGTTCAATTTAACATAATATAATAATAAATTTTATTTTTAA
>JAUPMG010000013.1:2138202-2149026 GCA_031762675.1 Pachysandra terminalis
AGGGAATAAAAATGTGGGAAGGATTAGGAGGGTATATTTTGAGAATTTATCATTCGTTTTTAATAAATTTACCAAGAGGAATTCCCCTTGGAAGTGGGAAGTTATTTATTATCTTAATTACGTGCCTTCTTCTTCCTTGAATTGTACCTGTTGTGACACTCGGCTAGGCTGGTTTACAGCTCTATAGATATCCTTGTAATTTATAATTTTTTAATTTTAAAAACTAACCCATTTGAATTTGTAGGGCCGGGTTGAACCTGATTCGGGTTTGAGGTATTTTAAGTACATCGGAATTGAGCTTACACCTTTGAGACCAAAAGTTGGACCTGGACGGGCTCGGGACAACATAAATAATGTCATATTGGGGTGCAAGCCCAACCCGAGATCACCCAGGCCCGATCCGTTGTCACTCTTAATCGGACCGGTCCAGATCAAAACCTATCTAGACCGTCCAATATATATATATATAAATAAAAAACAAAAATAAAATACTGGACCAGTTGTATCGATCACCGGACTGGATGAACCGATCGATCCAGATCGGTACGGGTTGTACTGGTCCGGTCTATAATCCCGCTATAACAAAAGTTCGTACAGGATCATCCTCCGACCATCTCTTGAAACTCCTTATAGCGTTTATTTTCTCCGTCGCCAGTGCTGAAGTATCGTCCGATCATCGGCGGCGTCCGCCATTTCTAAGGACCGCAAGCTCTTCTTATTGTTATCTGTATCGTCGATCTTCTTGCAGAAGAACAAAAAAAAAACGATGGGATGATTCGAGTTACGAAGACTATTGATTACTTGAACGCTTTTTCTGTGTTTTGATCGGTGATCATGGCATGGGAAATCATTCTATGGCTACTCTCTTTCGTCCTCGTCATGGCACTCCTCGCACTGACCTTTTATCAGGTAGCTTTAAACCCTAATACGACAAGGTTCGAAAAAGAATATGGCTTATATGATGTCTCGTTTGTTCGGTTTTGCTCTGTAATTCGTCTCTGCAACTACAAACAATTTGCCTTTTATATTTCTTTGAAGGATCTGCAAGTGCTTTTTAGGTGTTTTGATCTTAAGTAAGAAACTGTTGTTACTTGGATTATGGTAGAAGAAATTGTTCTCATACATCCTTTTAGTGTCTCCTTTTTATTTATTTGTGTTCTTAATATTATTCAATTTTTTTTTTTCGAATTTGTAGAGTTGTTTGAAGTAAATTTTTCATTGCATTTGCTTAATAATCCTTCTTTTTCCTGTGATTTAAGCCAACTTTATAGCGGTGATATGATTTGTATTTTGTGAAATTGTATTTAGATCATGTACTTTGAAATTACATTTCTATGTTGTTTCTTATGACATTTAGATATATTTTGATATTGTTTGGATGATATTATAAATTTTATATATCAGTTTATATTAGCATCACCAATATTTGTTTCTTAAATGGGTGTTCATTACTATGCATAGCTGTTTATCGTTATATTTTGAGTTATTTATGTGTATTTATGTATCTTTTAGTCATCCCTAAAGTTTCACAAAAAATTTCAAAATTTTCCTAATTTTCCCCAATTTCTTTTCCACTGGCAAAATATTCTGCCGAAACAAAAATATCTCTCGAAATTTTGGCAAAATTTCCCCTGGGGGACAGTGGCGAAATTTCCAGCGAAACCGACATTTAAAATATTGCTTTGAGGAGAGGGAAACACAATTTGGGTTGAGTTGAGGGCTGTTTTGTTCGGAGTCTTCGGACTTAAAGAGGCAAAATGCTTGGCCTTTCAAGGCTCATTCTAGCAGATGACCTATTTACAGTTATTTTGGCGAAAGGACTAGTATGGATTGCTGTTGGAGACTTGTATACCTAGTCTGACTGGTTAGATTTATTGCATCCCGAATGAACATTTTGTTTGAGAAAGTGCTATCGGCCAATATCTTGATAGATACCTTAGCTAAGAGAGGGGTCAATAGAAGGTCCAAATTTTTGGACATCCCTATACCGAGGATGTGCTCACATGGATAATTCCATCATTTGATTTTGTTTGTCCTTGATGAATGGTGAATGTACAAGTAGTCATTACAGCAGCTAGGACCTAACCTTAAGTTAGCTTTTAAACACTTTTTTTTTCCAAGTAGAATTTTCTCATCATACGTCTTTCATATGGAAAACATTTTGTTAAACAGCCGTGTGTGCAAATAAATATCCTTAATGTTGTCATAAACCTGAAGGGTGTGTTGGTTTATAGTGATTGCAATTTCTATTTGTCAAGGCTCTTATGTCAACAGTGTTACATGGATCTTGACTTTGAAAACTTCTCACCATATCATATGCTTTTGTCTTCAGCTTAATTTTTTTAATATATATATATATATATATATTGTATTGCTCTCTACAGAAATAAATATTTCATGTTATCAAAACTTAACTAATCACGTGAAAACAATTTTGATTTGACACTGATCTTATTTCCTCTTTTATTATGAATTTACTTTATTTATTCCCTTTTGATAAATTGAGTTATATAAACTCCATTCTGTTCCATTAAGCTGATTACTAATTATGCTCGCTTCAATATTCTTTGCCTAAAGCATTATAGTGCTGCACAATTTCTCATAGATGTGAGATCAATTTTAGAATATGTAAGCTCAATGCATTCGTGCTCTCAGTGATGGAATTTTGCAAAACATGTGGTCTTACTTTAATTCCCTTAAAATCCATTTTTTACTTTTCTATATCTTCTGAAAGAAAATGTTTGTGAACTGTTTCTGCAGCTTTTATGCTTATCGGATTTGGAATTTGACTGCATCAACCCTTATGATTCGTCATCACGCATTAATGCTGTGGTTATCCCTGAGTTTGCGATGCAAGGAATGCTATCTGCTCTTTACCTCCTGACATGGCACTGGTTCATGTTTCTGATAACAGCACCCATTACTTACTATAATATTACACTGTAAGAGTCAACCCTATATTAATCCATTAATGGATACAATTATTCTGAGAAATTTCTTATATCGTCAAATTAAAGGTGACTGCTCCCTATTTAATGCTTGTTATGGAACCTTTTTTACTATTGAAGCTGAATGAGTAGCCCATGGGTTTTCTTGGCCAATGTTGGTTCAATAGGATTGTATATTCATAGGTGTATAGCTCATGTTATTATATGGATTATTTTTTGGCTTGAGATGAACAGGAAGACCTTCAAGGGCATGAGCTCTAGCTCAGAGGTTCTTGTTAATAGATTCATGACCGTGTTAGCTCATTAGGCATGTTCCTCTAGTTTCAGAGGGATTTTGGTGTTGGATATTACGCCAGTGCAGATCCGTGGATCATTCTTTGCCTCTCTTAGTGCAGCTTTGCTGGTTCCCTCCTTGGCTTGGTAGTAAACCAAACCTTTGATGGGTGATCAATTAGGAATCCATGTCTTTCAGGGACTGGTGGAGTTGAGACATCATAATATTTGTTTTCTCAGAGCCCATTGAGGTAAATTCTGTTAGGTCTGAGATGAATGTTCTCTTAATGGCCCTCAGAGAAGTGTGTTCTATAGGGTTGTTTTATCTTATAGTCGAGAGGAATAGTCCATTGTCTTTTCTTGGCTAGTGGAGTTCCAAAGCTTCTTTTGGCGGATGGCTCACATGTCTTAATTAGTTAGATCCTTATCATTTTATTGAATATCTCATCTCAAATCTACCTAGATTTGCAGTATTCCTGAACTGCCAAGCTCCATCCGTTCACGGTTGAAATCACCTTCTTAATCAAAGGTTGAAATCACTCTCTAGTGCCGGACTTAGTTTAAACAGACTCTATATCAATAGCTTACGGCTTCATTTGATCGAATCCTACATAACTCATCTGCCAGGAGTCATTGCGAAATTGGCCAACTCATGTAATTGTTGTTCCAAGATTTTTACCTCATCATATACTGCTTGTACAGTTATCAAAGCGTGTATAGTTGTTTAGTTTATCATTCCCTAAAACTTTATCTGTT
This sequence comes from Pachysandra terminalis, assembly GCA_031762675.1. Classification (NCBI taxonomy): domain Eukaryota; kingdom Viridiplantae; phylum Streptophyta; class Magnoliopsida; order Buxales; family Buxaceae; genus Pachysandra; species Pachysandra terminalis. The sequence continues at coordinate 2,142,180 of JAUPMG010000013.1, forward strand.
CTAGAATGCTGCAATTCAGATATTCGTTTCACCTCATACACGTCTTTGATGTTTCAGGTTTATGAAACGGAATCATCTTATTGATGTCACTGAGATATTTAGATTACTCAATGGAGAGAAAAAGAATCGAATAGTAAAACTTGCATTTTATTTTATTCTCTTCATCATAATTGTTGTCAGGTATGACTTTGACTTCCTATGCAATTAACATTATGATGTGTGTAGATGAATAACCCACCTTTCTTGTATAATTCTGTGTTAGTTGATGTCTGCCTCATTGTTTACACTTGTAGACACTTCATGAAACTTCTTGGTTAGATGAGAATTGTCATACTTCACTATAAAACTCCGCTCCAATTATTTTATTGGATTTCTGTTGAATTCACATTCTAGGAATAAAGAATAACACATGCTGTAGTTCGTAAATCTTGTTATAATCTTTTTTTTCCCCGGTATGTAGTAAGGTTGTATTTTTGTATCAACGAGAAAGAAAAAGGATCAGCCTGTATACCTGAAATTTATACAAAGAGGGTACCAAAACAAAAACAGGTAGCCACAGCTAATCTGTAAAAAAGCAAGGAGAATTTTGAGATTGAAATTAAGTTCTAGTTCCCCTTATAGATTTTTTTTCTTTCTTTGAAGTCAACTCCTCTGAATTTCGGAATCACCAAGGTTCAATGTGCATAGGAATCAAAAGTTGCTTGGTCCAAGAAAGGAATCTTTATTGCTTAATAGAATACATTCTAGGTCTTCTGATAGAAACAGGATAATTTGGAGCCAAGCCTGCTGGTACTCCTATTGAGATAAATCATCAGTTAAATGATGAGGATGGTCATCCTCTTATTGACGCAGGTCAATTTCAGCATTTGTAGGTTGGTTAATCTATTTGTCCCTCACTTGTCCTGCATGTTTATGTTATAAGCGGTTATCAGTCAATTTATAGACAGTCAGAACTACTCATCTGGAGGCAACTCATAGCGTCTTGAGGTATCTCGAGTTCTCTCTTGGTGAAAGGATTTTGTATTCAAGACATGAGCATTTGAAGATTGAAGCTTTTATATATGCTGATTGGGCAGGTTCAATTATTGACTGCCGATCTACATCAGGTTATTGTACAATTGATGGGGGGGGTAACCTTGCCACTTGGAGGAGTAGGAAACAACCTATGGTTGCCAAAATGAATATGGAGGCAGAGTATCGATATGTAGCCCATGGTGTATACGAATTATTATGGCTTAAACTTTTACTTTTCAAGTTAGGTTTTTGTACTCAGGTCCAATAAACTTATAATTGTGATAATAAAGCCACTAAAACTATGGCTTAACTTGGTACAATAAAACTGCACAAATAATATAAAGGTGAACTGTCATTTCTTCAACGAAAAGCTACAACGGGCCATTTTTTGTACTCTTTGTATCCCATTTGAGCCTTAATTAGCTAATATCGTTACAAAGGGAGTCTCCAAAGTTTGATTGTCAGAAACCATAAGCAAGTTGGGCATGATGGACATCTTTGCTCCAACTTGAGAGGGAGTGTTGAGAGGGGAATTTATATCTGTTAGAGATAGAGTGGCTCATATTCACGAGTCTAGATCCAGGGAAGGGACCTGAGTTGATTTTCCATATATATTGAGTAGGAATATAAGTTGTAACCCTAATTCATTATTTGACATAGTGGAAACTTCTTCTCTCCCTTGGACGTAGACTAGGCTGAACCATGTATATCTGTGTGCATTTTCTTGATCTTCTGTTTTCATTATTATGGATTGATAACCATGTATATCTTTGTGCATATTCTTGATCCTCTGTTTTTATTATTATTGATTGATAACAAACAACAATATCTTTTCTTATTAAGGGTAGTTTTACACATTTAAATGTATTCTTATATAAATAAAGAATAGGGGCGATAGAAGAGACTCTCTCTCTCTCTCTCTCTCTCTCTCTCTCTCTCTCTCTCTCTTTCTCGTGTGTGTTTATACTAAAAATTTAATACTGTATTACAGGCTTGTTTCATCGGCTTTTCTGTCTTTAATTGACGAGGAAGATGGTGTGCATGAAGGGATATTCTGAAACCCCCTGGTTAGCGTGTTGTCCATTTACTGTAAGTTAAAAAAAAAAAAAAGAATGGAAAAGAATTAAAGGCACATTTTTAATTTTGGTTCCTTTATCCCTTGACTGAATATGAAGATTTTATATTAGAAATGAAAAGGAGAAACAGAAGGGTGAGCTACATGAGCATGCCATCTTTTCTGTACGTAATGTATGAGAAACCTCATTCTTGGCTGGATTCGTGTCATATCATTTACTGATTTATTGCATAACAGAACGAGATGTTTACAGGTGTTGTCTGAAGAGGTTCAACTTTGGACCAGCCTAGCTTTGTTGTATGTTGATACTAATGCATGCTTTTTTCTGTTATCAAGGCATGCATCTTGGGTTTTACATATTTTCTTGTTGTAACGATTTGATTTTTCTGAAGTATTAACTGTATTTGGTGTTTTACCATGTGAACAGCATCACAAATTGAAAAAATGTAATATAAAACATTGCCTACAATGGGTGGAGGGAACTGGGAAGTTAGATACTTTGAATTTTTTGGATTTTAATATCACTTTCAGAGATTTATTGATCAACATGGAGCCCCATTGAATTCTAAAACTTTGTAATGTAGACCAATGAACGTGACATCCATAATGTTGAATCCTATTCCTTTGGGGGCATTGTTCCAATTTTAATGTGTCTTGTCAATTTCTCTAAGCAATAAATTTGTTGCAAAGAGGCAGAACCTCTTGGATTGAGGTGGCAGCATGGTGTAAAGGATCGGCCTATCCCGAGTTGGATCGTTCGATACAACTTGGGATCAGCTCGGTCTGAGACATGATTCATATATCGGTCAAGTCGGATTGTCTGATCCAACTCAGCCGTGTCAAAAACAAATCGTCTGAGACAAGTATTTATCATCTTTTTTGGTTCTTTTGACCCATTGTTTGACTCGGCCGATCATGATACAGATTGCCTATCCAACTTGGGATCGGCTGCGAACGATCCAGATCTGATCCCCAAGTTAAAACACTATTGGTGGCAGCAACTTGGGTAATGCTCTTTGTCCTTGCTTAGATGATGTATGTTCTCCCTCAGTTCCACTGAAACAACAATAACAATGATGCCTTGTTCCAACTAGTTTGGATCAGCAATGGGAATACTGTTTTACGTTTCTGATCTGTCATAAGTCAGTTTATGTGCCTCGAAATCATTTTCTGGTTGACTCCATCGAGGCCCCTTTGGGTCTTTGTCCAGCCATTTTGGATCCTTCAACCTGTAACCCACACCACCTCGAAGGCTCCTCCATAGGTCTCTGTTTAACATATGCCCAAACCAAATTCTTGGACGTGTTAGTTCCTTATCTTAGTCTTTCTACACATCCATTTCAACATCTTCATCTTGGCCACTCATGAGAATTTCTTTAGCTATCCTGCTTCTAAATCACATAGCTGGTTAGTATCTGTTTTATAGATTTTTTTTTTGTGTGATGTGGAACCCCCAACCCCACTTATTGGGGACAAGGTAAACCCCGGATACATGACCCCACCCACAAGTGCCATATATTAGGTAAGGTTGGGGACTCGAACCTGGGACCTCCAGTTCCTGAGCTGGAGAGTGCCAGTTGAACTAACCCGTGTGGATTAGCTATGTGGAATTTACCTTCCAACTTGGTGGAATTTAGCTGTGTATGTCCATACTTTTCAATCTCTTTCTTACTTGGATAATTGATCAAGATAATGAATTCAATCATTTTTTTTGGGAATTTCATGGCTCTAATTTTCAGTTTTTTTCCCATGCTTTGGAATATTATGTATCTTAGGTTTTCGATAAGAAGCCAAGGGGTAATGTATAATTCACAAAATATCAACTAATGTTCCACAAATATCACATATCTCATCATATTTTGGTGTATACTGCATAAGTATCATGAAACATAGCATGTCACACTAGCATTCTTACTACACTGCATCTCACCAAACGATTACTATTCTTATCATCTTGTACTAGGACTATCATCATCATCGTCACCATTACTATCACAATCATCTTCATCACCAATAACGTTGTTTTTATCATCCATTATAAACTTATGGTAAGAATTTTGGTAGTAGTAATCAAATTTTGCTAGTTGAAACGAAAGCTTATTTACGTATTGCCATGTAGGAAAGCCGCCTTTTTAGTTTTACTCAAATCTCCAAGGCATTGCAACTTTTTGTGAAGATCTCATACTGTCCTTCAAGAGGTGCTTTTCTTTTTCCCAAGGATTGTTAAGTATTTTCAAATCCATCTCTGAAATTGACCGAAGTGGGATCTCAATCTCAGTGAAGCTTCTTATTTGATAATGGCCTTTACTTGCATTTACGTATAATGCTCGTTGAGATAATAGTTTTCTTATTTTATTCTTTTTTCCTTACCTTTGTTTTTTCTTTCACATAGAAAATTGATAGTGTACTCTTTGGTTTGCTGTTTTCTTAGCAATTAATTGATCTCATGAACTTTGACAAACCATCAGACTTGAATAATCAAGTTAAATTCTACACTAATATTATTTTATTTCCAATCATCTTATCTGTTGATGAACTCATTGCATCTCCAAACTCCAGAGTTTGGACCAAGGTTTTAAATTTCGATATAGCTAGACGTTTCGTCAAGTTTGAACCAAGGTTTTAAATTTCGATATCACCAGACATTTGGTCAGATATTTCTGGTGATATTTCGGCAAAATTTCACCGACTTGGCGGAATATTTTGCCAGGTTGGAGAAATATTGTGAAAATATTTCGCTATATTTTGACAAAATGGGGGAAAAGGGGGAATTCAGCGAATTCCCCCTACATTTCGTCTCGTTGGGGGCCATTTTGGCGAAATTTAAAACCTTGGTTTGGACATTGTTGTGCTGCCATGTCTTCTGGTTCTTGTTCTCTGCTTTTGATTGCTTTTATAATTTTTCTGTTGGATTGTTGTCCAGAAACTCAAAAAGGTTTTTGAGTTGAAACAACCTCTAGACTCAAATCATGGACAGAAATTTTCTTAGGATGGTTGACAGATTAATTCCCGTCTCAGGGAGGGAAAATTCTTTGTAAGTGTGTTCTATCCATTCACTCGTGTGCGATTACTTAGCGTTACCTTTTGTGTTTCTTCTCTTGTCCTAAATAGCCAAGTTCGTTAAGTTGCCGACTGTTAAAAGTAGACGCTAGGGTTCAAAGAGATCATCGGTTGAGCGACTTTATTTGGCTTGGAAAAAACTGGTTGAAATTTGCATCCCCATTGTTTCCGAATAAGCATTCCAAATCCGTGTTCATTTCCTCTTAATCAGTTTTTATGCTTTCAAGATCTCTTCCTCTGCTGTTACCCTTTTCTGACTTCCATCTCTGTGTGTGTGTGTGGCTCCTGGTTTGTTCATTAAAATTGTATTCATCATGTCTGAGAGTTTAGAATTCCTTTGCTACCAAAAAGCTTGAATTTCTAAGATGTCATTGCGTACCAAAGTTTGAATTTGTTGATTTATGAACCTATATACTTCAAGATTTGCAATTTAAGTTAGTAATCTGATCTTGGTTAATGTTACAGTGAAGGTTTAAACTACACTGCAATGGATAGTTCTTCACTCTTTGCAGGTTTTTAGAACTTAATTTGTTCCGAGGTTCCTGGAATTAGTTGTCCTTGTATAAATGTCACCAGAGCTTGGTCTTGTATGCTTTTCATTGAGATTCTTATTTGTGATAGCATGAGGCAAATGCAAGTGATATCGATTTTAGCATATTTCGATGCTTTTATCATGAGATAACGTTTATTTATTTATTTATTTATTTTATTTATTATATATATTAGGAAAAATTATACTTTACCCCTCCTGAGGTTTCGACCACTTTTACTTAGACCCCTGAGGTTTGTTAAACTACAATCACACTCCTTGTGTGAAACTTGAACTAATGGACTGATTTACCCCTCCTTCCCTTGCTCTTCTTCTTTCTTTCTTCGTTCTCTCTCTCCATCACTGCCCTCCATCTCTCTTCTTTTTCTCTCTCTCTTCTATGACCCCCCTTCTCTCTGTCCATCCCTCTCCCCTCTGCAAATCTCCTCCTCCCTTTCTTTTTAACTTCTCCCTCTCCCTCTCTGTTGCCGTGGCAACAACACTTCCCTCTCACTCTCTCTGCCTTCTGCCCATATTCACCTCTCTTAACGACAATGACTAAAGGACTGATTACCCATCTCTCCTTTGCTCTTCTTCCTTTCTTCTTCGCTTTCTCTCTTTCCATCACTGCCCTCTATCTCTCTTCTATAACCCCCTTCTTTCTCCATCTCTCTCCCATCTGCAAACCTCCCCTTCTCCCTCCGTGTTTTGCCTTCCAAGCACCACAGCACCCCCCGCACTGTTGCCACAACACTTCCCTCTCACTCTCTCTCTCTACCCCTTCACCTCTCTCTCTATTCTTCGTTCTTCTTTCTTCTGCTTTTCCTTCTTCCCCTGTCTTTGTCTCCCTTTCCTGTACAGAAAAAAACAGAAGAAAAAAAAAAAGAAAACTAATTACTACCCCACCCCCAAAATAAAAAAATAACAAAAGCTCCGTGGCAGCTGCGACTACTGCAGCAGTGACAGCGGTGGGTGGGGAGAAAAAAAAATGGAAAACAGAGGAAGAAGAAAAGAGGACGAAAAAGAGCACTATAGTGCATGGAGAGAGAGAGAGAGAGGAATGGGAGAAGGACAGTAGTGCTACGTCAGCAGCTGCGGCAATCATCAGTGGCATGCGAAGGAGAAAGAGGGACGGAGAGGGAGAGAACTGAGGGGGTAAATTAGGTATA
>JAUPMG010000013.1:2149126-2161138 GCA_031762675.1 Pachysandra terminalis
AAAATTAATGACTTGTGTATTTTCGAGCCGAGTTTTTCCCTAGTCAAGCTTTTGCCAGCCAAACTTGAACCTTAAAACAATTAGAGCCTGATCCCGAAAATTTTTCCGTGCTCGTGCTCAAACCTGATTCAAATTTTACAAGCCCAAACCGAGTTGGGCAAAGCTCGACTTAGCTCGACTCGTTGAGAGCCCAATCTTCACGGATCTATTTCAACATGGCGGTGATCGTTATAAGGGTATATCAGTCAATGGCTTTGTCATTAGTTGACCGACGCCACAAGGTTTCCGATGAAAGTTGTTATTATAGTTTTAAAAAAACTTAGAGGTCTGATTGTAATTATGTAATTATAAGAAACCTCTCGTAATTTTCCCAAAACAAATATGATAGATCAGATGGTTACCATAATACAAGTACATTATTTTTGGAAGCGGTAAAAATAATAGTCGGTCAAACTACCGATGGATACATGATCGGAATCAAATCAACTATCGAGAACCGTAGGTTGTAAAATCCTAACTTGAGCCTACGATAGTCTTGAAAGTATGTTAACATTTGTAAATCAGAAAGCGGATATAATTGAAGCAGTACCAATCAGGAGGGAGCAAAAGGTTCTGTTGTGGACCATGCCATCTCAGATGTGCCTCATATCAAGACAGCTCGGCAGTACAGACAGACATACGGTAGGCAGCTTTTGACAGGAGCTTGAGAGATCGAAACTTAACATCATCAAAGGATCATGGGCCCTACGATCCCATGTGGCCCACCTTTTGATGGGCCCATCTCTGATTGGACATATTTAACTCTTGGGCCGTTTATTTTATTTTTTTCCAACATGTCGGGTCAAGTTCCAGTTGGCAACTTGGCTGCCATCACCGTCAAGGGTTCGACCTCACAGGTACGGGTCCACATCTTGATTAGGCCCACAGCTGGCAATGATTTCGGTTTGGTTGGATCGGTGTGGGTCTTAGTGTGCAAATGCAAACCCGATCACAACCGATGTAATCAACATCAAGGTTTAAAGGATTGGACCGATCCGATCCCTAATGTCGAATCCATACTGAGATTTGATAGGACCGGTCCGGTCCCAAGTCACGGCACAACATATCTATCATGAGGGTTTGGACCGGACCGGTCACCAATACAATCGGTCTTACATTTTTTTAATTTATAAATTAGACGGTCTTGATCGGTATCGATTTGGATCAGTCTAGTACTATCTGTCCTAATCGATATTGTCGGTTCAACAACTAGTCTGGCTTATTTATTTATTTTAATTTAAGAGCGGTCAACTTTTTGTACTGGCTCCAAATTGGCTGGTATTAGACAGTACTACCGGTCCAGATCGAGATCGGCCAAGACCGATATCATAGCTACACATAATAACACTCCAAAAGTAATCCATAGTTGAAATAATATATTTACAAGTTTGCCATTATTCACTTTATTTACATATTTTCCTCTTTAAAAACTTAAAACTCATTTCCAAAATATAAAATCAGTGTTGGGGTGACGAGGGATATTTTCTCATTCTCATCTAGATGTGAGAAAACAAAATGGATTGGCGGAGCTGGCGGAATCGGTGGGGATCGGCAATATCCAACCGGTCCAGATCCATACTTGTTTGGACTATTCAATTTATAAATTAAAAAAAAAAAAAAAAATTGATATGTTGGACCAATTGGACTTGTCATTGAATCGGTTGTATCGGTCGATTTGTAATATTGGTTGGACTAGTTCCATCCAAAGCCTCACTATACCATTATTGTACTGTAGCTTGAATTTGAACCGGTCCTAACCGATTCCGATATAAACTAAATCAGTCCGATCCTTGAAACCTTGTTTCCGGTTGAAACACTGCTCGTGTCATGTTTTTGATACGAGATATATTATGCATCGGTAGGCCATATACACGTGCCTGTCACGCTCTTGTGAGGCCAATTAGGCATTCTGAGTGTGGGCCCCAATGTTTGGGGAAATTACGGGTCACGATCAGGTAATTTATGTCATTTGGGTCACGACATATCAATTGGTGACTGAACTGTTTCGCTACCCATTGTGGGGCCCACAAATGAAATTGTAATGGAACTGATGGGTAAGATGGGTCTCGGACTCTCGGGTATCAATAGAATACCCAATACCTATTGTGGTTGGATCATAGATATTCTCATTTATTTTTGAAAAAAAAAGATTGCAAGATTTTGCTTCTTCACACAAGTCTTGGAGATGTTTCAATATAGATTGAGACCAAAGTTTAAAGGATCCGTCCATTTTGTACCAGTCGGTCCGAATCGAAATTGGTCAGGATTGGTCTGGTCCTAAGCCACTATACAACAAAGGAGATTTAAGGTTTGGTGGCTCCAAATATATTTATTTTATAATCAGGATTTATGGTTTAGGGTTTATCATAACCTATTACCAGGGGAATGTGGCAATTTCTGGCTCAAATTATGGCATATTCATGTTCCTCAAAAGATACAGATGTTCTTATGGAAATGTGTCCATAACGCATTTCCTTCGTGTGATCTTTTGAGCCATCGATTGAGCATTTTCATGTGATAATTGTTCCTTATACGTATCACATAATGAAAATCCTATTCATTTGTTGTTGGATTGTCCTTTTGCAAGGGCAGTGTGGGATGGTATATATGACGGAACTTTGAATCCCCATTTTCTCGATACTCCTCGCTCTTGGCTTAATGAGGTGTTTCACACTACTATTGCCACAATTCCAAATCACATTATTAATCTGCTTGCGCTTTGTGCAAACTTTCTTTGGACGATTTGACTTGCGATAAACAAGGTAATATTTGATGAACAAATCTTTCTACAGGGATTGCAAGCAAACACCAAAATGTTACTACAAATGAACCTGGACAACAAAGTATGCCCAAAAAGTATAATATCTATCAGATGGATCTCTCCTTAGTTAGACATTATAAAAATCAATTTCGATGGTGTGATCAAAAGATGTCCATGTGCTATTTGCCATGATATGGGTATGTTTCTATGTGGAACTTCTTACTACATTGGTATTACAGAAGTATTACTTGTGGAAGGAATAACATGTTTCGAAGGGTTGTGTCCTGCAACCAACTGGGGTTACACAAATTTCATCATAGAGGGTGACTCGAGACAAATCATCAGGGAGATTGCGGGGAATTTGATTTGCAATCGAAAATCTGAACCTATTATTAGAGAGGCACAAGCTCTACTGCCTTTCTTTAATATATTGTCATTCATTCATATTTATCGGAAAGCTAATATGACAACTGATATGTTGGCCAATATGGTTATTGTACATGGGTTAATTCCCCACTTGGTTACTATACTCCAAGATGACAATAATGGTAAAACTTTTTCTCGTTTTGTTTCTACTTGTAATACTTCTTCTGGGGTAAACTATTAATTCCGTTAATTTATATTATGTTGCCATTACCAAAAAAAAAATAAAAATAAATAATGTTTAGGGATTTTTTTGTAAAATTTAAAGCATAGTGTTCGTTTTATAAAATATTTAATTTTGAGTGATATTTTGGATGATTGAACTCAAATGCCTCTTAAAATTTTGATTTTCAAGGTTTGGTGACTACGAAACAAAAATTTAAGGGGCATTTGGATCCAATCACTTGAAATATCACTCAAAGTTAAATATTTTACGAAATGAGCACTATGTTTTAAATTTTACAAAAAAAAAAAAAATTCCTGATTATTAGATATATTTAGAGCCACCAAACTTTAAATTTCCTTACAAACACCTAGACTCAACCGGTACAACTGGTTTGGTGACCAGTACAAACGGTTTGGAGTTTTTTTCTTTTTTTTTTCAAATTTGTGAATTGGACGGTCTAGATAGGTATCGATTTGGATCGGTCTGGCATAGATAGGTCTTGACCGATTGGTACCACCGATCCAACGACTGAGCCATTTTTTTTTTTAATTTGAAATTTAAATAACCAATCTATTTTTTTGTACCGGATCCAGACCAGATAGAATCGCCAGTCCAAACCAAGACCAACTAAGATCGGTCCGATTATCGATTCCGAGCTTTTAAACCTTGATTGAGACACAAATGCTTACATAAATTCAAAACAAAACAAAACAAAACAAAAAAAAACAAGCCAAAAAAACCAAAAAAAAAAAAACAAAGGGATAGCAATGTTATATTAATACAAATTTTGCTCTTTCCTTTTTTATATATTAATTTTAAGAGTCAAGTTTTTAGCATCTTTCAGTTTAAAGTATATAATATAATTAAATAAATTCTCGATGAGGACCTAACAATTGACAATTTGTATAATTTTATGCACCACAGAAACCTCTCAGAACCTGAAACTATTTAATGTAAACCAGGCTTGTCGAGACCACAGCTCTAAGTTAATATAAATGTGGGTCCTATAGGGAAAAAACATGTTGGATATTTGTTTATTTGTCATGTTGGATCTAATATTAAATTAACATTTGCTCTCTCTTCATGAATTGTTGCTTTCACAAATTAAAAGTTGAAAAAGAAATGCTAAACCAACATTACATATGTTTAGATCAAAGTGTATGTATTGACAACTCTTGACTTTGAATCTCTTTTGACAGACTTGGGACTAATGATACAACCCATTTACACTAATTAATATATTTACAACATATGTATTGGGTGCACATTTGATTATTTCAACCTCGGGCGGGTTTGAATTGAGTGCTCAGCTGCTAATATCCATATCAAACTGACCCGAACCCGCCCAATTGCCGCCTTTACATCCCTACTTCACAGTTCGCAAGGATATTTTCGTCTTATTTTTCTTATAATATCACTCCCTCATGACTCATCTTCTTATATAAATGCAAGAAAATGACGCGTCGCTCCCACAATTAAAAACCCTGTCGGTCCTTCATTCCCCAGTTCGGTCCCCGCCCTACGAAACCCCCTTTCACTAAAATACCCCTCTCCTCTCTATCTCTGACTAATCTCGTCTTTCAAAATAAATCTGTAAGAAATAAAAATTTCTCTCTCTAACATTACCTCTCTCTTTTCACTAAAATACGCCTCTCCTCTCTCTTTTTTCTCCTCTCTTACTAATCTCGTCTTTTAAAATAAAAAATTGATCTACCCCTCAGTCCCTCTCTCTCTCTCTCTTACTAATCTCGTCTTTCAAAACAATTTTGTAAGAAAATAAAAAAGTTTCTTTTTTTTTGTTGGGAAAAAAAAAAATTCTCTCTCTAGCTCTACCTCTCTCTCTCGCCGTGAAAAACAGTATAAACTTATAACAGAGAAGCAACGTTGCTTTCGCAATCCCTCAAAAGGCTAAAACGTAGTCTCAGAGATAGAGAGATTGAAAGCCATTGATTCACCTTTTAAAGATCTCTTCTACAGAGAGAGAGAGAGAGAGAGAGAGAGAGAGGATTCTTCACTATTGAATCACGATACGAGACTTGTGTTTCTTCTTTTACAAGTTAGTTTCTGGTCGGTCTTAAGTTGAATTTTGGTGTTCCAAGTGAAAAAATCTAGGGTTTGTAGAGATTCTAAGGTTTTGTTTCTAGTGGAATTCGATTGAAAAGTAGTGTAAGAATGGAACCGAGGAATGAGTAGATAAATTTGTTTCATCATTGAAATTGAGGTCGATTTCGGTTTTCTTTAGCTGATCTGATTTGATTATAAGTGATTTTAAGTGAATTGGATTGTTTATGGAGCGGATTTCGAGTTCCGGCGTTAGATCTGAGAGTTACAGTGAGGAAAAACTTGTAATCGGTGGAGAAACCTATCAATTCGGTGAGGAAAACCTTCTTCAGGAGGCGCCAGCGCCGGAGCCGGAAACTGGCGGCAGCTCTTTCACGGCTCTTCTTGGACTTCCGGCGAATCAAGCTATGGAACTCTTACACTCGCCTGAATCTGATGAATCTCCGACGATGTCCGCCGCCGAGATCTTGACTGATCGGCGGAATGATCAGAAAAACCTTAGCTACTCGTTGAATCGTTCTCCTCCTACCTTTCCTTCAAACTCATCTCATGTGGAACGAGTCGCCAGGTTTTCAATCCTCGCAGCCGCAGAAGATTGGCCTCAAACGAGCTCTGTTCCGTCGAATTCAAGCGAGAATTCATCCAGATTGAAGAACGAACCAACCGATTCCGACTCTAACCCGAGTCCGTCCTCGATTTTCTCCGATCCAATGATTCTAAATAAGAATCGTAGATCCGTAAAGAGAAAGGGACGAGAAATCAAGGTAACGAACATTATCAATTTATCATTACTCATCAGTCATCACTACTTCAGATTTCTCAAGCTCTGAAACTATTCTTCTTCCTTTTCCTAATCCATTTTTTCTGAAATTAGGTTAAAACTTCTGCTAAGAAAAGCAAAAAAGTTGAGAACGAGAGCTTCAAAGACGGCGATAAGCTTCCTTACGTTCACGTTCGAGCTCGTCGTGGCCAAGCTACTGACAGCCACAGCTTAGCAGAAAGAGTAATCTCGTGTTTTTAACGACTAATATTCTCTAATTACGTAATTAATATTAAATTAACGATTAATCTTTTATAGGCTAGGAGAGAGAAGATCAACGCTCGGATGAAGCTCCTCCAAGAACTGGTACCTGGATGCAACAAGGTTAGTCACTAGTCAGCCTCTCCCTTTTGTCTTATTAGAAGTAAAATTGCAATTATAGCTTAATTTACAGCTTAATCTTTCTGTTAAACCGTTTTAATAACTGTTTATTAGTTTATTGCTTTTACCTTTACAATGGTTCCATTTGGATGCAAAGAGTATGTCAAAAAAATTTGTTCTGAAAGTAATATGTTAGGAAAGTGAAATTTAATTTTCTTTAAAGTTGTTTGACTTTATCGAAAATATGAGTGACAGAATTTTGATTTTGATGTTTCGTGAGTAGAATGAGAAAACTTTTTTATCTACTAATTTTACCTTTTTTTAATATAAGTATAGGAAGAAGGGAACTTTGGTGGTAAAGAGTAGGATGGAGAACACATTCTTATCTTCATCTTTTCATTTTCGTTTCACTAAATATTTTTTTGTGAGACTCGCAATTTTCAAGTATCCAAACACATTATCCAAGAAAGCGGTTTTTTCTTTATTTTCCTACAAAATCCGCCTATGCAAACGTAGCCAATGGAATTTGCCTTTTACCAAGAGAAAGTGCTGAAATCTCTTGTCAGGAGCTCTTATTTGTTGTGGTTGTTTTTGTCATTTTTTAATTTGTAGTTAGGAATCTGTTGCTTAAATAAAGTTGTTTGTAGAAATTTCACATTGGTGAGGAAAAAAGAAGTAAATAACCCCAAAAATTTCGGTTTTCCTTCTAGATGGCTTGGTGGGGTATTCCAATAGTTAGGTATCTTTTGCTAAAAAAGAAGACAAAAAGCAGAACTTTTTGTAAAGGATTCAAACCAAATACCCAGAAGGAAGTCACCCCCAAGTGCAATTTATTTTATTTTGTTTTTGGTTAGAAAAAAAAAATTCCAAACGCAATTTTGATAGAAGAGTGATTCTAAAGAAAGGTACCATACAAGAAGGGGATGTTGGTCACACCATCCTTATCAATGGATTTCTATCAATAGATCAAATGGATGAGATTGCATGTGATTTAATAGCCAAATTAGGCTTCAGTTCAAATGGTAGCTTAAATTGTGATAATCGGAATGGGACATGAGCACAAATCCATCACATCATTCCACTTTTGAAGTCTAGCTTTTCTAGCTGAGAGGAGCAAAATCTGTCTTTTAATTGGGCCACTTGTCGAATAAGTACAAGTTGATTGATTCGGTGTATCACGTGCACAGTATGTACTCTGGTACTTGTGAACAGTAGAAGAAAAGAAAATTGGTGTTAATTACGTGAAACTGATCAAGACTGACATGGAAAGTTTTCTGGGTCATTGGATTAGGCTTTTATTTCTTTCTTAGCTCTTCTGCTCTTTTATTATCATTCTTTTAAGAAAAGAAGTTTTCTGCAGATTTCAGGTACTGCGCTAGTGCTAGATGAGATTATCAGCCACGTACAGTCCCTACAACGTCAAGTGGAGGTCAGACTCGAAAGTACTAATCCTTTTATTTTTGTGGAAATGTCATATCCAAGCAGACTCTAATAATCCAAGCATATATATATTAGCTTCTTGAATTTTCTTAAATTTTTATGACATTTAAACAATTTTTTAATCTAATTAAATAACCAAGTCAATTTTCAAATGAAATCCTCCTTATCAACATATTCAAACACAGGTGATTTTCAAAAATAAATTAAATTAAATTAATTGATGTTGGCGGGATGTGTCTGTTTTTCATTGGCTTCTGTTCCTTCACTTTACGGGATGGGCTTTAGATGATTTGAATCGGTTTTCGACAAGCCATCCTATGTAGCTTGGATTACCACAGCCCTTTATTTTAAATCCTTTTTTTTTTATTTTATTTTTTATCTTTTTTCTTTTTTTAAATGAGTAATGAAGATACTATTATTGATAAGAAAGTCTTGGGTAATGATAATTATTTCAAGGATAATGTAATGACATTTAAACCCTATTTTGTTTCTTCTATTATTATTATCATACTGATATGGTTTGAGGCTTTTTTTGTTTCCAGTTTCTTTCTACGAAGCTTGCTGCGGTTAATCCAAGGATTGATTTCAGTCTGGAAAGCTTATTGATGGCAGACGTATGTATTTCATTGAATTCCTCTTCAGTTACCATCTCATAGGGAACGTGCAGGATATATAAGGGCTTCACATCGTCTGAAGTGAAATAGTTGAAGCATCAGCTGTAACGTGCGTCCACACACACCGTGCATTCACAGTTGTGCGCGAATGCACCCCGATACCATCTAACCTTTTAGAAGTCGGGATGCGTGGTGTGCATTCGCGCACGCTTGTGAACACGTGACGTACGTGAATGTACACTGCAGCCGATGCTTCAACCATCTTACTCTAGACGATATCCACTCTTTTCGAAACACCTTAATACCAATTTGCGATGATGACATGCTTTGGACATGAACTCAGGACCACTTTTGAACATGATTCCATTGGTGAATTCGAACATATGGAGACATCTTAAGCTGGACCCAGGTCATGCTTCACTTCTTTTCCTCCCCACATGGCTGGATGAGGAGAATAGATGCTTCTTGAGTCCTCTCTTTTAGCCACTTTATCTCTCTATCAAATTTATTTTATTTTATTTTATTAGTGATGTGGAACCCCGGACCCCACATAGTGGGGACAAAGTAAACCCCGGATATATGACCCCACCCACTAAG
Organism: Pachysandra terminalis; assembly: GCA_031762675.1. Classification (NCBI taxonomy): domain Eukaryota; kingdom Viridiplantae; phylum Streptophyta; class Magnoliopsida; order Buxales; family Buxaceae; genus Pachysandra; species Pachysandra terminalis. The sequence continues at coordinate 2,158,369 of JAUPMG010000013.1, forward strand.
ACCATATATCAGGTAACCCCAGGGACACGAACCTGGGATTCTCCTGATGGTAATTCACATACTAGATGCTGTCAAATTTTATCTATTCAAGCACCATTGAATTCTAACCTCATATCAGAACATAAATTTTTGGCTTTTAACATTTTAATTACTTGCAGAGTGGATTCCTAACTAGTGGCAACTTCCCCAGCACAGTGATGCCATCAATGTGGCCCGAAATCCAAATAAATGGAACTAGACAGCAGCAACAGAATCAGGATCAACAGCTCTGGCATGTTGATGTGCTCCAACAGCCACTGCGGGGGAGAGACAACAACCATAACTCCATTACACCAGAGAGCTCACTTTTTAGTTTTAACTCTGCAAGTTCAGGTAAATTTGATCTTAGTACATTCAGAACATTTATACAGATCATTCCTTTCATGTTGACTTCATAATTAACAACACAAAACTTTGCACCTTCCATCAGTCACAACACAAGCTTATTTATATATCATCCTTATTGTTATTCCCACAATTGGTAGTACAGTAGACCCTAATGGCCCAGTTTGACGACATCACACTAACACTTGGGCGTGTCAATTGGTTCCGTCTAGACCGAGAACTGAACAAACCAAACCGAAAAAAGTTGGTTTGATTTGATTTTTTTTTTTCATTTTGGTTTAGAAAACAAAAAATCGAATTAGTTCGGTTCGGTTTATGGTTAAGGCTTCAATTAAACCGAAAAAATCGAAGTAGATTTTATATATATATATATAGACACATGCATGCACACACACAACCGAAAAACCGATTTTTTTGGTTTCTATTTCGGTTTTAGGTTTTATTCATTATGGTTCGGTTTGTGTGTGTGTGTGTTTATGGATATGGCTTCAACTAAACCAAAAAAAATCGAAGTACATATATATATATAGAAACATGCATGCATACACACACACAAGCACACACACACAACCGAAAAACCAATTTTTTTTGTTTCTATTTTGGTTTTCGGTTTTATTCATTAGGTTTTTGTGTGTTTTAAAAGAATAGTATTGATGATGAGTCAATTTGAAAATTGGTTCAATCCAATCATATTTTGACATGTTGTGTAATTATATATTCAAAGACAGTATTTCGAATATTGTCAAAAAAAAATATATTTCGAAGAAAGCGCATTCAGGGAGAATCATCTCGAAATAAACAGTATATTTTGAAGCTCTACTTAAGATAGGCCTCAAATTATATTCTCGAAAGAGAACTCTCGAATCATAAAAGCATATACAGGTTAACCACCTCGAGAGGGTCAATTCGTAATTCGTCATACAGGTTAAGTCAATTCGTCATTTAGGTTAACCACCTCGATAGGGTCAATTCTTCATATAGGTTAGCCACCTCAAGAGGGTCAATTCGTCATGTCCTATATGAGAAATTATCAGTATAATACAATTTCGAAGTTATACCTCGAAATAGTAATCATTATATATTTCGATAAAGCATCTCGAAATAACTAAGACTTTTAATCACTATTCGAAATAGTCATTCGAAATAAAATAATCATTTCTTTAAGATGATTGGTATTTCGAATTATCTTTTAAAAACATTGCATTCCTATTTCGAAGTCGTTCTTCGAAATAATAACTCGAAATAAACAATATAACACTTCGAAGTTATAATGTCGTGAGTAGTATTTTTTTAAGGGAATATTTCCTGATATACAATCACTCTTCGAAAATTCTGATCTCAAAGTAGTTTTTATTCAACATAAGGGGAAATATCCATTAGACTTTCAGGAATTGAGGGTTAAAAAGATAAGTCCTATCAAGACTCTCGAAGAGTAAGAACTCTCGAAGAGTTTGTAGCATTAAAGGACTTGAATTAATACAGAACAGTAACATATCACCATTTTTATAACGTCATGATCATTAACTTAACCAAACGTTGTGAAAGCATTTATTGAAACGTTACATATTGAATTAGACGTTTTGGATATTGAATATTCAAATCAAAACGCTTATTCAGCCAAACGTTTTCAATCTGTTCATGAAACGCTACAAATGGTTAGAGAGGATGAATCTGAGGCTATAAAATGAGGTTGAGGCATCAGAAAAAGGGGATCAGAGGATTTGAACATTAGACATTTTTTGAGAATTTGCAGAGCATTTGTTTTAAGAATTTTTTTTTCTAAAATCAAGAAGTTCTGTGTTGTCTTTCTGTACGTTCTTGGCTGATCTTACCTATTTCTCAATTTGTTTAAACTTCAAACAAAATGAAACCTTTCACTGGAACAGTCTTTCTCTGATTTAGGCCAGTGAAAGCAAGTATTTCGATCCTTCGATTGCTCAAACCTCAAAGTAAATTTACATTTTTGATTACTTATCGGTTTGTGCATCACCATTTTTGGCGATTCCGCTGGGGAAATCGTATCCTATTTCATTATTGAGTAAACCCTATTCAAAAGACTATGTGAGTTCTAAATTCTCCAAGTTCACTGGTCAGAAGGAGAATGTGAAGGAACACATAAGTCGTTTTATTGAAGCTTTGGGGGCTCATGCCTCGAACAATGACCTCAGATTGAGAGAGTTCTCGAAATCCCTTACTGACAAGGCTTATACTTGGTATAATAACCTCAAACCAGGTTCTGTGGATTCTTGGGAAGATATGGCTGCTCTCTTCCACAAGAAGTTTTACATCACTGAACAAGTGTACACCGTATTGACTTAAGCAGGGAACATCAAGGTCATTTTGAGAGCCTTGTTGAATATGTTAAGCGATTTCGAGATTTAGTGAT
>JAUPMG010000013.1:2161238-2184944 GCA_031762675.1 Pachysandra terminalis
AGAAGCTATCGCATTAATGGGTGATAAGAACGGTCAGATATCCTGCCGTTTCAAATCTTGTTTTTCACCAAAACGGTCTAATCATCGTACACAGCCGATGACAGCTAATACGTGACAAAGACAGTTGTACAGCCGTTACAACTTTATGGAATGATTCAATGTGTGCGGCTATACCCAAAACGCGTACACGCACTTGTAATCAAGCGCCGCGTGTAAAAAGAGGTTAAATTAACCCACCTGATCAACAAAATCAACTTAAATCCTACCAATTGAGTTGCACCGGTGACTTGATTGAAACATTCGCCCCTAAAAAAATATTTTATCCTTTAAAATTTTGAAAATTTGAATGTTTAAAGGAATTTCACCAATCACGTCCCCAATGCATGATAACTGGTTGAATTCGGCTCGTATAAAATCTTAAAAATGAATAATCCTTGAAATCCAATTGGGTCGAATATAGATCTGAATCTTCATATTCGATTTTAGAATATGATTTAGAAGGGAGCATTTCGTCTATTCCCAAGTAGCTGTACCATTGACTGTTCCGACAGACGTGGAGTGCGCCGCCACGAATGTTGACAAGTAAATTTAAATTTTAAAAAATAGACCCTCGGTTGGTTTAAAAGTAAAAGTTCATTCCTCAACTGAACACGTGGTGCACATCAGTTGTTTGAACAACTGATGGTGCAACAACTCGAGAATAGACAAAATGTGAACACGTGACACACATCGGCTGTTCCAACAACCATAGTGCAGCTATCATTTTGTGAACACGTGACACACATCGGCTGTTCCAACAGCCATAGTGCAGCTATCTCGGAACAGATAAAATGCTCTCGTATTAGACTAGATATCATAAAACTTTAAAATTTATTTATTCTTAAAATAAGATTCACGTTACGTATTTGGATTCAGAGATACTTTACATTGGTCGAATATCCGATTTCAGTAAAATACGGATTGGTCGAATTTAAATCAAATCCTAATATGATTTTTTTTTTTTTTTTTCAAGTATCAGATCGGACTTTCCGTTGAATACGGATTCAAATATAGATCCGATCCGAATTCAACCCATTTTTCTCTCTCTGATCTTGACCCGCAACCCTCCTTTCATCCTAAGCGTCAAAGAAAGCGTGTATTCAGGACACTTGTCCTCATCATGTACGTCCATCTCAAACCTCTCGATCACAGATGCAGCAATCGATTTCATCTGTATATACGCCATATCTTTCCCCAGACACAATCTCGGACCGGCATTGAAAACCGGGTACCGAAAAGGGTTCTCCGGCCTAAACGTTCCGTTCTCCTCCAACCACCTCTCCGGCAAATATTGCCGGCAATCCGGCCCCCATATACTCTCCATCCTCCCCATCGCATACGTGTGGTACATCACAAAATATTCCTGTCCGACGAACGTTCCGTCCGGCATGACGTCATCTTCCAGGCAACGCTTGGCGTCTATCGGCACCGGCGGGTAGAGTCTCATCGCTTCGGAAACCGCCGCATGAAGGTAATGCATTTCACGTAGCTCATCGAAGTTATAAATATCGCCGATACGTTTACCATTTCGGATCCGAATCGTTTCCAACTCGTTTAATATCTTTTGCTGGATATCAGGTCGCGACGATAACAACCAGAAGAACCATGTTAAAGCAGTCGACGTTGTATCTCGTCCTGCGAGAATAAAGCTTATAACGATATCTCGTAAGAACTCCGCCGACTCGCTATGTCCGTTCCCGATGAACCGCGACAACAGATCTGCATTATCCGTTTTCTCTTCCATCCTCGATTTAATAATCTTACCAGCAAATTCATGAACAATTTTCGTATATTCTCTCAGTTTCTTCTCCGATCCGATATTGAAAAACCTCTTAAACTTCCACAACAACGGCACTGCATACATGAATCTCTCGGAGCTAAGCATCGAAGCTTGCTCGAACGCCCGCATGAACTCACCCGCGCCATTGCTATCGCCGGAGAGACAACCCGGGTCGACGTTAAACGCGATTTTACAGACGTTATCGAACGCGAATCGTTCAAGAACGTCTTGTAAGTCTACGGACTCATTAAACTGATCTGTTTGCTGCAATAGAGGCATCAATCTGGTTTCGAGCTCGTGGCTTACAGTATCCATCACGAAGTTCCGAAGGGATTTCGTATTGAATTCATAACTGGCTGTTTTTCTCTGAATCTTCCAGATTTCTCCGTCGGAGTTGAAGATTCCTTGGCCGAGAAAATCTTCCAACATATCAATGACGCGATACCCTTTTGGGTAATTATCGAAGTTGGTTTTGAGCATGTATTCGATGTTTTCTGGGTTTGCGGTTATGATGCCTATGACCATGCCTGGACGAGTGAAGATGGGGCGAGTGAAGATGGAGGTGTGGTTGGGACATCGACTGAGAATATCGGTGGACCAGTCGAAGAACTTGTCACGGTTTTTGAGGAATTCCGGTAGAACTCCGACGATGGGATAGTTTCGAAAACCATTTTTAGTAATGGTTTTGTTCTTGTTGGAAGCTAAGAGATGGAGAGAGAGAAAGATTGAGAAGGAGAAGAGGAGGAGAAGAGAGACCAGAGAAAAGATCTCCATTGTGTTTGTCTGAATTAGAAGAAGATTTATATTTGATTTTCATTTCTAAATGATTTGATCAGTTGGAGAAGATTGAGCAATGATCAGTTGGAGATGTGTCCATTGATTGATCAATTTCTGTTATCACCAGCTTCACTACTTTTGGTTGGCCGCGGATCCCCAGGAGATCCCTGTAGTGTACACCACATAGGATCCCAGCCCTGGTTGGTGGCAATCCACGGTTCCACCACTACAATGTACCAACCAAAACAACGATATTACCACCAGAATATCATCAAAGAAAACGATAAAATATGATTCCATCTGTCAATCGGTTCGAACCTATTGGATATTTGAGCACATAAAAACATATGTAATACTATTAAAAGTACAAGCTATTTTTTAAGTATTATTTTGGTTATTTTCTTCTGGGACTAAACTATTTTATTCTAACAAATTTTCTTCTTTTTTAGAGTCTGTAAAGTAAGTAAGATATTGAAGGTAAGTTTAAAAAAAAAAAGAAAAAAAAAAAGATAAATTTTAGTAAAACTAATTAGTTATATTTGTTTTTAGTATAATTAATAATATAATGAGTTTATCATCTAATTAGATAAGGTCTACTCTATTTTAAGGGTGGAAATGGGCCGGATGCCTTATCCGGCCCGATCAGCTTGACCGTATGTTTGGATGGGCTTGGACAAGGGTTAGTAGCTCCACTATGGGTGAGCTCCTCACAACTCAAGTTGTAAATAATTTTTAATGTATAAATTTTTTAAAAGTTTTATATAAACCTGTTAAGTTGTAAATTAACTTCTAAATTTTTACAAGTTTTATAAGTTTAAACTTATATTTTGTATAAGTTTAAAATTACATATTTTATAAGTTTTTACGAGTTTTACAAATTTAAACTTATATTTTTATAGGTTTTATAATTTTTTATAAGTTTTTGTAAGTTTAATTTATATTATTTTAGATTTTTACAAGTTTTTACAAATTTAAAATTATATTTTTTATAAATTTAATTTATATCTTTTTAAGCTTTTACAAGTTTTAAAAGTTTAAACTTATATTTTTCTTTTATAAATTTTTATAATGGTTATAAGTTAAATTTTATTTTATTTTTTTTTTAAGTTTTTATATATATGGGCGTGCCAGACATGCAGGCTGCCAAGCGCGAATACGACAATCCTGCCCAGCACAGCTTGCCCCGCCCAGCACAACACGCGGCCGACACGCCCCAGCCCATGCCGTATTGGACATGGGGTTTTTCAAACTGGGCACGGCATGATCCAACATGGGCCTCGGGCTGTGCTTTCCCAAAACATGACGGGCCCATGCTAAACTTGCAGCAGGCCGTGCCGGGCTAGCCCATTTACATGCCTAGCCCTCCCCCAGTGAATTCGACGACTTCAAAATAATCTACAAAGAAATTAGAAGTGATTTACTCATCCACCCATTATCAAACATAATCTATTGGCTAGAATTGTTTTTTTTTTTTTTTTTGAAAAACCTAAAAGCATCACAGATAACTTTGAGTCTTTGACACGGAATGAGATTTTTTTTTATCTTTTTTTAACCAAGAAAATTAATTTTTAAATTATATTAAAAGATAACGATCGGATTTAAGATTTAAAAAAGGTTCCGTGAAGAAGGAGGTTTCTGTGAATAAATACAATGAAGATCCAAAAGATCAAAGAAGTGGATGAAGAAACCAATGGCAACTTTCTTCTCTCTCTTGACAAGTCTTTTCCTTTTATCCTTCCTCTTCCAATCAAATTCCGTCACGTCTACATCCCTTCCATCAATCCAGCTTCGCCTATCTAATCTCCCCCAAAGAACCTTCCTCGTTTCCGATTTCGGCGCCGTCGGCGACGGCGAACACTACAATACGCGGCACATTCAGGCCGCCGTCGACGCCTGCTTTTCCGCCGGTGGCGGGCGAGTGAGATTCCCGCCGGGAGATTATTTGACTGCCACGATCTTCTTGAGATCGGGCGTTGTGTTGGATATCGAGAAGGGAGCTAGGGTTTTAGGTGGGACGCGATTGGTGGACTATCCGTTGGAGTCTCGGAGATGGTACTTGGTGTTGGCGGAGAACGCGACGGACGTCGGGATCACCGGCGGGGGCGTGATCGACGGTCAGGGATCGAAGTTCGTGGCGAAGCTCGACAGTCGGAAGAACGTGATGATGAGTTGGAACAAAACGGGTGCATGTTACGATGACGAGTGCCGGCCTAGACTCGTCGGGTTTCTTGGTTGCCGGAATATCAGAGTTTGGGACGTCAGACTGACGGAGCCGGCATACTGGTGGTGCGTCGAAATACTCCTCTCTCTCTCTCTCTCTCTCTCTCTCTTAGACTTGCTAACTTGCGCTTATACCAATAGTTTCTGAACGGGATTCTTCAAAATTTCCAATCCTAATTATTCCTGTTTACTCTCCTAGGGCCTGTTTGGCAAGATTCTAACAAATGAAAGGGCGTTCTTGTACAGAATTTTAGGTTAGAAGAATATGTTTATTGATTTCACAGGGCCTGTTTGGCAAGATTCTAACAAATGAAAGGGCGTTCTTGTACAGAATTTTAGGTTAGAAGAATATGTTTATTGATTTCAGAGGCCCTAAATTTTTTCACCAAAATGAGTTTTTTTGAAGAAACGCTTTCATCTGAAGTAGCTTTTAGAAGTATTACTAAACACCCAAGCATTAGGTAGGAAGCCCTTTCAGGTCTAGAAAAGGCTTTTGGGCTAGTAGGAAGCTGTCTTGATAACAAAGACAATTCTGCAACACAACCTCAAAAAAGCAACTGCAGTTGTTTATCAAATTCTACTATTATTAGCCGTAAATAAATCACAGATCAATCAATGAATTAAGGGTAATTGAATGTGTGCGATGATATTCGGAAGATTATATTGTTGATTCAAGGTTGTCAAATCGTGAATCGAATTGAAAATCGTTAGGGGCACTTAGAATCGAATCAAAAATTGTTAAGGAACACTTAGAATCGAATCGTAATTTTGAATCGTAGATTGTAAGATTCATGATAATCTCAATAGAAGTAGAACTTGGGGTTTATGTTTTGGGATTTCACTTAGAAAAAGAGCTTTTTATTGTTTAAAATATATAAAACTACATTTCTTTATGTTAAGTTAATTGTTTTAGAGTACTATATTCTATAACGAGAAAAGGGTAATTGTTCAATAAAAAAGAAACGGACATTTTTCTTTGGTGTTGCAGAGTTGAATCATTTGAGTAGTATGGATTGTACGATTAAATCATAAATCATAAGATTAATATATAGATCGTAGGATTGAAACATAAACTGATATTTTCACTGATTTGAATCGATCTAGGGTCTAGGGTCAAATCGAATCATAAGATTTGTACACTGAATCATAAGAGTTTAACAATAGAGGTTTTACACTTGTACCAAGCGCTATGAAAATCTTATGAATCTTACGATTAAATCGTAAATCGTAAGATTCAATGTATAGATCATAAGAATGAAACATAAACCGACATTTTCACTGATTTGAATCGATCTAGAGTCAAACTGAATCGTAAGATTTGTAAACTGAATCATAAGAGTTTAACAACAGAGGTTGTACACTTGTACCAAGTGATATGAAAATCTGCCACACTCTTCTTGCTTTACAATTTGTATGCTTAAGAAGTTTGAGTTGCTTTCTATGATAATTATAGTAAAATCTGCATTGTTATGTGAATGCAGTTTGCACCTAGTTAGGTGCGAAAACACATCAATCCAAGATGTATCGATTTATGGGGATTTCAATACACCAAACAACGATGGGATCGACATAGAGGATTCAAATAATACGGTCATCACAAGATGCCATATCGATACCGGAGATGATGCTATCTGTCCAAAGACATCTACAGGTCCCCTATATAACTTAACAGCGACAGATTGCTGGATCCGGACAAAGTCTTCTGCGATTAAACTTGGAAGTGCTAGTTGGTTCGATTTCAAGGGCTTGGTATTCAACAATATCACAATAGTTGATTCTCATAGAGGACTCGCAATGCAGATCCGCGATGGAGGTAACAAACATCATTTGGTTTCCCTTTTAAGTTCTTCAAGAAGCTTATTTTCTATTTTGTTTCATACTTACTTGAGAACATATATATATATATATATGTGTGTGTGTGTGTGTGTGTCTATGTTTTATGTTCAATATAAACAGAGCTGCTAATTGATTCTCTCCGTAGCAGGAAATGTAAGCAGCATTACCTTTTCAAACATAAATATTACAACAATTAGAAAAGAAGTTTATCTTCTATTTTGTTTCATACTTATTGGAGAGTATATATATATACATGTTTTATGTTCAATATAAACATAGCTACTAATTGAATTCTCTCTCCCTAAGCAGGAAATGTAAGCAGCATTACCTTTAAATATTACAACAATAAAAAAAAAAAAAAAAGTTTATTTTCTATTTTGCTTCATACTTGATGGAGAATTATATGTTTTTATGTTCAATATAAACATGGCTGCTAATTGAATTCTCTCTCCCTAAGCAGGAAATGTAAGTGGCATTACCTTTTCAAACATAAATATTACAACAAGATACTATGATCCATCATGGTGGGGACGGGCAGAGCCAATATACATAACGAGTTGCCCACGCCACTCGGAATCAAAAGCCGGTTCCATCTCTGATCTTCTGTTCGTTAATATCTCGGCAACTTCTGAAAATGGAGTCTTTTTATCTGGTTCTAAGGGTGGGCTTCTAAGAAACTTGAAATTTGTTAACGTGTGCCTGACTTACAGAAGATGGACAAATTTCATGGATGGGCTGATCGATTACAGACCAGGATGCCAAGAACTTGTTAATCACAGTATTGCTGGGATTATTATGGAGCACATTGAAGGTTTGGAAATGGAGGATGTGAACATAAGATGGTTTGATAATCACTCAAAACGGTGGAATAACCCTTTGGAGTTTAAGCCTACAACTGTAAATAACATTTCGTTGCTTAATTTCCACTCAGGGATTTACAAACAGGAGAGTGTAACTGCAAAAAAAATCTGATTGAGTACCATTCTTTGTATGAGAATAATTTGGGAAAGATTTCTTGTTCTTCTCTTATCCTTTTCAAGCTCTATTTTAGAAAAGGGATTATAGTTCAGAGAAAATCCAAGTTCCCAAAAGATGAATTGTGTATAATCCATATTGCCCTAGAAAATGTTATAACGGTCCATCGATTCGAACAATCAAAAATAATTGTCCACAATGATTAGATCCATGTGATATTTAAGTCTTTTGTCCACAATGATTAGATCCATGTGATATTTAAGTCTTTTCCTCTATGTTACGATCCTAAATGTTAAGGGCTTAATCAAATAAGTATCCATCAGTCATGAGGTTTTTGGAACAACTGTTAGGCCCGTAAGCTGTAACAATTGGAATCAAAGCAGGCACCACGTCACCGGTTTGAGTCACAGAAGGGGAGACCTATAGGCTAGATTAAAATGCCTTGGTATTATGTATGGACATGGTGCTAAATCATTGAATATTGGTAGATGAGTGGAGACGCCAAATAGAGAAAGGGCTACCATCGGGTCAAGGTCGATAGAGTAGGCCGTCATGGACATCAACTACAAAAGCGTGGTGGAATATTACGATCCTAAATGTTAAAGACTTGACCAAATAAGTTTTCATCAATCCTAGGACATGGTGCTTAGTCATTGAATATTGGTAGATGAGATAAGAGACGCTAAATAGAGAAAGGGCTATCATCGGGGCAGTGTCGATAGATGAGCCGTCGTGGACATCAACTACAGAAACGTGGTAGAATATGATGATCCTAAATGTTAAAGGCTTAACCAAATAAGTTTTCATCAGTCCTGCGGCTTTTGGAACAACAGTTTGGCCCGTAACGGTCTATTGGAGCACTCCTTATTGGTGCTAGCATAGGCATGACCAACCCTTTCACTCAATTCTTCATTATTTTTTCATTGACTAGGTCTCTTCCTAGGCTCTCTCAAAATTCAAGGGACAATGATTGTTAGAGAGAACATATTGTATGCAGAATAAAGCACAATGACAAGCAGCTGGGGTCATAGGACTCCTCAACAAGTGATAAAAGTATCCTAGGACTTTGATAGGAAGAAAATGCCAACACTCAGTTGTTTGAATTAAGCATTCAAATCAGCATTCATCAGAATGCATTCATGGCCTCAACAATGAGCTGGAAATGGAATGTCGAACTTTTAAAATGTGGTTTAGAAACAATATGGCAAGATTGTGATTCTTTGTGTAGCAAAAACTTTCAAGCAAATATTAACTAAGCTTGTTCCAACCAACTTTTATAAAACTTTTTCCATCCAAATAGGTTTAGGAGTATGAAATCAAGATTTCAAATATTAATTAGCAGAGATAATGAATTTAAATAACAAATTCAGCATTCATTCAATTAAGATCCCTATTTTTGATAAAATTCTAAAATTCAGAATCAAATCCAATATTCCAAAATCCTTCAGGGGTCATAGGAGGTACATACCTGTACCGATGCCTTGAGACACCATCAAGATGCTCACAGCGGAAACCGCAGTTACTATCACTTCCCTTACTTCCACCATCAGGAAGAACAGCATCATAGAATTTCTTGCACTGCTTGCATTCAACTCCTTTCAGATTTTCCCTCTCAGCTTTCTTTCTTACTGGTTCCACATACTTGAAACTTCTTGAATTAGGCTTTGAAGTTGGGATTTTTACTTTTCCCAGACCAGCTTTTCCATTTGTGTCTTGTGTCTCATCTTCTGAGCTATCCAAACACATGTCTTTCGGAGCAGGGACTGGAAAATCATGAACTGCTTCTGTCCTATCCTTGTTTTTCATGATTTCTTTAGCATTCTCCAAAGGGGTGTCGAGAAAATCATCATGTGGATCAGGTCCACCTTGGTCTTGACGGGACCTGGTTTCTCTCCAATAAGAATTTGGTCGCTTCATACCAGCTAGTGGTCCAGTTTGCACATTGATGGGATGCTTCAGCACAATAGGGGAACCAGAAGTAGATGGGGAGTGGGAATTTGAGCTTTGTATTATTCGGGCTTGTCTGTCATTCTCCATAACTTGTTGGAAGGTTATGTTATTCTGCTGTTTGCTTGTATCCGAAGAGAAACCAGAGGCTTCTGGGTTTTCAGTTGCCGAATCTATAATACCAGATACATAAGAACAATTAGCATCAACAAGAATAGAATATGTTGTAAATTTTTTTTTTTTTTTAAGTATGATACAATCTCTAATAATTCCGAAGAACAGACGTCCTATGATAAAATTCAGTGGGTTTTTGAATTGATTGAGCAATCTTAAACCATTTAAGACTATGTAACAAACTACTGATGCTAATATGTTTTCAGGAAGCTTGCAATAGAAATCTTACCTTGGGGAATTGTTGGGTCCTGATGATGTGCCGATGAATTACTTTCCTCATCCATCCTGTTGCGGGGAAGCATATTCTCTGTAGTGAAACCAGACTTTTCACAGAGAAAGTTGTACTGAGATTTCAACCTTTTATAACTAGCAACCATATCCCTCATTTTTTGCTTCTCGATCAATACCTCAGAGGTTTTCAATTCAATCTCTAGTAACAATTTTTCTTGAGCTTCTCTCCCCTTGACAACTTCTTCATTTCTCTCTCTGAGTTCCTCTTGGTGTTCATTGACTTTCTCCTCTATACTTCTTAGTTTGGCCAGAAGCATCTCCTTTTCTTCTTCATGCTCTTTCAACAAATGCTCCTTATTCATCATCTCAGATGCATCTATCTCAATTTTCTGAACTAGGGCTTGATATAATTTCTTTCTCTCAGCCACTTCTCTATACTTTTTCCTGAGCTCCTCTTCGTATCGATTCACACTATCCTCTAGACCTTTTAATTTGGCCGAAACTAGTTTGTTCTCTTCCGTTTTGCTCGCTATCTCGGAAGTACACAATTCGATCTTTTTTAGCAACTTTTCTTGCAAATCCCTTCCCTCGATCACTTCATCGTTCTTCTTCCTGAGCTCCTCTTCCAGCTTATCAACTTTCTCATTCAACAGCCCTCTGTTTTTCATATTGGCAAATGCTTCCGCCTCGATCATTCGGTGTAATTTCACTTGCACTTCTCTTCCCTCAGCCAATTTCTCGTTTTTATCCTTAATCACCCTTTCAAGATTGTGAATTTTCTCCTCTTGATCTTCCAGTTTGGCTATAAGCTCCTTCTCCCTTTCTTCATGGGCACTTAATTGCTTTGTCTTGTTTGCTATAACAGTAGTTTTCAACTCAATTGTTCGGATTAATTTCCCGTGCAAATCAGTTACTTCTCCCACTTCTTTAGTCTTCATGTCAAGATCTTTTTCCAAACCTTCTAATTTCCCCAGAAGCAATTCCTTTTCTTCCTCATGCTTCTTCAACAGCTTTTCTTTATCTACTATCACAGAATAAATCGATTCAATCCTGTTGAGTAATTGTCTTTGCGATTCATTTCCCTTTTCCACTTCCTTATCCTTCTGTGTGAGCTTCTCTTGGAGATCATCAACATTGTCCTTCAGGCTTTCAACCTTGCCAAGGAGCGGTTTCTTGTTTCTGTCATTCTCTTCTAATGGGCGTCCATTGATTGGTACTTTCGCCTTATCCAATTCAAGAGAAGTCATCAGCTTCTTGTTTTCTTCAAGTAATTGTTGCTTTTCAAGCGTGAGCTTTTCTATCTGGTGTAAATAAGAGACTTCCTTCTTTCTCCATTCATCTTCTGCAGCTTTCATGGTCTCGGAAAAACTTCTCTCCAAGCTTTTGGATCTGGATTGGAAATCTGGATAGATTTGACTGCAGAAAACATATTCAATCTGAGAAATCCTGTCTTTTGCTTCCTGAATCGTGGCCACCAGTATGGTGCTGAGGCCAGAGAAGTACTTTCCATCGTCACGATCAAATGGACGCCCTAGCTCGCCTTCCATCACTTGCATCAACAAGATTACGGCATATCCGTTCAAGTTATCAGTAAACTATTGATCTCAAGTTCTCAAGTATATGTGCAGAATATCAGGACTTTCCAAGATCCCCGCGAAGGATGTTAGCATCTAACTAGTACGATTTGAACTTCAAAGCCAAGTTGAGAATCAGAGTAGAAAGATAGAAATCGTAATTGTTTTCTTGCAAGTATAAGAATCTTACAGAAACCCTAATTTCTTCGCTAATCTGGAAGATAAAGAAAAGAGAGATCTGAGTGAGACGAGAACGAAAAAATCCTAAATAGAGAAACGAGAACGAAGTAAGAATTTAGAGAAATGAGGAACTAAGCAATCTGAGATTTAAACTTCAAAGCCAAGTAAATATCAGAGTAGAAAGATAGAAATCATAATTGTGTTCTTGCAAGTATAAGAATCTTATAGAAACCCTAATTTCTTCGCTAATCCGGAAGATAAAGAAATCACAGATCTGAGTGAGACGAAAACGGAAAAATCTGTAAATAGAGAAACAAGAACGAAGGAAAAATCAAGAGAAATGAGGAACTGAGCAATCTGAGCTTTACACTTTTGAAGGGCTTGGATCTATGAATCTGAAGAGATGAGATGAGATGAGATTCGAATAGCTTGAGCTCTTGCGCTTAATCGGACTCCCTTCGTTACTGCTGTGTCTTCGTGGTGAAGCTTTCAAAGTTTAGGATAAAAGAACAAAAGTGAGAAAACCTTTGACTCTCTCTGTGCATTTTTTATGTTTTCCTTTTTCCCTCCATAAATTCCGATCTTGACGCTCTATTGTTTTTTGGGTAAATTCCACAAATCTCCCAGGTTTATATCCATAGAACCCCCTATCCTTTTCAAAAGGACAAATACATCCCCACACCGTCTCCCATCGATCCCTAGCGGCACAAACGAAATATAGCATAAATTATCAACTTTTACATATTTTAAATTATTTTATCTTTGTATTTAAATCTATCACCACCACCCCATCACCACTAAGGGTGGAAGAAAGCCATTGCTCCCCCTAAATTTTGAAAAAAATGCAAATTGAATGCTATATCCTTTATTGTTGTAGACGGATTCTACATTGATAAAGTAGGGTGGTTCCCCATACCCCACTCTAACATATTTATACGGTATGATTTTACAAGTCTTCCAACTTTATAAGTTATGATTTTACAAGTCCTCTAACTCTATTAATTTATAAATGTATTTGAGTTAAAGATAAATAAAAATTAAAAAAAAACCTTTACTTTCTAATATTTATAGATGTAGACCTGTATCTTTTTTCTTAATTTATTTTATGTTTTGCCATACGTTTTACGATAAGTCAATCAAAATTATTGGACAAAAGTACCCATATTTATTGGTTTATTTTTCTTTTGCTTTGACTGTTTTAATTTTTATTTGAAAAATCCATGTTTTATTTCTTTAATTCTTATTGGAAAAAAGTATCCATGGTTTTCTTGTTTCTTTATTTTTTTAATTTCTTTTTTCTATGTGGGTCTTTATTTATTTATTTTTTTCAATTTCTCTTTCTATTATGGATTTTATTCTTTATCTTTTATTTCTTTATCGTTCACTAAATTTTTTTTGTTAAAGATAAATATAAAAATCAACTGTCTTCTTCAACGATTCACACACTAATGATTTGATTTGTGATATTTAAATGATTTGTTATTAAATAAAATTTTAAACATAGAAGTTAAAATCCGGAAGTTATATTCTAATATGAAATTGTTCATTTGATTTAAGACTTTTATGATTTGAATATTTGTCTGATCCTCTTGATTCTTATAATTAAGATTCACAACCAGCTAAGCTTGAACTCTATAGTTAGGCTTGTGGGTCAAAAAATATCGTTATATTAAAAATGATAAATGATGTGGCAAACTCATTTATCGTCTAGGACTTCCATATTATTCTACTTCATATAAACATGTATTAAGTTTCAATCCTAAAATCCTATATGACAAAGGTGCCCCTCAATAATAAGGATTTTCATGTAAAAAAAAATGTAAAATTACATTTTTTTTAAATGTTTTGTGAAACATTGGTTTATATGAGTGAAGTATTGAATATGCAATATATATACACACGAATGATAGAAAAATCATCACACAACTCAAAAGGTAATTAAATTTGCTAAAAAAAAATTAAACTCTACAAACTTTTTACATGCTAATTGTTATATTCATTTTGCCCCCCCGCCAAAAAAAATTCCTGGCTCCGCCCTTGACCACCACCACCCCACTACCACCACCACCAATGGTGTTGGTGGCAGTGGTGAGTAATAGGTTTAAATACAAGGGTAAAATAGTCTAAAATATGTAGAAATTGATAATTTCCGTTAAATTCCGTTAATGCCGTTAGTGTAGGGAAGGTCTATGTTTGAATGGAGATAAAAGAGAGAATGTATTTGAGTATTATACCAAACCTCAAGGGAGGTATGTGAAATTTATCGTTTTTTTTTTTGGGTAATGATAAATTTCTATTTTTAGCTATGTATCATCAACTGATCGAATTCGGATCATGTTATATCTAAATATGATTTGACTAAAAGTCGGATTGAATCGGATCAAATACTTTATCAGATTGTCGGATCATAAATTGTTTGCTAAATTCATTTAGTTTCATCGGTTTGGCTTCGAAAATTGTTGGATTTATTTAATAAATTAATTTCATAATTATAAAAAAAAATAGATTAAAAAATATATACAATTTGATATGTATTTAATTTTTTTTAAATATCTGACTTATTTCTAAGTATATATTTAATACTTGTAGTCATCTAATATTATATATATATATGCACACAAATGAAATCGGATTGAATTTGCATCAAATCGAATCAACCTATATCCGAATTTGATCATTAAAATCGCATTGAATTGGATCATATCTTATCAAATTATTGGATCACAAATTCCTTACTAAATCTACTTCTTTTCAAATCGGACTCGGATCGAACACCGATCCATTGAAAACCCTAAAGTTATGGTAGGCTGCTATACATCTAATTGCAATTACTAGCAGTCCGGGTGGCAATAAGTTTGACCGGTTCGATATTTGGAATAGATTTGGACAAGCCCTACAACTAGGGTTTGCAATTTGCCGCACCAGAGTCAACATAGGGCACAAGGGGTATTGTCCATGCCCAAGTCCGACCCGGCCCGATTTTCAGACCTAAGAATAAAACCCGAGTCCGATCCTAAATTAACATGAAAAGCCCGTGCCTGATCCACTTAAGTTCGATTCTGATTTTTTTTTTTCTTATTTTATTAATAAAAAATTGTACTCTTTATATTTACAAAATTTGCTAGATATTTTTTAACATTTCAAGAAAAATACAGCAAAAAAAAAAAATCATAAAATCAATTAGAGAGATGACAAAATTACCTTGAACTTCTTAAACATATAGTATTATATATGCATGAAAACTAAAATCGGACCAGGCCGTGGTGGGTTTGCACATGCCTAGCCCAAACCCAGCCCTAAGTATTTTGGGCGGCTTAAAACTGTGCTTGACAAGCAAGCGGGCGCAAAAATCAGGCCTTAGCCAAGTTTAAATTGGGCATCAAGGTTTTAAGTCTCGGGACCTTGGATCGGACCAGTCTTGGCCGAATCCAGATTCGATCCAAAAGGTAGTCCTTAAAAATATATATATTGGATCGGTCGGACCGGTCGGTATCTAGTATCGGACTGGTCCAGATTGACACTGGATCGTTGTTTTTATAAATTAAAAAAAAAAAACTTTGGATCGATTGGATCTGTCCGATCCAGCCATTGGACCGGTCCAGATCGGTCGGTCCGAATTGATATAGGTTGGACCGATCCGATCCTAGTAAAGACCGGCCGATTTGAACCGGATCGGTCTGATCCTTGAAACCATGCCGGGCAGCTCATCAGGCCTAAATGTAAATTACCAGCCCTACCTACAAGGGGAGCCGGATCTGGTGTGCTGAATAGTTCGGGTGCTGAGTATGTGCTGAGCACCTGGTGGCGACACCTGTCCAATGTGGACCCCACGTTCAAACGGAAGTTTATCTCCGTTTTATGGTTCTCTGCAACTTCAAGGTGAACCCCACGCCCAAAAACTCCTCTCCTTTCTCTCTCTCTGGTTCTATGCAACTTCATCACAATCTCAAAAAATGGGTAGTCTCGAACAGGAAAGAGCGACGACGGGATGGGCTGCAAGAGACCCATCTGAGATTCTCTCTCCCAGAACGAATCTCAATGGGATTTTCTTTTTTGAATTACGGTTTCTCTACTCAGCTCACACTTCCGGAGAAAATTTCCAAGTTTTGATTTAGCTTCTCTGTAGATTACCCAGATTATTACTAATCAAGCTTACTTCCGCCGACATCCACCTCGAACCTGTATCTCACATCATTCTTTTTCAATCTCTCGAACGCTTCGGTTACGTAATCCATCTTCACCATTTCGATCATCGACGTCACTCCCTTCTCCTTGCAGAACTCCAGCATCTCCTCTGTCTGCTATGTTTCCTATAAAACTCCACATAATCGACTTCCTCCCTTCAAAATCGCAACCACACATCAAACCCATTAACAAATTTCAAAACACGGAGAAAGAGAGATAAATATAGAGATGTGTGCGTGAGGAAAAGAGAGAGATCAAAAGGGTCAATATTACCTAACATAATCATGGGAGTGATGAATTGCAGAGGAGTGTTAATAGCACCCATCAAGATCAACTTCATGTCAACCTGCAAAAGCAAGAGATAAAGTTTAAGGGATGAAACACAGGGGCTGTATCGATGACATAGTCAAGGCTATATGCAAGTTCTTGCATCTTAGCCTCATCAGAGCTCACCACGTACTCATCAGCTCCAAGATGCTCCAAAGCTTCCTCTCTCTTCTTATCAGACGACTAATCACAGTCACATGATGACCCGTCGCTTTGGCAATCTTAATACTCATATGTCAAACCCCACCAAGACCCAGGATTCCTTCTCTCAACGCACTCTCCCTCAACCCAAAATGTCTCAGTGGGCTGTAAACCGTAACTCCGGCGCATAACAGCAGCGCCACCTGTTCTGGGGACATCCCTTCTGGATTTTGACAACGAACTGAGCTTCCCATTTCTCGACCTCATCGTCGGCGGCGTTTCCGGTGGTTTTGTTTGGGCGGGATAATGGCGAGGAGAGATAATGGCTTCTCTCTTTGATTTCTTCTCACCCAAACCAAACACAAATCGACGGTGATCGAAAACGGAGCGAAGCTGCCGTTTGGGGGTGGGGTCCACATTGGATAGGTGTCGCCACAAGGTGCTTAGCGCAAACTCAGCACACGACTCTTCAGCACAGCAGATCCGGCTCCCCTACGCTACAAGGCTATTCTTTGGAATGCAATATGACACATGAAACATGAAACTCCCTCTACAAACAAACTCCACTGAAACTGACAGTTAAGTTGGCCGTTAATACCGTTATGCAAGGAGCCAAAAATGCTCCGTAGAACCACCTGCTTTCTTCCCCACGCCAACCTATTTACCCGCCAAAGCCAAATAACCTCCTTTCCTCTACAACCTTCTTTAAATTTCAAAATTCTGTTGAACAACGGTCGACTAAAAGAAGCCTTGTTTGAAATGGCAACTCAAGGAGTCCAAGCGATGTTCGAGGGCTATGATTCTCTCCTCACAGAGTGCGTTAACCAGAGAGCCATTAGAGAGGGTCAGAGAGTCCATGCCCACATGATAAAAACCGGCTATCTCCCACCGGTGTACCTAAGAACAAGGCTCATCATTTTCTATACGAAGTGTGATTGTTTGGTTGATGCCCGGAAGGTGCTCGATGAAATGCACGAGAGGAATGTTGTTTCTTGGACCGCCATGATCGCTGCGTATTCTCAGAGGGGGCATGCTTGTGAAGCTCTGAACTTGTTTGTGCAAATGTTAGAATCAGGTATTTTTTTTTTCCTTTTTTCAATTACGTGGTCTTTGTTTTAGTGGTTGACACATTGGAAACAAGGTTTAAAGTCTCGGGATCGTGGACCGGAGTGGTCCCAGCGGATCCCGGTCCGGACTGGCAGCAGCCCGTACCGGTATAAAAAATGGATCGCCCCGTTTAAAATTTTTTTTTTTGATCGGCTGGACCGGCGGTACCGGACCTGTCCAAATCGATACCGATCTGGACCGTTCAGTTTATAAATTTAAAAAAAAAAACATTGGATCGGTTGTACTGGTCACTTGACCGGTCCGTATTGGTATCGGTTGGACCAGTCCAATCCTGGTACGGACCGGCCAATACTCACCGGATCGGTCCGATCTTGTTGGTGTGAAAAAGTCCTACTCTTTTCCTGGTCGGTTGTTGGTTTCTTTCGGTCGTGAGGCTGAAGGGATGCAAGCGTGCCAGAATTTTTACAAGTTTACTTGAAAGCCAGGTAATGTGAGTCAAACTGCGTAAGTTAGTTTTTAATGTAGATCGGTCGATGTGTGACCGATTTTGAGTCAGACGATTGTGTGGTTCCCAATCTCGAAGGATCAGTTGCTGAACCAGAGATATTGATTTTACGCGTCAATAACACTTATATAAAACAACTAGAACATAAGTTAACATACAACTTTGAAGGTGTTTTTCTAACTTGGAAAGACAATAAGTAATAAGAACAAAGAATATACAAAATCTCTGGCGGTTCCTTAAGCTCCGATTGTGGGATGTGACTAATCTACTTCACGGGTGCACAGATCAGCATGCAAGGGACTATCGAGAGGGTTCCTGTAAATCTTCGGACTGGGATTCCTTTGTTACCGATTAGAGGGATCTTTTGAGAGAAACTTAGTTCGCAGTAAGAAGTAGGTGCAGCAGGATCCTTGTTAGAGCTGGCAATTTACGACCCAACCCGCCAACCCAACCCGACCCAACACGGCTAAATGGATTAGGGTCGACCCATTTATTAAATGGGTCGGGTTCGGGTCTAGGTTTCGTCGGCTCGTTGGTAAACGAGTCGAACCCAACCCAACCCGCCAAACCCGCGTTGACCTGTTTAGTATTTTTTTTATTAATTTTAAATTATTTTTTTATTATATTTTTACAACATTTATTTAAATATAACGTTAAATAGGATGATTTACGATTTCCTTACTTTAAAATTAAAATAATTAATTAAGTAAAATTTAAACGGGTTGGCAGGTTCGACCCAAACCGTTTAAGCCTTAGCCTGATTACAATCTGACCCATAGCCACTTCTAATCCTTGCAGAAGCTAAGGGCTAACTAATGATCGCTGGGGATTAGAGACTAAGCTAATGTGTAGCTATTTAGTTGATTTGCTGTGGAGAACTTTCTTTGTTGCCAAACTCTTATATTTATAGCTTCTGAAGCTAGTTGCCTTTTTTGACTTAAAATTTTCTTCTCCCGCCACACATAGGTAGTTGTAAAAACTAAAAACTACTCTTGAAGCTTTAAAAGGCATTGCCATGTGTCATCTTTATGATGGGTCGTGTGAGGGTAGTTATGATAACTACATTGAAGCCTCCATGTATGCATGCCATATGTCATCTTCATGATGTACTACATGGAAAAATCTGCTTCATTGGTGACTAGGATTTGGCTCCATGTGGCATGATCAGGATGTGGAGGTATATTTCGCATAAACAGATCCTTGAAACCTTTGGAAACTACAGGTACAACTTGGGTCAATTCAACCCGAAAAATGATCGATCCAAACCGACTGGGTTCGGTTTGAGTTGGGTTTCTAGATATTTGGTTGGGTTTTGGTTTTGAAATTATAAAATCGAATTAGATCGGGTTGGTTTTGGGTTGTAGCCTCGGTTAAACGAAACCAAACTGAAATTCGAACTCTTAGTGTATATAGTTCTAAACCGAACTGATTTAAACCGACATGATGTATATGGTATATTATATAGTAGATATGAAATATGAAACATTATATATATATATATATAATATGTAATTCTTAAAAATATTGTATTAACCCAACTTAAACCGAACCAAAATCTCCATATCTTGCTTGGTTAGATGGATATATTGTTCCCTTTGTATTATATATATATATATATATATTGTACCGTTTCCCATAAATGAACATGCCTGCTGTTTTTTCATCTATGAATTATATCACAAAATGCTGGCAGGTACACCACCAAATGAGTTCACTTTTGTAACTATGCTTACGTCTTGTACTCGTGCTTGTGGGTTTGACCATGGTAGGCAAATTCATTCGCTTTTAATCAAGTGCAACTTCGAATCACATATATTTGTCGCAAGCACCCTTCTTGACATGTATGCCAAAGCTGGTAAAATCCATGAAGCCCGTGGAGTTTTCGAGCGATTACCAGACAGGGATGTTGTTTCTTGCACTGCAATCATTGCAGGCTATGCCCAGCTAGGACTTGATGAAGAGGCATTAGAACTATTTCGCCAGTTGAAGAACGAGGGAATGAAACCAAACTATGTTACATATGCCAGTGTTTTAACCGCATTGTCTGGCCTTGCTGCCTTTGATCATGGTCGCCAAGTTCACAACCGTGTCATCCGATCTGAACTACCCTTCTATGTCGTTCTTCAGAACTCTTTGATTGATATGTACGCGAAATGTGGGAGCCTTGGTTACTCGAGAAGGGTTTTTGATGGGATGTACGAGAAAACAGTGATGTCATGGAATGCAATGATTGTTGGATATGGTAAGCACGGGTTAGGGAGGGAGGTGGTTGAGCTCTTCAGGTTGATCCGAGAAGAAAAACAAGTTAAACCTGATAGAGTGACTTTTATGGCTGTTTTATCAGGTTGCAGCCATGGTGGATTGGTCGATGAAGGACTGGACATCTTTGAAGAGATGGTTAATGGGAAAGATGGGGTTGAGCCAGAAATCGGGCATTATGGGTGTGTTGTTGATCTGCTTGGACGCGCTGGGCGAGTAGACAAAGCTTTTTCGTTTATTAAACAGATGCCATTTGAACCAACTGCAGCTATTTGGGGTTCACTTTTAGGTGCTTGCAAGGTTCATGGTAATGTTCCTATTGGAGAATTGGTGGCTCGCCGCCTTTTCGAGATTGAGCCGAAAAATGCTGGGAACTGCGTCATTCTGTCGAATTTATACGCTTCTGCTGGGAGATGGGAAGATGTAACTAATTTGAGGCAGTTGATGAAAGAAAATGCTGTGACAAAGGAACCGGGGCGAAGCTGGATCAAGCAAGATCATACCCTTCATACTTTCCATGCAAGTGATCGGTCCCACCCAAGAAGGGAAGAAGTATTCACAAAGGTGAGGGAATTGTCGGTAAAGATTAAGGAGGCTGGTTATGTTCCTGATCTCAGCTGTGTTTTGCACGATGTGGATGAAGAGCAGAAAGAGAAGATACTCCTTCGCCATAGTGAGAAACTGGCGTTGGCGTTTGGGCTGATTGGTACTCCTGAAGGGCATCCTATCCGGATCATGAAAAACCTACGTGTATGTTCTGATTGCCACAATTTTGCCAAGTTTGTATCGGAAGTTTATGGGAGAGAAGTATCTTTGAGGGATAGTAACCGTTTCCATAACATTGTTGGTGGAAGCTGTTCTTGTGGAGATTATTGGTGAACGATGAAGATCCTCTAATGCTAGTAACCCTCTCCACTCTGAGGAAAACGCTTGGGTCCGTGAATTGACCTCAAGATGATCTTGATTCTCTGCGGAATTATGAGATTACCGGTTGTGATGTGGGGGTCATAATCAAGAACATGATGAGTGGGAAAAGATCCTGCCAAACCCTTTTGGCTATCTGAATTTACATTTATTATCCTTCAGAGCGGGTTATTTAACATGGTATCAGAGCAGGAGGTCTAGAATTCGAATCCTGGGGGGTATGTTTTTGTGTGTTTGCCTTGGTGCCCTGTGTTTTCCCACATATGTGTTGTTCCCGTGCGGAGCCCGCACGTGCTAGAGGGTGTTGATCCATTTGATATACATTCTTGTGTTGTTCTCTGACAGCTTAAGCTTTTAGAGTAAGTGGTTCTTAACAGACCTAAAGTTACTTGTTGAGAGTATTCTGCAAATTTGGGCTTTGAATTTCTTTTGAAGTTTGTGGTTCATATTTCTTCAGGCATACAGGGAGATCAGTAATTGCTCAGTTCATTCATTGCAGTATATTTCCTGAACATAAAGAAGAAGATGAGTAACCAACTTGTTGGAGATGGTTCAAGCATGCTTTCAGATCAAAGAGAAGTAAAAAAATAAAAAATAAATAAAAAAATTTCAGGATTTACATTTCTGATATAGGGATATCGACAAAAGGGATTAAGGCAGACACCTTAACGTGGATGATCTTGCCTTGTGCTTACAAGATTTTGGGGTCCTTCACTGAGAATGAAAATCAAGGTTTTGGAGCATATTAGTAGTTACCAGCTTCTCTTTGTTCAAATGATAAATAGATTGTATGTTATTTTCTTTTTCATGGAAGTGGATGTTCTGTCTGTCAAGATATGTCATAGATTAAGGATAGCAAATGCTAACTTCAGATACTGTATAATTTCAGTAAATGAATTCTCTTATACATTTAGCAATCATAGTTTTTGATTTATTTGATTTCATGTCTTTCAATCCTGTTTTCATCTTCCTTATGGCATTCTTTATTGTTTTTACATGAAATTCTTGGGTGTTTCTTGTTGGGGACTGATTATGTAAATTAATTTGTGTTTCAACAACAGCAAGCATTTTTAGATGGGTAGTGCTGTTTTTGGTTTGAAATTGAATATTTTATTGGGATTTTCCTGATTATTATTTGGTAACAATGGGATTATGTGTATTGTATATGATCCATTCATCTGATTATCAATTATTTTCTTGAACTTCTATATCTTTGTCGAACCACGCATATCTGTGTGCATTGTTTTGATCTTCTGTTTACTATGTTTATTATTATTGTTTGATCCCGATGAACACTTTTTTGTAGTTGAGGTCCATAAATTTTTCTTTTTTGGTCAGTAACAGAGGAAGTATTCTATTATAGATATGTTTATCAGAAAAGACTGAGCCAAAACAACAGCAACAATCTGAACCGTCGCCGTAAACAAGAAGGATACACAATATTGACATTCTACACAAAAAGAAATGACTCATTCTAGTTTCGTTATACCATCTACATATTAAAGACCAAATGGGCGTAACTCATCCTCAAAAGTTGACTCTTGAGGAGAGGATTGCCCAGAATCAATGAACAACACATCTCAATTATTGCTGAACGATGTGGGACACTCAACACACTCCCGCACAGGTAGGCTGGAATGAGCCCAACCCATGGAGAATTGAAATGGGTGACATATGAGGCTCTGAGAACATATTAAAGACCAAATGGTTCAACACCGAATCTTGGGAAATCAATTGATTGAATCCCGAGGGTGTATATTTTTGTGTTTGCCTCGGTGCCTTGTATTCTCCCACGAATGTATTGTTCTTGTGTGGGAGGGTGTTGAACCATTTGATATACATTGTTTTGTCATTCTCTAACAGCTTGAGCTTTAAGAGTAATTGGTGTTTAACACTACATAGCCCCAAAAGTTTCCCATTCATGCTTTAGTACAGGGAATGATATGTTACTGATTTCAGGTAATACTGAAAAGAGAGAAGACAAAGTCTCAGAGATAATCAAATGAAGTTGATTTTGTTGTACCGTTCTCTAACAGCTTAGGCTTGTAAAGTAAGTGATTCTTAACATAGTATCAGAGCGGGTAGATCGAGTGTTCGAATTTTGGGAGTGTGTGTTTGCCTCGGTATCTTGTGTTCTTTCACAGATCTGTTGTTCCTGTGCAGAGGCCGTCTGTGCAAGAAGATGTTGAACCATTTGATATACATTGTTGTGTCGTTCTCTAATAGCCAAAGCGTTTAAAGTAAGTGGTTGTTAACAAATTTCAGCAGATAAGCTCAATGTGTCATGTATCTGGGGTTTACCTTGTTCCCACTATGTGAATTGTGTCCAAATCATGCTATGCAAGTGTCACGCCCCAAAACCCGTATCATAAATCCCTAGCAAGGATCGACACGAATCTCGAGGTGAGACCTTCGGGATCCATTTTTGGACCGCGGATTTCCATATCAAACCAAATCACAAGGTTGGAACAAAATGAAATAAACAACGACTTTATTCAATAACTCAAAAGCGGAAGCAAATACAATGTGATTCTAATTTATTACATCAAATAAATGGCGCTCAG
>JAUPMG010000013.1:2193437-2255571 GCA_031762675.1 Pachysandra terminalis
TTCTTGGACTATCTGGTGTGAGAGAAATCAGAGAATATTCGAAGGGTTGGAAAAGGATGTTCATAAGCTTATTGATAGCACCATCTCACTGCTCTTTTTTTTGGTCAACTTCATACTCAGAATTTGTGGGGATCAATCAATCTGAATTTGATTGTAATTGGGGTTTGTATTGAGATTCTCTGTCTTAGAGCAATGTTATATTGTTGGGGGGATTGATGTATATACACACACACTATGTACAGTAATTACCATTAATACATATATATAATAGATACTTTTACCGATCAAAAAAAAAACTTACCTAGTTATTACATGTCTACCCTAAAGGTTCCAACATCGGTGGCGAGGAGATTAGAGAAATTACAAAGGGACTTTTTGTGGGTTGGTAGGGAGGAATCGCAAAAATATCATCTTGTTAAGTGGTCACAAGTGTGTTTAATGAAGGAGGATTGGGGGTTGGGCTTGAGAAACCTATCACAATTCAACATGGCATTGTTATCTAAGTGGCTATGGAGATTTGGTGAAGAGGAGAAAGTCTTGTGGGCATTAGTGATTGGAGCAAAATATGGGGTGGAGAAAGGGGGTTGGGAGACCAAGAGAAGTAGGGCCTTTTATGGGGTGGGTCTTTGGAAGGCTATTTGTTCAGCAAAGGAGGTGTTCAATAGTGGAATTAGGTTTAGAGTGGGGGAGGGGGATAGAGTGAAGTTTTGGAAGGGTGCTTGGCGGTAATGTATCATTATTGCACGCTTTCCCGGGTGTGGCTGCTATTTTTAGGAATCTGAACTCTTGGGTTAAGGATCATTTAATCATTGAAGGTTGTAATTGGTCATGGGATCTCAATCTTAGAAGGAATATTTTTGATTGGGAAATTGATGAGGTCTTGTCTCTAATTGCCGATGTTCATAAAATAAAAATAAGAGAGGGCAGGGATTAAGAGTTTGGAGTGGAAGTGGAGATGGAGGCTTTTCGGTTAAGTCAATGTATCATCTTACATCTGGTGTAGCTTGTGAGGAGGGGCCTTGGAAGATTATCTGGAGTGCGGGGATCCCATCAAAAGTATCTTTTTTTCTATAGACGGCTGTGTTAAAACAAAATACTTAGTGAGAACCTCAAAAGGAGAGGGTGGACAATGGCTTCGAGGTGCTGTCTTTGCAAAAGGGAAGAGGAGACTGTCTCTCATTTGATTCTCCACTGCGAGGAAACTAGGAAGATTTCGTATTCCTTCATCAGAAGATTCAACCTCGAGTGGATTATGCATGAAGAATTCAAGTCAGTGTTGTGTAGATGGGGCAGGAAGACAAGGAAGAAGGGGAGGAGTAGGAGCTGCATTCTTTGGAACTTATGTCCGGCTGCAATTTCGTGGTCTGTTTGGTGTGAGAGAAATCAGAGGCTATTCCAAGACCAGGAAAAGGAGACCCAGCAGATTATTGATAGTACATTATCTCTTCTCTTTTTGTGGTCTTCTAGTTTTACAGAATTTAGGGATGTACTTATCCTGGTTTTGACTATAAATGGGGCATGAGATGGGATACACATAGTTAGCTATAGTATTACATACTTTGAATTTTTCTGGCCTTTGGCCCTTACTAATGCAAATACCTTTACCGGTCAAAAAAAAAAAAAAGATCAACACTAATTACCTCTGAGGAACAAGAAACAATCAATTTTAAGACATAACCATACTTAAAAATATCAACAAAAAACTCAAATATCATAAAACAAAAACGAGCAACTTAAAAAAATTGATTAAATGTAAAGGAAAGCTATAACTCTGTATGGGTGTATGCTATAAAAATCTTGTTAATTCATTATATTCTGAGTACATTTTTGCATCTTAACGAGTCTTGTTTTAGGTATCAACGATTTTCCACAAGTTTTCACCATATCTATGATTTTTACAGCGTTTCCAAGCATATCTGAAGACTGATGCGTATCTCGATACGTTTCGGATCAACATGCTACCTTGGCACGATATTTTGAACCATGCTTAACAATATTTACTTATTGACTCTTGTTTCAGGAGCTTCATCGGAGCAAGCTTTTATCATCATACAAAGACATGGTATGCATACTTAATATGTCTAACTAGTTCGATTTAAATGTAAACATTCTAGCTTTCAAAAAGTACACAAGTAGACAGTGAAGAGAAAAATAGGTACTATAAAGAGATTATAGAAATAAAAGTAGTGCGGGCTGCAGGGATGAAATTCGTAACTTAATGTAGTTTAATGATCGGAATGCCCCAAATTAACTTCCATGGATCAAAGAGATTAGAATGTCTCTTTGTTAAACTTTCACATAACATGTTTAATTAATTACATGATATTGTGCAAAGATTATGCATTAGAGCAAAAGGTGATAAAGTGATCTCAAAATATCTAGAAAATTCACGGTTTTAGGTATCGGCCTGATTCAAAACCAAGTTGTATCGGCCGATACGGACCGATACGAACTGCTACGAATCCAGGAAAACTCTAAAAATCCAAATTAATCAGAAAAAAATTCCAAAAATAATGTAGACTGTTGTCTTCATTAAGAAAACAATGAAAAAGGGACATTGAACAAAATAAAGCTTAAATAATATGCAATCTCAATGCAGATGAACCTGAAATAGTATCTAGTCAGCTTAGTACTATCAGACACTACATATAAAGTATCATTACAAAGAAACTAAGGCTAACAAAGTAAAAAAAAAATGATACATCTATGTATCCTCATTCCATAGTTTCTAGTTATGATTCTGTGATAATATTAATGATGCTAACTTGTCATAATTATTTTACTGTACTGTTTTCAAATATTTTCTTTACAGGTGGTTGTGGTGACTCACATGGTTAAAGCTAGTAATTCCATGCGTTGTTTCCTCAGAGGATCAAGCAGTAGTCCTCTTGTACAATTTTCCTGCAGTTCGGAGGATAAGTATGATGGTGTTGATTGTGGAGGAATCCCAGTTTTTACATTTTTGCCTATCTCATATTTTGGTATGTATCATACGTTATTTCTTTTGTATACTTCTAAATTTAGAGTAGTACTGATGTATACTGGCAAGCCACTGGTGATCTTGATTAAAGAATTCTTTGTACCCCCAAGCAGTTACACATGCAAGAGTTTAGAAAGAAAAAAAAAATAGTTTACAAAAGGAAAGGGAAGTTTAAATCAAAGCAAGTAAACAAAAATTGTACTTTCTCTTTGAACTATAGTAAATATATATATATAAGAAAAAAAGTAGAGCAAAAAATGTAGCCCTGAACATTCAAAGGTAATGACTTTTAGGAAAAAAAATAAATAAATAAAATGAACAAAAATTTAACCATAAATAGAATGGAAGTTAAGAAATCAACTAGAAAATGAAAAGGAGCAAGCAGAAACTTAATCAAAATAATTATCTCAAAGAACTGATCCTGAAAATTAGTTTAAAACGCTAAAACTTACCAAGGAAAAACCGTTTTATGAATTGGCATAAGAATTAGTTTATAAATAAGTAGATACATTTATGAAAGAATTAGTTATGAAAGTATATAAAAATTAATTTTAAAGAACTAAAAAAATAAAACACAAATATGAAAAAATATCTAACTCAAAATCGGGGAGAAAAAAGTAAAACTAGATGAAAATGTGGAAAGAAAAATAAATTGAGCAGATGGAAAGGTAGGGTATAACTTGAATAATAAGACTCATATATTAGATGCCACTTGCCAAGAAGAAAAGTTAAGACTGAAAGTTCATTAAAAAAAAGGAAAAGAAAGAAAGAAAATATGAAAAATAAAAGGTGATACCTAGTAAAATAAAATAAAATAAACAACTCATATATAATTATTCTTCAAAGAAAAGAAATAGCGATAATTGAATTATAAATTGCTTTCAAGGTATCGGGACAAAAGTGAAAATGAATATATTGCTGATATAGACAAAACTGAAAATGAATTTAAACATATTGCCTAACTTGTGACTGACAAGAAAAGTATTGGGATACAAGTAGAAAGATATCTGAGCACTATAAAAGTAAAAAAAAAAAATATATGTTTAAACAAAATAAATGAGTATCAGTTATAACAAGTGAAATTAATTAATAAAAAAGTAAAGAAATGAAAAGTGTGCTTAAAGGATATTAAAAGAAGCATTGTGTTGGATTTTCCAATCCGAGAAATTTTTTTTTTAACATTAATACATACTATTCCTAATAACTATAAATTCTTTACTGTTTTTTTGCAGGGTTCAGTCTTTCGAGTTCTTAACTTAAAAATGTTTAGGGGCAAAAACAACAAAAGCAAAGAATGAGAAATTATAACACATAGAAAACAATTACATAAAATTAATTGAATATATTTATTAAAAGTACAAAAAAAATGAAGTTCTGAAAATATGAAATTTGATTTTGAAATATGCTTTTTTTATAGACTGAATGATAGATCCACCTTTTAGGAAGAAATGTCAGGTGTCATATAAATATAGCAAAAAACCTATGTAACAAGGCCGCAGAAAAGTAACACCATAAATAATTGAAATTTAATAAAGAATAGATTAAAAATGAAGATTTTCATGACACGCTAAAGAAAAGGGCATTTTGCAACTCTAATCCCCAAATTTTGTTTATTCGAGCGTCATTATAAATATACAAATTATAGGGAGTTATATCATAAATACCATCTATCACTAAACTAAGTAGTCGGGTCAGGAAGATCTACTACTTTGCAAGAGGGTTACAAGAATAAACCATAATATCTTAATTGTTATTAAGACAGCATTCAATTAAAAGAAGAAACGAGACATATGTCACAGAAAATATCTATAGAAATTAATTTGAGAAAAGATACAGAATATACTATTACAGAGAAGATCATTGTAAAGAAAACCAGGGAACAGTAACCAATATTGTTTTTGATCTTCTCCCTCCTTCAGTTCCTCGCCCAATGAGTGAGGGAGGGAGGGAGATGGATGAGATGCATATGTAGAGTTTCGGAATCTAGGGAGAGAGAGGGAGATGGTGAGATGCATATGTAGAGTCTCGGGTTAATAGGCTGAGAGTGTTTCGATTATAAAGATTGAGTGAAGTGAGGATGTGTGTAAAGAATCTCACGTTGACAGTGAAGATAGAGTTTTGGCTTGTTGAAACGTTTGACCATACAGGTATGTAATTAAAGTGTGAAGAATGATATCAGTTTGAGAAGAAATTATAAACTGAAGCAATGACACTTGTCCTTGGTTATTCAGGGTATTACTTTAATATAATATATACGATATGCAATTTCCAGAAAAGAAAGTAAGAAAAAGGAGAAAAGAAGCAAAATAACACTGAAATGCCTGCTGTGTCTGACACATAAGTCGAAATTGAAATTGTTTATTAACCAAAGGAGGATGTTAAGCAGAAATTGTTTACTTCCAGAAAAGAAAGTAAGAAAAAGGAGAAAAGAAGCAAAATAACACTGAAATGCCTGCTGTGTCTGACACATAAGTCGAAATTGAAATTGTTTATTAACCAAAGGAGGATGTTAAGCAGAAACGTGCAGCATTTTCCGAACCCTCTAAGAAACAAAAGTGCTGCCTCTTTGTCAACTAATTTTCATTGATACCTGTAATTTTTTTGTCTTTCTGAAGGGTTGCAAGTGCAATGCATTGTTTTTTAGCATTTCTCTTTTAACTAAATAAAATCATTTCTATTAACCATCATGGACAGTGTGCACTCAAGATTTGAACCAGTAAGTCTTATTATAGCGAGTGTTTAAATTTTACTATGCAATTGAAGGAATGGTATTGTATGGATGGATGCCTTTGAGTTTGTTTTCTCTTATGTATGGATTTTGCTTTTAACCAATTTCTAATAATGTCAAATATCTGATAAATGGAGGTAGAATTACTATCTAGAAAAATATTTTGTTTATGAAGTCGAACTTTTTCATGTTAGTGGTTGTAATCTTTTAAAAATCTCAGAAAATTTGGCGCAGGATCTTGTTCAGGTGTTTTCCTTGGAGCTAAGTTTGAAGGTAGCTGCAATGTTTTGTCACCCATAATGGGCTTTACTCTTTATTGCATTATCTTTTTCACTTTCGATTTTATATATATATAGTTTGTATCTCTATTGTTTTCACAAGTTAATCTCTCTGTCTCTTGGGTATTGGTTGGCTTGGGTAGCGATTGCTTGTAGTGGAGTTGCTATCCATCAGCAATGGAGAAATGCGAAATCAAACCAATGGATTATGCTGGTCAGATGAAATTTATCCAGGGGAATTTGAAGATTTAAGTATATGCAACCTGTTTTCCCAAGAAACTTGTGAGCTAGTTCCTCCAAGAATAATGAGTTGGAATTCTGACACTCCTATGGATGTTCCATCAAACCGTCGGCCGGAACGAGAGGTTTTACAGGTTTGAGCCTCACCACGACTTGCCATACCTTTCCTTAATTCTTTTAGATCCCTTAGGTTTGATCCTGTGGAATAAAACCCCTTGGTCATTGATGAACGGTACAAACTAAATCATGTAGATAGTTTTACTAAGAGTAGTATGTGAAAATTGTGGTATGTTCCACTTCTAAGCCAATTCCTGTAGTTACAATTCTTTTGTGTGATATGCACGGATGGAATTCTGTGCTACAGAGCTCGGCAAGCTAGTCTCAGCCAAGGTTTTAAATTTCGATTTCGCCTGAGATTTCGTTGGGGAGCTGGGGAAATTTCGGCAAATATCGTCGAATGGGGAAATATCACTGAAATATTGCCGAAATATTGCCGCCAAACTAGAAAAGAATCTGCCCATGAATATAGATTGAATCTTAAGAACTAGGATTGAACATCTGACTAAAACCTAGTAAATTTATCTGACTAAACCTGGTATGGAAATTACTTACTGAAACGAGTAATGTCTTGCTAAAATTTGATCATGGCTTTTTATCTTCTACATTTGGATCCTTGAATAGAACATTCCTCTTAACTCTTAGTATATAAAACTAAACTTTCAGCAAGAGATCCTGCATTTTCTTTAGACATTGTTTTTGCCTTTGAGTTGTTTTGTTTTTCAGGTATATCTAACAGCATGGCTTGCAGAGGTGAACATAGATACATGCAGGTGAACAGTAGATCTCTCTTTCCCCTTTTAAGGGCAGATTTTAAGAGGATTTTATTTATTTATTTGGTGACATGGAACCCCCGACCCCGCTTAGTGGGGAAAGGGTAAACTCCGGATCCATGACCCCACTCACAAGGACCATATATCAGGTAAGCCCTTGGACTCGAACCTGGGACCTCCAGTTCCTGAGCCAGAGAGCCTGCCAGTTAAGCTAACCCATTTGGGTTTTAAGAAGATATGTTAAGTCACAACCACACTAGAATCTAATAACTCCTATCACCATAAGTTAGGGACATGATTATATTAATTAAATATTTTTGTAAACTATAACAAGACTTTCTTAATAGTAAATCTGTCTCCCAGGGTGGATGAAATATTTGCGGCGGTTGGGGAGGAAATGCACGTTAGTCTCTTGTGAAGAATAAACCGGGCAACTCAGTAGCAATGACGTGGTTCGGCAAATTGTGCTTACATCCTCGGATGCACCCCAGATTCTACTATTCTCCAAAGCTCAGAAAAACATGTTACAAAGAGCAGCCACGAAAGTATGATAAATACCCTGTAATTAGGGCTAAACATAATAGAAGCGAAATTACTATTGTACCCATATACCCTCTCTTTACAATAGTATAGATTTCATTTATAGATGCATTATTATCTGTTTATTATTAGTTAGCATTACTGAATCCTTAAGATTTTGTTTGAAGTGTTCAAATTAATGATAGCCATCTTGCTTCTTTTGGGGAGAGATTTTTGTTTGGTTTAGTGCTTTATTTGGTGTTTGATGTGCTCCCTTTTACCTTCTATGACTTGGCTTTAAAACTAGAGATACACCCAGTCTTTGGATACTCTTCAGTTTCTTTTCCTTTTTTCTTTGTTTTGTGTTGAATTTTAGGAAAATGAAGTATTTTTTCTCTAAATTATTATTTTTTTTTTTTTTGGTGAAAGAGGTGTACGTGTCAAACCCAAGTCAGCTCGTGGTAGAAATAGTATCGTGACGTGCCATGTCTAAGCTTAGGGATCTCAGACCCGGCATAGTCCACAACCAGGTCGTGTTGTGCCATGTTTGGACACAGGTTTTTATTCTCGGGATCCTGGATCGGACCGGTCTGGGCTGATCTCGATCCGGATCGCCAATCTAGTATTGGATTGGTCAAACCGGTGATACTGGTTGTCAGAATGGCGATACCGGTCGTCGGAACGACAATACAGATGTCGAATCAGCAATACCGGTCAAGATTGGCTAGTATCGGGCCGATTTGGACCGGTCTGAATTGGTTTGGATGGGTCCTTGCCGATCCCAATCCGGTCCGACCGATCCTTGAAACCATGTTTGGACATGCTCGGATTGTATTGGGTCACAATGCCTAGCACGGCATGTCTATGGACTGTGCTACAGACCCCAAGCCGAGTACAACAGGGCCTATATCGTGCCTTATACGGGTGCAACTCGTTTCTGTTTGGTTTATACCAAATTGACATTGGTGAAGGTTAACCCAAAATCGAACTGAGTCGAATTGAGAACCAAACTTTCCAACCTGAAAACCAAACTGAAATCAAATGAAAAACCCAAATTCCAATCCAACCTGACCTAATTTGTAGTTTCGGTTCGGTTTGAGTCGGATTAGATCAAGTTAATACAATGTTTTTTAGAATTATATTATATATAAAATATCACGTTTTATATATCATATATATATATAGAGAGAGAGAGAGATCATAATTCTGTTTAAATAGTACAGTTTGATTCGATTTAGAATTATAGATACTAGAGTTTGGGTTTTGGTTCAATTCAATTTAACCAAGGCTTCAACCCAAAATCAAACCGATCTAATTCAATTTTATACTTTTAAAACTAAAACGAACCAAATATCTAGAAACCCAACTCAAATCAAACCGATATCGGTTTGGGTCGGTTCTGTTTCGGGTTTACACTGCCCATGTTGTTTCGTGTACAACCCTAATTCGGACCAGCCACATAATTCCTTCATCTAGTGGAAATAAACGGGTCTAATGGACCTGGTTCATTTCGCTCCTAAATGAGTAAAACCCAGACCCAAATTAGCTCGAAGCTGACCCGATCCAAAAGGGTATCCACCAACTTGATCCCTATAACTGTCCTTCATGTCTTAAAGGAGTCAGATCAGATGGTGTTGATTTAGGGAGGACAGATAAGGGTGTATTCCCACGATGAACACAATCTATTGTAGCGATGCAGATGTGGCAACAAACAATAGAAGAAAACAATTTCCTTAAGTGGGACCCAACGTACACCATCCGCCTACCATACGTTCGCTTAGACTGTACCCCCACTCGCCAACTCCATCTCCAAATATTAAAAAGACTAAAATACCTACCTTAAATGTCTTTATTGACCAATTTGAAGTACTAGAATCTGAATATTATGCATTATGTGAAAGGCTATTTTTGTCATAAAAATTTGGTATACCCGAGTGTTGGTTGTTTTATCATGATAATTTTATTTTACCCTTGTGTTAAGATGACGGCATTCTTCCCAACCAGACGAAAATCTGCGTCGTTGTCGGTGCAAGTTGTCCGTGAGACGGAGTTGGTGATGGATGACTCAATCACTATACGTCCTTAGTCAAAGATTCTCAAAAGCTCATAATCTTTCATCACTTTACTATTTTAGTATTTGTGCTTTCTATGTGAAATTTTTTTTCTTTTACAAGCCTCGTGATTATGATGAGTCTGTGAAAGAGAACAAGGAGTGCTAGTAGGTTTATTGAGGAACCCAAGTCGATCCAAGAGAATTTTGGACGATATTTTCGAAAAATCTTATTGTGCACCCACATCACGTGCACGGCCGGCTCAGATTGGATCGAACGTAGAATTATATTTTTAAAGAAACTCAGACTTGTTTTTATAGTCGTTTTATTCTAGTTGTTTTATAACGTTACTATTTAAGATTTTCAAACGACTACCTCTGTTTTTCTGATCTGCGATTTCTGAAATTACTTTATATTTTTTATTTTATCTGCAATTTCTCTTTCGATTATTGTTTCAATCTGGACAAGCATTGATGAGTGAAGTTTGAGTTTGATCAAATCATGCAAATTGACCGAGCATACAATATTGAATTCTGGGCTGTTGTATCATGGATGTTAAGCAATGATTTCTCACGGCTATACAAATTCTCTACAAAGACGTAAATCACCTTAAAGAAACTGACCTCATCCGCTCTATTGTTTTCTTTGATCAAAGTCTCCTGCTATAATTAATACAGTAATCAAGTACCATTGTTCCTTCTCATTTACATTACAAAACCAACAGAAGGTCATTCAACTACTTTCTTGAGTCTGCTTATACTAAAACCTCCTACCATCTCTATTGTGCTTTGTTAACAACGTTTACCCGACGTCACTTACAGAGGATGTAAGTAAAATATCAAAAAATATAGGGTTTGTATTTATAATTCCCAAAAATATTAGAGAGTATAAATGAAATTAATCCATATTAAAAATACGAGTATATAAATTGTAGATGTAAATACACTATACGATCCATTTGGATCGCAAGAATTCAGGATAGGAATTGGAATTGGCAAATGTGAATTTCAATTGTTACATTTGGATGACCAATTCCCACGGAAAAAAAGACTCAATTCCTACGATTCATGAGAATTATAATTCATATCTTGGGAGGTGTTTATTGTAATTCCCTAAACTTAGTATTTCGTTAAGGTGGTTTAAAAGGGTAACCCACCCCACTCTACTCCACCCCCAATAATTCCGGTTTGGTAACCCATAAATCGGAATAGGGTTGGCCTTCCTGCCAATCTGACGATCAATCTTGTCGGTCCAGCAACCGGTTCAATCCGTTCTAATTTTTTAATTTGAAAATGTGCTTTTTTGGTACCAGATCTAAACCGGTCAACACTGTCAGTCCGAATCGGTCTGATATTCAATCCTAGTACATTAAACCTTACTGTCATCCATCACTTGAATTAAATAAAAAGTGAAGGATAAAAAAATACACAAACTATACAAATTAGATAAATTAAATTATGAATAAATTGTCAACCAAATAACTGAATTTCAATACATATAAATTTGAAATCATAAAATTTACAATTTATATGCACTCCATTTCCAATGTATCTTTGAATTCCTGTGATAATAATATGCCAACTACATGAAAGTGATCACGTGACGTGAGTTATCAAATCACGCGCATTTGTTAAGGACCTTTCAATGTCGTAGAGATCACGAAAAAGCCCAGACAGGAAGTGCTCCTATACTTCTTCTGGCTACATAGTATGGTGGGTCCTACACACTATAGCCATGGCTAAATGAGGAGAACAATTTAAGTCTAAAGGAGAATTTCGTAATTGCAGAAAGAACAAAAGTTCGGTGGTTTTGGAACCAGAGGAATAATAACTTGCTAATAATGCGTAACGTAACCGGGAATTCCCGGTCCGTTTCTGCCACCGACAGCCTTTCCCGGTCACCTGTCACCGGCCGTACATACAGCTAAGCCATTTTAAAACACTCCCGCACTCCATTGCCGAATCATCAGAAACTCTCAGGGAAGAGAGAGAGAGAGAGAGAGAGAGAGGAAATCATTAAATGCTGTAATTAAATTTTATTATAAAATGCTATTTCAGGAATTTTCTCTGCAACTTCTGATTCTGAGATGAAATTGGCGGAAAAGGAAGTTCGCATTTAAGGCTTCTTGGATCGAAAAAGCACAGAAAAAGCTTCGGTGAGTACAGACTTTTACTGTTCTTTATCTATGTCCTGTCATTGTCTTCAGCTTTTTCTCGAACGAGAAGACAAATTTGGAGTATGTATTGTCCTTGCTCTGTAATCTTCTGATCTGAAATTCTGCATTCTGTAAAGCTGGATCATGTCGTTTCTGTAGAATTTCAATTTCGTTCTTGCCTATTGTGCTTAGTCTGTACTCTGTACTGTTTATCTTAAGATTAAATAGATTTGCTTGTTCGTTTGTGGATGTAGTGAAAAGCTGCTGAGTTGCTGTTTGATCGGTTGCTCGTGTATGTTTTTGTGTATTTAGTTGTTGATGAATGGCAGGATTGAATGTAGGTTCGATGTTTTAGCTAGAGTTCGAGTTTCTTGAATCCGCATATAGTGAAATTCTCAAACTACGTCGTGACTGCGAAGATTTTAGAGGTATGATGGTTTGAGATCCTAATTTGAAGTTTATTCATGTCGAATACTAATGATGTTTAAAGCAGATCCGGTTTAGTTTGTAGAATCTGCTTTTGGTGAAATTATGTCGTAATTGTTTAAGATTTTACAGGTATGAGTCTGAGATCCTAATTCGAAGTTTATTCATGTTGACTACTAGTGATGTTTAAGTAGATCCGGTTTAGTTTGCATTTCATGTAGGTTTTAGTTTGCATTTCATGTAGGTTTGATGGTTTAGCTAGAGTTCGAGTTTCTAGAATCCGCATCGTAATTGTTAAGATTTTACAGTTATGAATTATGATGGTCTTAGATCCTAATTTGAAGTTTATTCATGTCGAATACTAATGATGTTTAAGCAGATCCAGTTTAGTTTGTATTTCATTTAGGTCTAGAATCTGCGTCGTAATTGTTAAGATTTTACAGGTATGATGGTATTAGATCCCAATTTGAAGTTTATTCATGTTGAATACTAGTGCGTTTTAGCAGATCCGGTTTAGTTTGCATTTCATGTAGGTTTGATGGTCTAGCTAGAGTTCGAGTTTCTTGAATCCGCATTTGATGAAATTATGTCGTAATTGTTAAGATTTTACAGGTAGGATAGTTTGAGATCCTAATTTGAAGTTTATTCATGTCGAATACTAGTGATGTTTAAGCAGATCTGGTTTAGTTCCATTTTGTTTGATACAACTCTTTTAGTAGATTCTGATTCAAAAAAAAAAGGGGGGGGGAAGGGGAAGAAAGAGATTTGTTCATCATGCTCTGTAGTTAAAACAAATTACACAAAATCTGGAATGGACATTTATGGAACCTGAGAATTGGGATTGGTAGGTAGACAATACTTCCCACTTGTTAATGTCTGCAACTATGCATTAGAGAAACTTTGTACTCGAAATTCCAATTTCATCTCCAATGAAGAGTTCAAAGATCCTTCTTTACATGAACTAGCTGCTCCTCCCTTGTGTAATCAGTTGGAGAAGCACTATTATATGTTCATCGTGTCATTTCTTTTTTCCTGAATTGTGATAATATGAGGACCTCAATGTCAACTTTTCGGATGAATGGTGATCTGATATCCCCTGAAATAGGCCAAATTAAGACTTTTAAATTCTCGGAGTGACTAAGTGGGAATCGTTAATTGATCTTGGAAATATTCATGCTGAAAAACCAATGTATTAAATGAATATATCCCCCTTGATCCATAGCTATAGATTGTCTTCCTATCCTTTTTTTCTATTTTTTTATAATCATTCTCTCTCTTATTTTTTTAATGGATGGTATATTCTTTGAATTACTATGTTTTGTGATTATGCATTTATTGTTTCAAGATTTCAGCTCTTTCAGCTGATGGATGGTATGTTCTAAGCCCACTTTTTATCATGCCATCTCTCTAATGGTAGGATCTATAAATTGATTCAGTTTTTATCATTCATTAATGGCACACACACTCATGAATCCTCTTTCTTTTTACTCAACCTACCTCTGTATTGTAAGCAAGGTTTTAAATTTCGATTTCACCTGAGATTTTGCCAAATATTGCCGAAATATTTCATGTCACCAAACTAGAAATTGGCAATATTTCGCGGCATGCCGGCGAAATTTAACACCTTGATTGTAAGACCTATTTCTTTGAGAGACATCACCTAGCTAATCCTTTATGCACATAAATTTATATTTTCCTAAGTAAGTTTAATTGCAATATTGTATTCCATCCACACGTCGGTACTCTTGCTTGTTTGAATCCTTTTCTTTTTTTTTTTTTGAGTTTTCTTACAATGTCTTTAAAATTGTTTGACAAATACAAGCAATAACAGTATAGCTCCAGAATCAGCCAGTGGTTTGTTTAGAAACTTAATTACAAAATAGTCTTGCAGACCGAGGTGAATTTGTGCTCAAATGCCATGAACAAGCAGGTCGAGGAATGCTATATCAAAGAATTACATAAAGTAGTATATTTATTTGGCACCGCAACTTTGCAAGGAAGCAATGTTGCTATATATGAGTACAAACATAATTCATCAAGGTTTAAAGGACCGGACTGATCCAGTCTAGACCGCCCGGTTCGTACTAGGGCTGTCAACCAGCCGAGCTAGCTTGGCTCGGGCTCGGCTCGTTTGAGCCGAGCTTGAGCTCTAAAATTAGGCTCGCGAGTTGAGCCTGAGCCCGAAAAAAAGCTCGTTATTTTAACGAGCTTGGGTAGGCTCGGCTCGGTTAAAGCTCAGCTCGGTTTGTATGTGTGATTCTACGTTCATATTCTTATATCTTATATTATGTATTAATATTAAACACACATGTTAACATATTATATTACATATAATAACAGTTATCAACTATAATATTAATACATTTGTATTAATCTAAGCTTTTTTACGACGTCGATTTTTTATAAGCTGAACTTTTTGCGAGCTGAGCTTTTGCGAGCCGAGCTTTTACGAGCCTGAGCCGAGCTAAGCAAAGCTCGGCTTGA
Organism: Pachysandra terminalis; assembly: GCA_031762675.1. NCBI lineage: Eukaryota > Viridiplantae > Streptophyta > Magnoliopsida > Buxales > Buxaceae > Pachysandra > Pachysandra terminalis. Next base: position 2,208,129 of record JAUPMG010000013.1, read on the forward strand.
CTCGGAGCCTAAAAACTTTTATCGAGCCTGAGCTTTGCTAGAGATTTATGAGCCTGAGCTGAGCTGGGCAAAGCTCGGCTCGGCTCGTTTACAGCCCTAGTTCGTACCAGGACCAAATCTCAATGGTCCGGTCCGAAACCACGATACAAACATTAGTATCACGGGGTTGTGGACTGGACCGGTACAATCGGCACCGATCTGGACCGGCCAGTACAGCCGGTGCGGTAAATTTTTTTTTGTGTGTATTGGACGGTCTAGACCGGTTTCGATTTGGACTGGTCCGGTACCAACTAGTCTTGACCGGTACCACTGGTCCAAAAATTTTTAATTTGAAATTTAAACAGCCTGTCCAAATTTTTGTACTGGATCTGGATCAGACGGTACCGGACCATACCGCCAGTCCGGACCGGGACCGGTCCGGTCCCCAGTCCCGAGCATTTAAACCTGGCAATTCATTAAGAGTTGTCGGCTGATTATGGAAGTAAAACATTGTAACATGATACATTTCAGTAGCTTGGGATATCGAATGTCTAGTGCCAACTGATCAGAAAGGTTTTGTTCCAAGATGAGGATCTTGATAGTATGTTATTGAATTGATTGGATTTGTATTTTGGTATTTCAGAATAATTCCTTCTTGATTCCCTTAAGCATTGACTCATTTGAGGGTTCACATTCAAAGTAACATTAATAAATGGTTTCGTGTTTGTTTAGGTGTTTAAGAAACTACTGTTAGATGATGTCCTTGCTCATTGAAAAATTCTAGTGGTGTTCTCTTTGGCTGCCTATCTGTTTCTTCAATTTCTATCTGTAAAATTCTTGTTCTGTCTCAAATCATTGATTTTGACTTGAATGTTATCTCATTACATAATTCTTCTGTATACAAACAAATACTTGAGGAAGGGACAGAGGAGGTTATTTTGCACTTTGAATCATCACTATTGAATGCTGCTAACTCAAAACATTTGTGTAAATATTTTTTGTGCATCAACCATAGGCTGTTCATCTTCACCTCATAATTCGCTTCTTCTTTTGGCTCACAGTTTGGAAACTTGAGGTACAGAAAGCATGCGAGAAATGGAGAAGAAGAAATCGGTGCCAAGTCCTAATCATACCAAACGCGAGAGAAGGAACAGTAGACTGCGTCAAGAGAATGACAGTAAAAATCTGAATCAAAAAGTTGACTCTAAAGACTCGGATGCTAGGCCAAACACCAGTATCTTAGTAAGTGATTTGAACGCAGGAACGGAGTCCCCTGAGGTTTATGACAACATGGTTGTACATTATGTGGATGATGCCTATAGGTTTGAAGAGGAATCAGGCGGTTTAAAAGCCCGCGAAATGATCGCCAAAGAGAATGGGGTGAAGCTAGAAGAAAAAGAAAACGAGTCTGATTGTGAGACGATAAAGGATTTTGTATCATCTCAAGCCGAAGATGATAAGGTAGATAGAGCTTCAAGTGTTTCCAAAATGATTGAGAAAAGGGAATCTATTGAAAGCTATAGTTGTGCCTCGAAAGCAAGAGGCGATCGCCATGAAGCAAATAAATCTCAAATCAAGACATCACATAATTCTCCAAAAAATGCTACAAAATCCAACAGGGGTTCTTCCAAAGTGAGTATTAAAACCCCCACTGACAACAAATCTAAGGTTTTGAAAACTCCTCCTAAGCGTTCATCAGAATCATCTGAAGGAGTTGATGACAACATTGACAAGCCTATTGAAGAGACAAAGGAGATTGATATCTCTGATGAGGCACCTAATGGTGTTCATAGTGTTGGAAGTGATGATGAAACAGTTGATGCTGAAGAGAATGGTGTCCATGAAGATGGGGCATCCCCAGATCAAAAGATTGAAGAATTGGAACTGCGAATTGAGAAACTTGAAGAGGAGCTGAGAGAAATCGCCGCCCTCGAGATTTCACTCTATTCTGTCGTACCGGAGCATGGAAGCTCGGCACATAAGGTGCACACACCTGCTCGGCGCCTTTCTAGATTGTACATTCATGCTTGCAAGCATTGTACTCAAGATAAACGAGCCACGATTGCTAGGAACGCCGTATCCGGGCTTGTATTGGTTGCCAAGTCATGCAGTAATGATGTTCCAAGGTAGAGGGTATTATTGCTTCTTTATTTTGAATATTTTCTTGTCCATTAATAATCATTTTATTCTTTCTTCTGTTGATTATAAAGGTTAACCTTCTGGTTGTCAAACACCATTTTCCTGAGAGAGATTATTACTCAAGCCTTTGGCAATTCATGTCAATCAAGTCCGGTTACAAGGGTTGTTGAGTCAAATGGTGGTGGAAAGAGAAGTGAATTGAAGTCTTTGTCCCTAAGATGGAAGGGTGGTTCTTCTGGTGGCAAACAAATGAACAAGCCTGGTTTCATGCAATTTGTTGATGACTGGCAGGAGACAAGAACATTCACTGCTGCACTAAAGAAAATTGAAACCTGGATTTTCTCTCGGATTGTTGAGTCGGTATGGTGGCAGGTAAGATTTCTACTTGAAGCTTTATAAATTCATATTGATGCTGTTTTAAAAAATTCTCGTAAGCATGGTGTAAACATAGTGTTTAAACTCGGTATCAGATCGGGGATCGTCCGGTCCGATACTGAGTTACATCACTGATCCAAACATGGTCCATTTATTTTTAAATCATAAATTTTTTTAGGAGTGTCGGACGATACGTGTTAGATCGTTCAGTCTGACTCGTCCGAAACCGAGTCAGATCGTCTGGATCGGACAATCTAACTCAGTTTCTGAACAAGTCAGAGAAGTTTTGCAATTTTTGGGATCGCCTTGGGATTGTGACTCCTCCCGAGCCATTCCCGAGTTCTATCGACCGATCCCAATCCAACTCGGGATCGGTCGATACTTAACACTATGGGTGTAAAGGATCGGCCGATCCCGAGTTTGATCGTCCTATACAACTTGGAATTGGCTCGATCCGAGAGATGATACATATATCTGTCAAATCGGATTGTCCGATCCAACTGGATGAATTAAAACAAATCGGCCAAGCAAGCAATATATCCTTTTTTTTGTTCTTTTGACTCATTATTTGATTTGGCCGATCCTGATATGGATCGCTGATCCAACTCGGGATCAGCTGGGAATGATCACGATCTGATCCCCGAGTTAAAATACTGTGCCCGTAAGTGAATTAATCAAATAAGTCTGTTTCTATGTTTTTGGTTAGTAAGCTGGTCATGGTTGCATTTCTATAAGGCACCTAGCTGGGTAAGCAGTTGAGACCAGCTAATCATTCGGCCTCGAAATTTTAGCTTAGTTTCTACTTAAAATAAGCTATACACTTATGAGTAGTTATAACATGTTGGTAATTTCTAACTGTGAAGTACTTGATTTCTTCCTTGAGCTGACTGATAGATCTGGTTTCAGACCTTAACGCCGCATATGCAACCACCAGTGGGGGGAATATACACCAACAAAAGATTTGCAAGGCTGTTGGGGCCAGCCTTGGGTGATCAGCAGCAAGGAAGCTTTTCCATTGACCTATGGAAAGGTGCTTTCCAAGATGCCTTTCAAAGACTTTGCCCTGTTCGAGCAGGCGGGCACGAGTGCGGTTGCTTACCAGTGTTAGCCAGAATGGTAAGCAGTCTGTATTAAGCTCACCCATATTCACCTATGCTAAGGCTGCATTTGGCCCGGCTTGTGCTTTTGGATAAGTACTTATTGGATAACTGACTCAATGAGAGCACTTACAACATCAATAAGTTGTTTGCTTTATATATATATATATATATTTGGTAATACGGATAACTAAAATAGCTTAACAAGACAAACTCAATAAAAATTTTATCAAATTTTAGGGATAAAGATGTCACTTTTAAAAATGTTAGTATTATGTTTAGGGTTAAAAATGTCATTTTCAAAGTATTACTAATGTTTAGAAACCACTTCTCGCATAAGTGGTAAGGAGAAGTTGCTCTCAACAACGTCTCCTTATGGGCTATCTTCCTCTGCTGCCTATGGTTAGGAACTTACCTATCCATTGTTACCCAACGCATTTATAAAAGGTGCTTTAAGAAGCTATAAGCTCAAATAAGCACTTGATTAAACAGTGCCAAACACAGTAGAGGAAGATAGCCCATAAGGAGACGTTATTGAGAACAACTTCTCCTTACCACTTATGCGGGAAGTGGTTTCTAAATATTAGTGATACATTAAAAATGACACTTCTAACCTTGAACACAATACTAAGCTTTTCAAAATGACATTTATAGATAACTTTTATGAGATTGTCTTGTTAAGATATTTAAGTTACCGGTCTTACCAAACACATTTTTTTCCAAATTAAGCAACGCATTGATACTGTGGACAAGTGTTCCCATTGAATCACTTATCCAATAAGTGCTTATCTAATAGCACAAGCCAGGCCAAACGCAGCCTAAATCTCATTTATGGCTTCATAGACAAGCTGATACTTGTGCAGTGAACATTGATGTCTGTACAATGACATTGACAGAAAAGACTCGGGTTAGAAGATTTTATTTTCTCGTTTTTATTCTGGCTTTCAGGTGATGGAGCAGTGTGTTGCTAGACTAGACGTTGCGATGTTCAATGCTATTTTGCGTGAATCAGCGCACGAGATCCCAACTGATCCTGTATCGGATCCAATTGTCGATTCCAAGGTTCTGCCCATACCAGCGGGAGACTTGAGCTTTGGATCTGGCGCACAACTGAAAAACTCTGTAAGTATTGGGTTCGTTTGTATTCTTTTTAATGCACAATTTATTTAACCATTGCATGTTAGCTCATACCTCATACACACATGTAGGTTTCACACCTCATGGCATCGAGGATGTTAGATAGAATGGTTTTATGGATATATTTCGACCCCAATTAGTTGGGATAAGGCATATGATGATACTGGCTGTAAATGAGCCGAGCTTTACCCAGTTCGGCTGGGGCTCGTAAACCTTGAGCAAGGCTCAGGCTTGGCTCAAGCTCGTTAAAAATTTTAGCCTCTCGGGCTCGGCTCATTAAAATATTTTGTACTCAGGCTCGGCTCACAACTCGTAAAAGGCTCAGCTTGCAAAGAAGCTTAGCTTAATCCAAATACATCGATATTATAGTTGATGATTGTTATTATATAGAGTATAACATATTAACATGTATGTTTCATATTAATATATAATATAAGATATAAAATATGGATGTATAATTTTATATACAAACCGAGCCGAGCCTACTCAAGCTCAGCCCAAACTCGTTAAGATAATGAGCTTTTTTTGGGCTCAAGCTTGGCTCACGAGTCTAATTATGGAACTCAAGCTCAGCTCGTTGACAGCCCTGATGATGATGATGATGATGAATTACGTAGATGCTGAAACAAGAGGAAAATATGTGTGCAGGTTGGCAATTGGTCTAGATGGCTAACGGATCTTTTTGGTATGGACACTGTTGATTCCCTGAAAGATGATAAGGATAACAGTGAGGATATTGATAGATGGGGCAAGGATTCAGAACCCAAATCCTTCTGTCTACTCAATGCCTTGAGTGATCTTTTGATGCTCCCAAAAGACATGCTTATGGACAGATCCATCAGAAAAGAGGTTGGTTTGCATTACAGGTTTTACATTAAGTTCCTTTTCAAGACATAGAATTGATTTGGTTTTTCGTTTTCGTGCTTATTATAGGTGTGCCCATCAATAGGTCTTTCTTTGATTAAACGGATACTATGCAATTTTACTCCCGATGAATTCTGCCCAGATCCTGTTCCAGGAGCTGTCTTAGAGGCCCTAAATGCCGAGGTACGATTTTACTTTTTTTTTTTTAATTTTTTTCTAATTGCAAGAGTTCATGTTTTCGATAAAAGATTATCAGTAATCTTGCCACCTAATACCATCCATTTACAATGTGCTTGTGCGTATCAGTGTTTAAACTGATGCAGATCTTCTGTTATGAACCCCGGTGATATCCAGCGTGATATGTCAAATACATCCGAGGACGAAATGGTAATTTCACCCTCGGGTGCTGTACTTTATGAAGACAAAATTATCATTTTGCCCTCCGGTGTATTTGGCATATCACGCTGGATATCACGGGGCTCATAACAGAGGATCCGCTTCCGTTTAAATTCGGTATCGGATCGGGGATCATGATACCGAACATGGCCTAATTTTTTATTTTTTTATTTTAAAAAAAAAGACGAAGAAACTTTTTTAGGGAAATTGGACGATTCATATTGGATCTTCCGATCTGACTCGTCCAAAACCGAGTCAAAGAATTGTTAATGAATTAGGGATCGGCTTGGGATCATGACTCGTTCCGAGCTGGATCGGCCGATCTAGACACAGATCCAAAACATGGACCGAATTTTAAATTTTTAAAAAAAAAAATCAAAATTTTTGAGGGTGCTAGAAGAACAATAGTGTATCGTCCAATCTGACTCGTCTGAAACCGAGTGAGATCAAATGATCTTATTCGGTTTCGGACCGCGTCAAATAACCTTCAACAATTTAGCGAACAGCTTGGGATCCTGGCTCGTCTTGAACAGATCCTGAGTTGTATCGGCCGATTTTTTAACAATTTAGGGATCGGCTTGGAATCCTGACTCGTTTTGAGCAGATCCTTTGTTGTATCGGCTTGGAATCCTGGCTCGTCTTGAGCAGATCCTGAGTTGTATCTGCTGATCCTACTCGTGATCAACCGATACCTATGATTATCATTCTTTCTCTCTTTTCGTTCTAGTTTTTGATCGGAAAATTGAAGGAATGTTTTTTTTTAATATCCTTGATGCAGAGTGTAGTGGAGAGATTTGAGAGAAGACTATCATCAGATGGGAACTCGGTCGACAGTTTCCCGCATAGCGCTGCCCCAGTTGTGTACATACCACCTTCTTCCCCAGCTAATGTAGCAGTAACAGAAAAGGTTGGAGATGCAGCAGGAGGGAAATCTCAGTTAACAAGAAATGCATCCAGCATACAAAGGAGAGGATATACCAGTGATGAGGAATTGGATGAACTGGAATCCCCTTTGAATTCCATAATCGATAAATCGCCGCCATCTCCGATTCCAGGAAATGGAAATGGAAAACCCAAGGAAAACTTGGGGTACTACAATGGAGGGAATGCGAGGTACGAGCTTCTTCGAGAGGTTTGGTCTTTGTGATTTCTATGTGCATTGATATGGTATTCCATTTACATACAAAAGACAATAAAGAACATGATAAAAGAAAATTAAGAAGAAATACTGAAATGCAGAATGAGTAAACGATTTACAGACGATGGCCTTTTGTTTCTACATCCTTTCTCCCCTATTGTATGTATATATCAAGATGTATTCTTAATCAATTAGATGTACCTCAACAAACATGTGGAATGTAGCACATCTTCCCTCGAACCAGGCAAATCTTGAGGCGCTGTTTGGTTAGCAAAAAAGAAAAGAAAAATAAATTTTCCAATGCAATTTGTGTTTGGTTCATTGAAAATTGAATCCATTGAAATGTACTTTTTTCAAATAAGCCCTATTTTAAGGGTGTGATTGACATTGTTTCGGTAGGGTCTGGAAGTGATTCCTGAGCCCGTAGTGTAAAGGATCGTCGGGTCTCGAGTTGGATCGGATTGGGACGATACCTGAGTCGGAACCGATCCGTTATTGATGTTAATTAAACCGACTCTGGATCGGACTGGGACAATACCCGAATCGGAACCAATCCTTTATTGATGCTAATTAAACTAACTCGATCTAATCCCGATATGGATCGGGCGATCCAATTCGGGATCGGCGAGTCGGATCGGTCGAGTTGGGTTTTTAAATTTTTTCTATAATCGACTTGAGATCGTCCAACTTGATCTGATCCCAAGTTAGATCGGGATTGGAACGATACCCGAGTTGAAACCGAGTTTAAACACTGCCTGAGCCTAAAAGTGCTTTAACCTTTCACATTAAGCATTTGATACACAGGGCTAAGAAACAATTCCAAATGCAGCGCTGATTAAAGCAGTAAGTTCCATTAAAGCGGTAGACTCCGTGCTTCTCCAAATTACTTTTACACGTCTAAGAAGCAATTCCAAATGAATCGCAGATTCCATTGAAACAGTATTAGACTCCGTGTGCTTCTCCAAATTGCTTTTGCAGGAATCGGTTTAGTCACTCGAGTAAACATTTTTAATGAGACTATTTTATCCTCTTATTATTTTAAAATGTCCATTTTATCCCTTCTTATCTTCTAGAACTAGACCTAAAAGCAATTCTTAAATAGAGATTTACCAAACACTATCTTTTAATCTGAAGCAACTTTTACAAAACACTTCAGAAGAATCAATTCTGAAAGAATGAATCACTTCTCATTTTAGAAAGCAATACCAAGTCAAAAGTCCTTGAACCTTTTCCCTCCACAACCAAGGAAAACCAATGGAAAGAAAAGGAAAGCACTTTCTCACAAACCAGGGCACAGGCTTGAAGAATATTTCAAGGAGAGATCTTGAAACTTTTTCACTGCTTTATAGTTATAACCTCTTGGAGCTTGCTGAGTTTTCATGAAGGTGCATGTATTGCACATATATATTTTCAGTGAAGCTGGTCAAAACCATAGAAAGATATTCCAATCAATGTATAACAGATTTGTCATTTTGAATCAACACCAATAATTTTCGGTCACCTGCTTTTTAGTATTTCATCAAATTGAAACCCTAATTTGGACTAGGATTTGATTCAAAACCTCGACCAAGAAAATCTGAAATACTTTGATATAAATCTAAGATACACTTACTGTTGGCAGCAGAATCCCCTAAAAGAATCCAAAGATAAATAAACCATCTGTTTATGAAATAAAACATAAATGAAAGTAAAACTGATGTTACCAAAGATAGAGAGAGAGAGATCGTCAAGCCTAATCTTCTCCTTCTTCAATGACCTTGGTTCCCAATCCCTTTAACCCTTCTGGTGGAACCTCCGCAACCGTGACTAACGAGAAGAGCTCCTCCTTGGCATCTTCCTCATCGTTTCTCTTTCGGGCGATGCGCACACGAACCCTCCTCGGGACGCTTCTAATTCCACGGCTCCATATGTGCTTGTTCAGCTTCACGTCCACTCTAACATCAGTTGTCCCCATAGCCTTCTGGGCAAACTTCCTGATCTCCTTTATGGCATTGGGTGCCTTTTTCTTGAACGTGCTGTGGATCAAAATCAACAAAACACTCGTTAGATTATAAACGCTGGATTAGAGGTATATGTTGAAATCTTTTGCAAATGCAACATGGTGAGTAAAGAAAATCAATTGCAATCGGATAATACGAATTCAAGTTCACAACACTTGAGAGAAAAGTTGAAAATAACAACCTCATAAGAGCATCAAAAGCTTATAAACCAAAGGTTTATCCAGGATTGAAACATGTACAGTGATCCACAAATATCACAACCAGAATATGATCTGATGAGATAGCATGCAAATAGGAACAAAAGATATAGAACAGATTACCTACTCTTTAACCTAAGCAAGACCTTTCATTTTAAATGAAAGAATTCAGAACAAATCAAATTTACCCAACTAGGACTCAGCCCTCCAATGAACACTCGTATAAAAATAGCTGAAAATGTTATAAAAGCACACCATTCAAGGCAAATATAAACGGAAAGAAACCATAGGAACACAGCTGCACAATGTTACATTTCTATTCGATAGGATTTGGGAGGGGGGGATGGTCTAGACCTATGTATGTGAGGCTTATGCCTTCAGGATGTGAGGCTCATATGAAGGTCACACCTCATGCGTTGTGCCTTGGCCCTCCTGCTCATTAGTGGAGTATGATTGATCACAATGTTACATTTCTATTCGATAGGATTTGGGAGGGGGGGATGGTCTAGACCTATGCATGTGAGGCTCATATGAAGGTCACACCTCATGCATTGTGCCTTGGCCCTCCTGCTCATTAGTTGAGTATGATTGATCTTCTCTTCCTCTTTTTTGACATATCCTTACCCTGTTGTCACCAATTCGTTGGATTTAATAACTGACTTCACAAAAACTTTCTTGTAAGCAAGGAGTGTCTTCTATAAGAGAGAATATAAATTCCCTTTGAAGAGTGTAGGTGTAGATGTCATGTGGTAGCAAGTAAAGGAATCTTTATCTGTTCTCGACCCTTTGGTTTGGGTTGACATCTTTTGCCAAATCAGATTTTTCACATGTACATATATAGAAGTAATGTCACATGTGTCTTGAACCTTACTTTCACGCAGGAATACTAGAACAAAGGTCAGAACATGCGGCCATCTAATAGGCAAAGACTGAAAACCTATGCAGTTCAGAGAATATGCACTTACAAGAGGAAAAAGCCTCTGCCTATGTACAAGAATGGTACACCAAGGAGCCAACCCAATACAGCAAAGTTACCCATTCCACCCACACCTCCTTAGCCCTTATTATCAACAATTGAGAATATCACCAGTAAAGATACCTTAAAAGAAGAACCCCACATCATGTCCTCCCAAAACCTTACCCTCAAACCATCAGCTGCTTCAAAAAAATTACCCTTCCCAAGCTGGTTAGTTACATCATAATAACCTTCCATGGTCCCATCTCCATGGGACCATTTACAAGTTGCAGAGATCCCATCCCCAAGAAAACTTACATCCTTTGTGGCTATAGCCTACAACTCGCCTTCACCAAAACTCTCCCCCCAACTTTCATATCCATTTACCTAAAAGCATGGTTTCACGGATCAGACGATACTGGTCCGTACTGGCAGGTCCGGGCCAGGACCGGACCATAGCGGTTCGGTTCCAACCCGCAATACAAGGGAATGTATCGCTGGGTTATGGACCAGCGGTCCGGTGACCGGTACCGCCCGTCCTTCTGGTTTGGTACTGATCTGAAATTTTTTAATTATTTTTTTTTGCTTTCTGTACCGGATGGGATCGGTCCGGCCTCCGGTTCCAGTATTTTAAACCTTGCCTAAAAGAGCTTTGTTAAGATTATCCAGAGGCCCAAGGTCTAAACCTTTCTTTTTATATAGGGAATAATGGGCATATAGTATTTGTATAAGAAAGAAAAAAAAAAAGGCCAAATGCCCACAACAGTTACAAAACAAGCAAAGAGGATTTCACAGTCCTAGGACACGGAGAGCATACACATTAGTACCAACTGTCAGATCACAAACAGTAGACCTCCCCAACATATAAGCCTCTTGAATTGACATTACCTGCCCCAATTCCTAACATAGTGTTTAATCTCGGATCCAACTCGGGGATCGGACAATCCAAAATCAAAATTTTTTTTTTCAAAAACCCAACTCAGACGATCCTACTAGCCGATTCCAAGTTGGATCGCCCGACCCGTATCGGGATCGAACCGAGTCATTATATTTTTCATTAATTTAGGATCGGTTTCAACTCGGGGATCGGACGATCATTTACACTATGATTCCTAATGTAGAAGTCCAACTCATAAATGATAATTGTGCTCTCCCTCCGGACCGCACAAAAAAAAACGCTTCCAAGTTTTTCAACCTGTTAGTGACTAAAGATGGGTTCCTTAAAACAAAAAAGAAATGAGTAGGATGATTTATAAAGTACTTCTAACAAGATATAACTTCCACCTTTAGACAAATATCTCCCCTTCCAAGTAGACAACCACCGCTCCCTTCACTCCAGAATAGGTTCTTACATATATTTGACTTCATAGAGACTCAGTAATATTGTTTTCCATTGGGTTTTCATAATTTCCCTTGATTTTGACAGAAAATAAGGCTTTCATTTTGAAAAGTACTTTTACACTGGACCCATATTTTCCAATAAACCATTATACAAATTTCATTAAAAGTTTATTTTAATTTCTTCCCTCTAGACCCCCACTAACCAAACACAGTCTCTAAGGATTTGGAACAGATGGAGGAATTATAAATCATTTCTGCATGTTTTGCATCTCAACAGCTATCGGATTTAGAGCAGTTGGAGAAACAATACATATTCAATTTCCCTCAAAACTCAAAAAACAAAGTCAAAGTTATTACTATAAATCGATAAATGCTTCATGAGCAACTAACCTAACTAATTAATCACGAAAACAAAATTAGAGACATGTTAGTCAAAGAAAATCCTTACATCTAAACAGAAAACCAAACCTTCTACTACGATTACCGATGTAGTTCGAAGATCAATCGAACCAAAACAAACTCAAAACCCGAAAAACAAAGTCAAAGTCATTACTAGAAATCGATAAATGCTTCATGAGCAACTAACCAAATGAATAGCAAATCTGTTACGGTCCTAGGCGTTAAGTGCTTAACCAAATGAGTTTCCATAAGTCCTGGGGCTTTTGGAACAACGGTTACGCACGTAACAATTGGTATCAGAGCTAGCACCACGTCTCGAGTTCAAGTGACGGTAAGAGCAAATTGGAGCAGTCTCAAAAATAGAGAAAAAAGGGATCTGTTGCCAGTACGCCGCTGTGGACGTCGGCTGCGGAGGCGTGGTGGAATGTTACGGTCCTAGGTGTTAAGTGCTTAACCAAATGAGTTTCCATAAGTCCCGGGGCTTTTGGAACAACGGTTAGGCACGTAACAAAATCAGTGAATCAAACTAATCTCAATAAACTGACTAATCAAAAAATAAATAAATAAACATGTTAGTCAAAGAAAACGCTTAGATCTAAACAGGAAACCAAACCTTCTATTACGATTACCGATGTAGTTCGAAGATCAATCGAACCAAAGCAAACAACTGATAGGAATCAACAATGAATCCAAAATAACACAACAAACATGAACTGAAATCTCAACGAGATTTGTAAGTCTAACTTCATTCGAACATTTACAGATCTGGAATTTAAACAAAGAAAAGAGGATCGAGATAGAGATCGCCATTACCATCCATGTAAGCGTTTGTGGAGATTGATGGTGTACTCTCTGGTAACGACCTCTTCCTTCCTTCCTTGATTCGATTTTTCCACCATTTTCGAAGCTCCCTCTCAGAATCAGAAGCCAAAAACCCCTTCACGGCTGCAGAAGAAACCCTAGATCGTCAACAAGAACAATATATAGATGAGGGAAATTCTAGGGTCCGTTGCTTATGAATCCACAAGAGACTTGGGGATACGAGATTTTGACACGTGTCTTGTTCATAAAAAAATTGGACCCACTGAATCATTGGCCATCGTTGAAGATATCAAATATGCCCATGATCAAATCATTTTTTAGCTCCCGGTCCCGATCGTTCTGGACAAGATTGACGGACCGGCCGGTCCGATCCGGTATAACAATAATAAAAAATTGGACCAACTCAAACCAGTCATCGGATCAGCAGGACCAACGGGACTAACGGGACTAGTGGTACCGGTTGGTCCAATCCGGTTCAACAATAATCAAAATTTTAGTTAAAAAAAAAAATGGATCGAATCTAAGGGTGGCAATGGCTCGAATGACCCGCCAGACCCGATTATGCCAGCCCTATGATTGGGCGGACTTGGGCAAGGGTAAGTGGCCTATAGGACCATGTCGGGTTGAAATCAAGGTTTTTATTCTCGGGATCTTGGATCGGATCGGTCCGGGCCGATCTTGAGATCGCCGATCCTAGTCTGATCCAAGTTTTAGATCATCCTTCAAAAAAAAAAGAAAAATAAAATTAGATCAATTTGATCCAGTTATTGGATCAATTCGGATCGGCTTATCCATATCTGTATGGCTCGGATCGGTCCGATCCAAAGCCACTTGATACAATAGTTTGTATCGTGGCTTGGGATAGGACCAATCCAGATCCGGATCGGCCGATCCTTGAAACCATGGTTGAAATTTAAAACCTGCTTAGAATTTTGGATTCTTTTAAAAACTGCCGGGAAGCAGTTAACCATGTTCTAAATTTAGGTATAACTTTTAAAATGACAAAACTACCCTTCATTTCTATTATACGTATTTTAAAAAGACAAAAATATCCATCAAGCCTAAAATTCTATGCAAGAGCATCCTTTTATATATTTTTTTTATCACCAAGCGTAAAGCTTCGATTCAAAGCAATTTTGAACAAAGCCATTCCATTTGTAGGAAGCTGCAACAAACAGGCCCTGATTATAAAATACATTCATAGAACAAAGCCCTTCCATTTGTAGGAAGCTGCACCAAACAGGCCCTGAATATAAAATACATTCATAGCAATCCACCTGAATATTTAATGCATCAGATTCTCAATTGAATTGTAACATCAAATCCATATATTACTTTTGTTTAAATTGTAATATCAGAGTTACATTAAATAGAATGAATAATAAAAAGGAATAGCTAGGAAGATTAGCATCCTTCATCTGAAGTTGTTCAAACCTAAAGCTAAGATGTAATGTTAAAATAAACAGTATAAGATTCATCTTTCAAGCTCAACAATGGCATCATCAAGAAATTTCTGTGCACTCCCCTCGCGACGAAACTGATCGGATGATACTGAATCAACCCTTTATGTATTGCAAAGCTAGCCGCTTCCTTGAATCCGACATCCACAGCCCCATTTCCATAGTTGCAGCAGAGCTTCACACCCGGTCCTTCCTTGTAGTCCGCTCCGCTACATACAAAGCACCCTTTCTGCCATTCTGCCTCCAATGAAACAGTGTTTTCCTTCCCATCCAACCCAGAAACCACCCGGAATATATGCGATAAAACAGTACTGCCAGCATTTGTTACAACAAGGCTACCATTTGGTCCTTGTTGCCCCACAACCATCCCAGGAAGATCAAACGGCTCGAGCATGACTGACTTTCCAGTAGCATCCATGTCTTTAAAGATGAGTCTGAAGGTAGCATGAACTGCAGAATCTTTGCCAGAGTCTGGAAATTTCTGCATTGTGATTGAATTATTTAAATTAGTAACGACGATTGTATCATTGCCAGATCCTTGGGTCAGAGAGATCAGTTGGGAATTATAAGAGGCGGGGATCGCAGTGATCAAGTCTGAGATAGAGGTATTTGTTCCCATCTTGATGTCCCAGTCACCGTGACTCAGACCGGCAAGAAGGATAGGACCGTAAAGGATTGCCTGAACTGAAGAATACTCCGGTCGATCATCTGTGGAAGTTATTCAAAATTATCATATTAACTTCAAAATTATCATATTAGTAACATATATGAAAGTTCCAATTTTTCTTCTTTCAGTGTAACAACTAATCTCATGAATTCTGTTATTTTTTTTACTTAATTCCAGTATGAAGCATGGAGACACATACTGATAAATGCGGTGTATAGAATCATAGTGTTTAAACTCGGTATCGGATCGGGGATCAACTCGGTCCTATACCGCGTTGGATCGGTGACAATCCAAACATGGCCCAAATTTTTATTTTTTTTAAAAATCATGAAAATTTTAGGGGTCTCGGACAATCCATATTGGATCGTCTGGATTGGACAATCTAAATCAATTTGAACCAAGTCAGAGAACTTTAGCAATTTTCGGGATCAGCTAGGGATCGCGACTTGTCCTGAGCCGATCCAAATCGGGATTGACCGATACTTAACACTATGTATAGAATCAAACATAAAGCCGTTGGAAGTCACCTTGGATGGCTTCTGCTCTTAGTTTAATTGGCAGCTGAAGAGTTAATACATCACCAGTCCTCCATTCTCTGGTGATTGATAGGAAGCTACCTGCCATTGAGAGGAAAAGAGACTCATTAGAAAAATAAGTTTGCAACTGCGAATGGATGTGAGCGTAAGGGAGAGATTGGAGTCATACCCGGTGTGGGATGCAATGGGATTCTACTATTTAGCAGCACCTTCGCACCACTCGAATATGACCAATGTGGTATTCGTACGTTGAGAGTTGAAGGTTTGCTTTTCTGGGTTCAGCAGATAAGCAACCAAATAGAGTTATTGCATTAGGTATCGAACAAATGACTTAAAAGAAATAATTTAGCTTATTTTAAGATATCAGTTTCTAGTTTGTTGATGATCAAAGGAAAATAAATTTTAAACATTATGTTTATATAGCACAATCATAAGAAGAGAAAAGACTCAACTTGCTAAGTATTTATGAGAGATGAACCATTTGTTTTTTTGTTATTAGGCTTACCCAGTTTGCAGAAAATGAAAATGTTACTCGAAGCATAGGATGCCAGGAAACAAGAGGTTTGACTTTCTGATGTAAATTAATCTTTCCAGATTGCCAATCGAGTGAGCTCGATATGAACTGGATGACATAAAGCCCAGGATGCTTTCCCTCCTCCTCAAAATATATTGAATCCCCTAACTTAGAGAATGATTCTACTCCTGGAGAATTAAGATAAAGTATCTGGAGTTATCAAAGAGATCAAAAAAAAAAAAAAAGAACTTTGCTTATGAGAACCACCTGTTCCATAACAACACCAGAATGTGTTGTACTTTGTTCCCCAACCATGGTTGCCTCCTGCCTTGGAAACTCCACGACCGAGGGGTAGCATGTAAATCATTACTCCAGGGTCCCTTCCTCTCTGAATACTTAGTACACCATTTGTAAGGGCACGCTCGTAATAATCGGCATATACCATTTCTTTGGTCCATCTGAATAATGTGCGAGAAACCTAACGGAAAAAGGCAGAGATACTTAATTCAAGTTGCGGAAATTTGGAAAATTGTGCAGCAATGATATGGAAGTTGTCAAAATGGAAGGATAGAAATAATACAATTCTGTAATAAAGAAGTAAAGCAGAAAGAACTTAAGTTGTCTGTGTTGTTATGTGGAGACTGAAGCTACTGATGCATTCGGGAAGTACTGATGATCCAGCCATCGACTCCGCCAGTCGAATTTTCTGGGGGTCGAAGGGTATAATAGTAATTTCACTTGCTGTTATTTAGCCCTAACTACAGGGTATTTATCATAGGAAAAAAAAACTCAATGCCCCGGTGGGATAATACCCCACCCAATGATTTCTGCCATGTAGCAATCTAAAACCCTAGAAGACATATTAACCCAAAACTGGCTTCAACCTTAACCAGTGTGTTTTCTGCCACTAGTCTACATGACAGAAAATCATTGGATGAGGTAAAACCCCACCCGGGAATAGAATTTTTTTCCTTTATCATACTTTTCGTGGCTGCTCTTTGTAACACTTTTTCTGAGCTTAGGAGAATAGTAGAACCTTGTGTGTATCCGTGGACATAGGCACTATTTGCGGAACCACGTAAATCACTTTATTGTGTGTGCTTGATTTCTTCTTCATCTCTGTTTATCTTTTTTCTTAACAGTCCGAGAAGAAACTATGGATCTTATCATGATTGAAATGAGGATAATCACCTTGAGCATGTTGTAAGTCGTGCAACTTTCTTCATTCTCGGTTTGAAGAGTGCTGGCTAGACGTTTTGGATCAGTCCTGCATCATGTGAATGTAGAGGAGATTATAAACCACATATACTTGCTAAATTCAAAGGCATATCACCTCATCAACCAAAAAGATGAAGCTGAGTTTACAGTATCACTTTTCTACATCCAATAATAGAACACAAAGCTATCTAGGCAAAAGGAGAAGCTTAATTATCTTATGAAGGGAATTTATATAACAGGTTTTTCCGTGTAATTACCACTTCTCCTCAACAGATGTTCCACCTGTTGCATATGTGTGAGAAGAATTGACAATATCCAGGAAGAAGGTTCCCATTGTCTGCCCACATTATAAAAACAGATTCAACTTGACAATTGTCTAAAATCATGGTAACTTGATTAAAGAGAAACAACAAGCTTAATGAGAATCTCTACTTTTACTTTATCAGCAATAAAATCTGAAAACTGATGAAAAAGAAACCCAAAAAAAGTAAAGAAATTCATCATTCCCAAGTTAATTTAGCCACGCTTGAAGGGATTTGAATTAAATCACAATATCACATAACAGTATTCTTTCAGAAACTTACACAAAAGAAACATCTTAAAGCTGTAATGTAAAAGCATGATGAAACAGTATATCTTCTTATAAAAAATTTGAGAAATCTTTGCTGGGGATAAGGATTAAAAATTCTGTTGTTCAAAGCACGAAGATATGGAGTGTAGCTTTCTTAAAGACTTCATGAAATACGAAAAAAAATACTTCCAAGGAAAAGATGTTGCTAGAATTTAGAAAGCTTACCTTAAAGAGAGGATTTCCCGTTACTTCATAACCCCTCTGAACTCCAATTACAATTGGGATATGTGTATTGGCATGAAAACCAGAAAGGGTATCATCCTGCAAGCAATGATGGTTATCGCTTGATGAAAGTTAAGCAAGAAAAATATTGAGTTGCATGTCAACCACTGTGGAAAAGGCTCGGGGTTTGGGAAAAAAAATATTGAAGTGCTACTAATATTCAGTTCATGGCAACTTTATTTCATTTTTACTTCATGATTACTAATCTCTTATACCAAAAGATAATTTACATCGTCGATCAGTGAAGAGGTTTCTGAATTATCTTGATCACAGAGAAATAAAGGCACCTTATTTCATTTTCACTTCATAACTCATCTGTTACACCAAAAGATAATTTGCACCACCAATCAGTGAAGATGTTTTTGAATTATCTTGGTCACATTGAAATTTAGTCCAATTTCACGAATGTCCTATCTAATTTTTGTTCTTTAAACTCTAGTTTATCAACCTCTGGAATTGTTGTTCAGGGAGAGTATAGCTAGATACTACAATGTTGTGCCACACATAAGTTTGGTCAAATATGTGGCATATGAATTTTTTTTTTTTTTTTTGTTACATGGAACCCCGAGTAAACCTCGGATACATGGACCCACAAGGACCATACATCAGGTAAGCCCGAGGACTCGAACCTGGGACCTCCAGTTCCCAGGTTAATTAAGCCATAATGCAAAATACAGCTTACCTGTAACTCAAGAAAGGAAAACTTAGTGTCTTGTTTGTTTTGGTTTTCGTAGCGTAAACCACTACTAGCACCAAAACACTACATGAAAAGAAGCAACGGAAACTGAATTGAAGAAAGAATGATTGCTACCTGTAATGCCAGAGCCCCCAGAAAGCAAGGTTTGTCAAAAAGGTGGGCCAATGTCAAATACTTCTGATTTCCCTGAAAAGGAATTAAAAAATAAACTTCAAAGTCAAAACTTTGTAGTTTACAAATTTAAAAAAAAAAAAAAAAAACAAATACTAAAAGGGAAGCCCTACTCCCAGATTTGTTTTTGCTACTTTGACAAAAAAATATTTGTTTGCCTTATTGTTGTAAAGGATACTTTAGATGAAAAGGAATTTTCATGGATGTAACAATACTTAATATCAAACGGCAATAATGCCTTATCACAAAGGTAAATTATTCCATTGACGTTCTTCACTCAAACTAAAAGGAAATATTACAGGACAGTCATTAATAAGCTTGCTATGATATATGGATCAAAATGTTGGAATCTGGATGAAGTCAGTCAAAACAAATTTGGATACTTGTAACTCGACTGACGATAAGGTTCGTGACGGATTGGAATGGAGGAACAGGATTCCTGTTACCGAATCCAACTAGTTGGGATAAGGCATTTGATGATGATGATACGATAACATTCTCTATTTTGAAGTTACATTGATACCATTCTTTATTTTGAAGTTACATTATTAGCTTCTTATACTACAATAAATAATATACATTAAAAAAGAAAGGGGAAAAATATATATTTTTTAGTATTTATGAATTTAATCTATCAAGTAAATATTAACGATGTAAACATTAGCAATCTAATGATTTAATATAAAACGACATCAAAATGCCTTATCCCAACTAGTTTGGGTTGGCAACACGAATCATGTTCTTCTGCCAAACTGTCAAAACAGATCAATAAATTTAAATGAAGGAAATGAGAGTGAAGGAAGAAACTAAATCAATATGGCTAAATGGATACTAGATATAGTTTTTTTACCGTTATGCTGAACAGTTGGTAAAGAACGTCATTCATGCCTCCAGCTTCTTCATTAAGTGATGCATAGTGCCTCTCCAGACTGTATTTCTTTATGACATTTTGCACTCGGTCGTTGAAATAATCAGCCATCCGAACCACCATTTGTAAGGCTTGAGGGTTTCCAACCAAAAGGTATTGCTCCAGTAGTCCTGCCATGATCTGTCGAAAAATAAATCCTGTGTGATAAGTTCTCAAAGAAAAACAAGAGACCAGAGCAAGGTTGTTGAATTGTGAATCGAATCGAAAATCGTTAGGGGCCATTTAGAATCGAATCATAATGTTTAAATCGTAAATTATAAGATTCATAGTAATTTGAGTAGAATTAGGGTTTGGGTTTTGGGATTTCTCTTAGGAAAAGAGCTTTTTATTGAATCGAATCATAATTTTAAATGGTGAATTATAAGATTCATAGTAATTTGAGTAGAAGTGGGATTTGGGTTTTGGGATTTCAGAAAAGAGCTTCTTTCGAATTGCGAATGGAATCAAAAATCCTTAGGGGCCATTTAGAATCGAATCATAATTTTAAATCGTAACTTATAAAATTCATAGTAATTTGAGTAGAAGTAGGGTTTGGGTTTGGGGATTTCTCTTAGCAAAAGAGCTTCTTATTGAATCGAATCATAATTTTAAATCGTAAATTATAAGATTCATAGTAATTTGAGTAGAAGAAGGGTTTGGGTTTTGGGATTTCTCTTAGGAAAAGAGCTTTTTATTGTGTAAAATACGTTAAAAATATTTCTTTATGTATAATTAATTGTTTTAAGTACTATATTCTATATAAACAAGGATCAAACGAGAAAAAGGTAAATTATTCAATAAAAAAAAGAAGAATTCATCTTTATTTGGTGTTGCAGAGTTGAATCGTTCAATCATATGAATCGTACAATTAAATTGTAAGTCATAAGATTCCATGTATAGATCGTAAGATTCAAACATAAACCGATTTTTTCAATGATTTGAATCGATCTAGGGTCAAATCAAATCGAATCATAAGAGTTTAACTACTAAACATGTGAAGTCATACCTTATGAACGGTATAATAAGGTGCCCAAGCAGGTATTAGCGATTCGATTCGATCAAAGAACTCTGTGGGAAAAGCAGATAGATATCCTGTGCCAATCGTCTGCTGACATTGATAAAGTGCAGAAACCACTGCAGTCATCTTCTTGTGGATAGCAGTGTTATTAGTGCTAGCCCACATTTGAGCAGTCGCGCTCAAGTAATGCCCTGCAAGAAGCTAAACAGAGCTAGGAGAAACCTCAATTCATAATATTAAGAGATTACTACAGCATTTAAAGGTACTTTCCAGCTGCTAGAGTGATACTATGAACAAAGTTTGTCAAACGGTGAATCGAGTCGAAAATCATTAGGGGCCACTTAAAATGGAATCGTAAATCATAACATTCAAAGTAATTTAAATATTACTAGGGTTTGAGGTTTAAGCTTTATTTCTCTAACAAAAAGGATTTAAAATAGGTAAATTATGTTTATTTATGTATATTTAATCATTTTAGAGTACTATATTCTATGTAAAGAATGATAAAAACAAACACACAAATGCAGAGTACTATATTTTATGTAAAGAATGATAAACACACACACAGTAGTATATTCTATGTAAAGAAGGATAAAAACAAATGCACGCACACACAGTACTATATTCTATGTAAAGAAGGATAAACCCACACACGCACACACACTCAATACTATATTCTATGTAAAGGATAAACCCACACACACTCAGTACTATATTCTATGTAAAGGAGGATAATCACGCGCACACACACAAAATGACATTTTTTTTTAGTGTTGCGAAATCAAATTACACACACACAGAGTACGATATTCTATGTAAAGAAGGATAAACACACACACACACACACACACACAAAAATGACATTTTTTTTTTTAGTGTTGCAGAGTCTGATTCAATGAATAAATGGTAATATTCAAACATGAACAATTTATTTACTGATTTGCAACGATCTATGGCCAAATCGAATCAAATCATAAGATGCATAATTGCATACAACAAATTGTAAGATTTTAACAACAAACCTATGAACAAAACAATTGAAGCACCAATTAAGAACCAAAGAAACAAATTGATCCACTCAAATTAGTTCTCCAACCCTCAAAATAACAAAATAGATCCAAAGGAAATGGAAAAAAAAAAAAAAAAAAAAAAAAACACTACAATTCAAATAAAACAGATCCTATTATGGAAATTAACAAGAAGGATTGAAAACTGACCTACAAAATGACCACGAAGCTCGGTCGTCTTTCCCTCCCACCCTCCGTATGCAACTCCGGGATTCGGCAAACCCGCCATCTTTCTAAAGCTCCAAACCAGGTTATCCACATCTAACATCAACAAGTACTTCAAGTTCGTCAATTGCGCCTGTCCATACATCGAATCCGAATCCAATTTCACATTCTTAAGCGGGATCTCCTTAAGCAAACTCGCCGGGCGATGGTACTGAGATCCATCCGAGTTCTTCATGGACTGATAGAGCAAATCCGAAGAACTCAAATCTGACTCCTGCTTCATCCACGCTAGATGGTAACGCGAGAATATCTCGTTCTTCATTGTTTCGTTCTTCGACACCAAGAGCTCGTATCGTAGAGTGTGAGATGGGAGCTTCGGAAGAACTTCGCCGCAGCTCTTACTTGCTGAAACACAAATCCAACCATCCAAGTAGAGTCCATAAACAAACAAGAATAAGAACAACTTGTAGAACATCGAAGAATCCATTCTTTCTGCCTTGTTCTTCCTTGGCAAGATCTCAGCTTTTTATAGAAATCGAAGAAGAACTCCATCGACATGAATCTGTTCATCGACCAATCAGATAAAAAAAAAAAAATCTTGCCTGATCGGAACTCGAATTTGACGGATCTTCGACTAGGGTTTTGTGATTATCTCTACTTTGGGGAATTTTATCATCAGTGGGAATGCGGTTTTGTCTGAGAAATGGATAATCTTTGTCTAAATCGGATTTCGTATTGGATTTGTCTTACGTAGATTTATCTTAATTAACCAATTAGAGGGTTGCACGTGGACGTAGTAGGAGATAAAAGTTCCCATTTAGAGCCACATCGCAGTAACGGAGAAAACTAGATAACCGTTATCTGATAACGGTTGCAAGTGTTTCAGTGCAATCGCAACACAATCCAAAATTAAATCTACATCTATACCTTACCTTATATCAATGAGAGGATCAATTTACCAAAAAAAAAAAACAGAGAGAATCCCATTTTTTGTTATTTCCTTATTTATCCTTGTGCCCTGATATTGTTAGACGTCTTTAACCTCCTCAAAAACTTTAATACTTGTTTCAGACGCGTGGATGTCAAACAATGCATGAATGGCACGTTTTTTTTTTTCCTCACATTCGTTTTGCTTCTCTACGGTGGTTTATCGACCTTTTCCTTCTGCCTCTATTTTTTATACACAAATCTTCTTATTCTAAAGTCGTTTTCGCTGCTCCATTTCAATCTCGTAAAAGTCATCAATATCTGGTAATTTCTTTTTCTCTTATAAAAGCGCTCTTTATTGGTTGAATTGCAGGATTTTCACTTTCTGTTATCAGCCCTATCCCATTTTAGATTATTCAAGCTTTTCATCACCATATCATTGTTATACATCATCTATCCCTTGTAGTAGACCTTATTATGCAAAACCTACCCAGTATTTACATCAGTTTCCAATATCACTACAAAATTTTGTAAATGATTTTTATATTTGATTCAATTGATTGGGTTGTTTTTTTGTTTTATTTGGGTTTATTTGAATTCATGGTGAGATTTGTTCGGCTTTCATATTCTGATGATCTTTCTTCTTCTCTTCTATCCCACCAGAAATTGATTAAAATGAAAGCATATAAGAACTGTTGGGTTATCCCACATCGGTTGTGGAAGGGGCTAGGTGACCAGTTTATAAGTGTGAGGGAAAGCCTCACCTCTTGAGCTAGCTTTTGGGGTTGAGAAGACCTAAGACCACTTAACACTGGTATCAGAGCCCGGGTTTCAACAGTCTCTAGTTCAGGAGCCGGGAGAGACGGGTCGATAGTGAGCCGACCCAGAGCCCGATGTGTGAAGAGGAGATTGTTGGGTTTCCCACATCGGTTGTGGAAGGGGCTAGGTAGTTGGTTTATAAGTGTGAGAGAAAGCCTCACCTCTTGAGCTAGCTTTTGGGGTTGAGAAGGCCCAAGACCACTTAACAAGAACACCATCTTTAGAGGCAAGAAACATATGCATCAATGAAATATGCACGTTCTTAGATATATAGTTCTCTTTCTGTTTTTGGATGAATCCGTTTATTATCCAATTGAATGAGTATACTAACATTGTCCGCTAACTGTTCGACCCAATACCTAAAGCAATTCAAGTTTATACGGTTTATTTCTTGCTTATGTAATAATGGGTGTGTCTTGCATAGTATTTTTAAGGAAAACATGGATAAAATACGGAATGCAATGCTGCAATATGAAGCATTGTTCAAGGAACAAGTTTGGAGTACCTGCGAAGCACGTGCCCATGACCAATTTAAAAAAAAAACGCAGAAAAAAGTATCCGTGATTTACATAATATATAATAGAGTATTTTATTTTATTTGGTAAATTAATAATAAGCTACTTCCAGCTAGGCTTGACTACGAGCGGAGCTAGCTTGGCTCGGCAAGGTTTAATATATCGAAATCGAAGAGACCGGTCCGGATCCGGTAAAAAAAAAAAACAGATCGGACTGTCACCGGATCAATGGGACCGATCATCAGACCTCCCCGATCAACAAACCGTCGGTACTAGTCGTTGGACCACTAGTCCATAACTCTGCAATATAATTATTGGTATCGCGGGTTGGGACCAGACCGTTATGGTTCGATTCTGGTCCAAACCGGTGTCAGCTGATCCATGAAACTATGCAGCTCGGACTTGGACTCAGACTCAGCTCACATGAGTTAAATTTGAGCTCAATATTTAGGCTTGCGAGTCAAGTCTGAACCTAAAAAAAGGCTCATTATTTTTTTAGCGAGTTTGAAATGAACTAGGATAGGCTTGACTCGGTTAAAGCTCGACTCGATCATACATATATGTCACGCCCCAGATCCCGTAATGCAGATTCCTAGGTGGGATGGCACGGATCACGAGGCGAGACCTTCGGGATCCATTTCTGGACTGCAGATTGCCATATCATTACCAAAATAAAAAGAGATAAAATAACTTTAACTTTATTTCATCTACTCAGAGCTGAGGAAGTAATACCAAAGGTTTCTAACAACGAATTTAAATAAATCAAATGGCTACATAAGAGCCTTACATAACTGATCCAAATAAACATGGCCTCAATTTATTACAACAGAAATAAACTAGATAAACTATAAAGAATACTGCAGCGTCCAGCCACTCAAAACCGAACTGCAACATGACATTTGCGTGAGCTTGGAATACTCAGCAAGCATGATCCAGTCACCATCCACATCATCATAAATGACCAAAATCCAGCGAATAAAACAGTAAAAACAACAGAGATAAATAAGTGATGTTATGACATGATTATGATGCAAGAATGAACAATCAGATGAACTAATATATGCTCAAGCAAGAAATGCAATGTAATGTGGTTTATGCCTATGTTTACACGATACGTTAAGTGTCCCTCTTGCAGCTTTTAAAAGGTTTCGGGATCTGTGTCCCAGGAACGACCGGTAGTCTCTCGCTTCGTTCCGAGCGCTAACCCATGGTACGAAGGCCTCCATATGCTGATTTTAGAGTGTACGATACTCAAAGTCCAGTCGACCTTATGAATCAACTATGATCCATAACTTATTATGTAGGTCTTTCAACCCACAGGACTAGGCAACCTAATTATTTCCCACCAACCGGGCACACTTAACATTTCATATGAATAGAGTTGATAATGGTGGCGGTTTTGTTGGTGATAGAGGGGTGGTGAAAAGCAGCTTGCCGGAAAAATTTACATATCACTAAGCTGTAAGTATGATACGAGGGCTTTAAAAGGAACAATGCAAAGAAAAGATAGGCCCAGTTTGGCATAGCTTCCTAAGGATCAGGAAGCCCTCCTTAGACCTAAAAGGACTTCGTACCCATTGCTTGGGTGTTTGGGTACACTTCTGAAAGTTGCTTTGAATGGAGAAAGCCCATTTCAGTGAAGCAGATAGGGTCTACTTTTAAAAATTGAGTTTGTGAGAAGCAGTTAGCCATTTTTTTAAATTTAAGTAAAATTTTAAAATGACAACATTACCCTTTCATTTCTATTATACATTCTTTAAAAAGACAAATATCCATCAGGCCTAAAATTATATACACGAGCATCCTTTTATATACTTTTGCATATCAAAGGTAATTTTTAACTAATGGCTTTGATTCAAAGACCTTTTGAACGAAGCCCTTCGCATTGAAGCCCTTCCATTTGTATGAATCAACGTCAAACAGGCCCTTATTATACTAGTGCAAATATTTTACATGAAATTGTATATACCACTTCCAATGCAAATTCAAGCTTTAAAATTAAAATATACAGTGTAAGATTCATCCCTCAAGCTCAGCAATGGCTCCAGCAAGAAATTTCTCTTCACCCCTTTAGCTACAAAGCTGATGGGATGATACTCACGCATCCCTTCCTTTATTACGAAGCTCGCTCCCTGCCGGAATTCGGCATCTGCAGACTCAGGCCGGCAGCTCAGTTTAATAGCTGCACCAGCATTGTAGTTCACTCCAGTATACACAAAGCATCCCTTCTGGCTCTCTGATTCCAAGGAAACTGTGTTAGCCTCCCCATTCAATCCGGCAACCACCTGAAACACAGACAATCCCTTCTTGCCGCCATCGGAAGCGTTTGCAACAGAAAAGTTGCCATTTTTTCCTTGTTGCACCACCACCATTCCCGGGAGGTCATATGGTTCTAGCATGACTGACTTGCCGATAGCATCCATCGGCGATGAAAAGGTGGAGGAATTCAAGTCTTTGGAGACGAGCCTGAAGGTGGCGTGGACAGCAGAATCTGTTCCGGAATCCGGCGACTTCTCCATTGTAATTGAATTGTTTGAATTTGTGACGACGAATGCTGAATTACCAGACACTTGGGAAAGAGAGATCAAATGGGAATTATGAATGGCGGGAACTGGAGTGATCCGGTCGGAAAGCGAGCTAGCTGATCCTGTTTTGATGTCCCAGTCGCCGGTTGTCAAACCGGCAAGAAGGTAGGGGCCGTAAAGTATGGCCTGGATAGAAGCATACTCCGGTCGGTCATCTGAATTTCATTTAAAGGATTTGTCAGTCATCTCCTCGTACAAAAATATTCATATTCTGTTTTACACAATGGCTCTGTTTGAATTGCCGGAAAACCAGGAAAATAAATAAAATAAAATTCTGTAAAATATTTTACAGATAAATAACCTTTTTCTAAATTTTCTTGTTTGTAAATAGGATGGAAAAAAAAAATCAGAAACTACAAAAAAAAACGGCAACGCCGGCCAATATTAGAGACAATTTAAGGCGGAGAGAGAGAGAGAGAGAGAGAGAGAGAGAAGAGAGTTGTCATGTGTGTGTGTGCGCGTGCTTGTGAGAGAGAGAAAAGAGAGATTATAGGAGGGCTTTGAGAAAAAGGAAGGTCATGAGTCGTGACGGAAAATAACTTCCGATAGATCTTTCTGGAAGTTGTTTTCCAGAATTTTTTAAAGTTCATTAAAATATTTTCCTGTAATTTATAATTTTCTGTTGAAACAAACATCAAAAACTATTAAAATTCAAGGAAATATTTTCATTTCCACTGATTTTCGGCGATGCAAACAGAGCCTACATGAATGCATATGATCTTCTGTCATCAACATAAGATAAATATATAATCAAATCATGAAGATAAAACTTCTTGTGTTACCTTTTATGGCCTCTGTCCTTAGAATAATGGGAAGCTGAAGGATCAATTTATCACCAGAACTCCATTTTCTAGTGACAGATAAGAAATTACCTGCTCATGGTGAAAATGAATAATCAGGAACATCTAACCCTTGTGTGTGTACAACATGACAAACAAATCGAATAGAACTGGTTAATATTACCCTGGACTAAAGTCTATA
The DNA here is from genome assembly GCA_031762675.1 of Pachysandra terminalis. Classification (NCBI taxonomy): domain Eukaryota; kingdom Viridiplantae; phylum Streptophyta; class Magnoliopsida; order Buxales; family Buxaceae; genus Pachysandra; species Pachysandra terminalis. The sequence goes on from JAUPMG010000013.1 coordinate 2,236,068, forward strand.
TAGTTTTAGTGGCCAAACCATAGTGTTTAATCTCGCTATCGGATCGGGGATCATCCCTGCCTGATACTGAGTTGGATCCGCGATCAGCCGATCCAAAAACATGTTCCAATTATTTTATTTTTTTTTATTTTTAAAGAAACTTTTTGAAGGGCGCCGAACAAAACCCCATTGGATCGTCCGAATCCGAGTCAGATCGTCTGGATCGGACGATCTGACTCGGTTTCGAACCGGGGATGAGAATTTTTAATAAATTAGGGATCGTCTTGGGATCACGACTCATCCCGAGCCAATCCTTTACACCATGGGACGAACTACCACTTGTAAAGGGAACGTACATGACCAAAGTAAATGGAGCAAATGAAAATAATTCAGTTCACCATAAGGAAAAATGGAAAGAGGGGAATTCAAACCTGGATTTGGTAGAGTCAAATTTTGAGAATTTAATGTTGTGTTGGGGCCATTTGAGTATGTCCAAAGTGGTATCCGCAGATTCAAGGTTGATTCTTGGCCTGCTTCCTGCAAAATTGTGAAGCAAAGGTGAAATTATGCTTAAAATTTTATATGAACAAAATGTAAACCATAATTACTAGAAGCATGAGAATTTGATCGGATTCGTAGTCTAGAAAGTTGATAGGATTCATAATACATGCAATTTGAACTCGTAATTTTGGTATTATGAATTTCTTTCCTAGCTTTACACTACCCTCCCCTTTGCATTTCTTGTTCATGTTGACATATTTAAATATGTTATGTATTTATTTGTCCAGTGAAAAATGCATGATCATGAGGCTTAAGCCTCACTCCTTGAGGCTTAATTGAAATGCCTTGCCTCACGCTTTAACGTTTGAAACAAGGTTTTAAATTTCGCCGGCATGACGTGGCATGCCAGTGAAATTTCGCCAAAATGTGCCGGTTGAATTCCCCCCCTTCCCCCCATTTTGTTGAAATTTCGGAAAAATATAGCGAAATATTTCTCCAACCATGCGAAATATTCTGCCAGGTCGGCGAAATATCACCGAAATTTTGCCAGAAAAATCTGGCAAAATGTCAGGCAACATCGAAATTTAAAATCTTGTTTGGAAAACATTGCACTCTAAAGAAGCATCTAGGGCTTGGAGTTTAAAGGACCTCAAAGAGGACGCTGAAGTGCAACAAATATAAAATTGGAAGGTATTTAGTCGATCAGGAGCCAGTTATGAGAATTTCAATGCTAAAGACAGTTTAATTGGATAACATTTAACCATCCGATTACCAAACTCTTTTTCAGAACTTTGACAGGAGTTTCTTCCACCATCCAAAAAGATATAATGAAAACATATGCCAAAATCATTTGATCAAGTAGTGTTTTAGGCATGCTTAATCTCTTCAGTGAAACCTATCAGATGTTGGGTTGTGATCCTTAAAACCACGATTTTCCTAACGTAAAGATGCAATAATGAAAAACAATAATAACTAATGAACAAGTTGTGTACAAGATAGAAACTTTTTGTACTGTACCTCCTTTGCAAGAAATGACAATGTCACTCGAAGATAAGGATCCCAAGAAACAACAGGTTCTACAGTTTGATTTAAGAACATCTGTCCAGATTTCCAATCAAGAATACTCGAAATGAACTGGATGATATAAAGCCCTGGAAGTTTCCCTTTCTCCTCGAAGTATATTGAATCGCCCAACTTTGAAAATGATTCAATTCCTGGAAAAGCAAGAGGAAAATTCAACTATCAAATGAATATGGCACTGGAAAAGAAATAGAACCAGTAATATCCAGAAGAAGAAAAAAAAAAAACCCTACTAAATGTTCAACGTGGAAGTTAGGTGCAGGGCAGCAATGTGTTCACATTTGCTCTATCAAAAACAAAAAAGGAAAGAAAGAAAGAAAGAAATATTTTAATTTGATAATAATAAAAATCCTAAAACTTCTGTCCAGGAAAACAAAATATGTTTCAATCCTTGTACATAACCTATAGAAAAAACTCGCCTAATGGAAGTGTGCCAAAAGAAGTGCCTATACATAAAATAGGCCGAATCATAGTGTTTAAACTCGGTATTGGATCAAGGATCCTCCTGGTTCGATATCGAGTTGGATAAAACATGACCCATTTTTTTTTTTTAAATATACTTTTTGAGGGTTGCCAGACAATCCATATTGGATTGGATTGTCTGATCTGACGAGTCAGATCGTCTGGATTGGATTATCTGACTTGGTTTCGGACCGAGTCAGAGAATTTTTAATAAATTAGGGATTGGCTTGGGATCATGACTTGTCCCAAGCCGATCCCGAGTTGGATCAGCTGATCCGGACCGGGATCAGCCGATCCTTTACACCATGGGGCGAACGGATCATTAGATATGTAAAATATAAGATTATGACAATTAAAGAAGACTTTGAGAGGAATTTTGAAACCAAATAAACTTTAATAAACACAAAGACTAAATATAGGTGGTCTCAAGCACAGACCGGTTCCATAGCAGCACCAAAACGAGCTGAACTTTGTTCCCCATCCATGGTAACTTCGGGCTTTGGAATTTCCACGGCCCTGAGGGAGCATGTAGATCATGATTCCAGGCTCCCTTCCTCTCTGGATGCTTAGCACACCGTTCGTCAAGGAACGCTCGTAATAATCTGCATATGCCATTTCTTTTGTCCACCTAAACAGGTGGCGAGAAACCTACATAAATGGAAGTCCTTGTGTGATTAAAATGGCAGCATAGACTCCATAATTTTACGTCAATCGTATTGCTAAATAAATAGAGCATGTGGTGATAATCTACATTTAAAAAGGATCATTTATGACTTTTGACATGTAAATTGACATTCAAACAGTAAACAAGGATCTGCAATCAACCTAAGATTTCCTCAAGATCTACTACCTGTGCCATTTTTACAGGTCACTGATTTGAGAAAAGCAGATGTAAATGGGAGTATCTTGTCAGTTGTAGCCATAGTGTTTAAACTCGGTATCGGATCGGGGATCGTTCGTCCCGGTCCGATACCGAGTTGGATCAACGATTCAACTCAGGATCGGCTGATCCAAAACATGGCCTGGATTTTTATTTTTATTTTTAAATAAAAAATTATAAAAAAAAATTGAGGAGTGTCGGACGATCAAATATGGAACGTCCGATCCGACTCGTCCAAAACCGAGTCAGGTCGTCTGGATCGGACGATCTGATTCAGTTTCAGACCGAGTCAGAAATTTCAACAATTTTGGGATCGGTTTGGGATCGTAGCTCATCACGAATTGTAACGGCCAATCCGACTCAGGATGGGCCGATACTTTACACTATGGTTATAGCAACTCAATATGCATCAAGTGGGTAATATAATTAATTGACCCACAGAGGCCTACAATGTGTGATTCACATGCTCTCTTGGACAAAAAAATAAGCATAGACAGCACACCTTTAGCATGTTGTAAGTTGTGCAAGATTCTTCATTCTCTGTCTGTAGAGAACTTGCCAACCTTTTTGGATCTGACCTGCAAAAAAGATTAAAGTAGGGTGATAAAATAGTATACGCAAAAAGGAATGCTACTCTTTTGGTTCCCTAGGTGGTAAATAAATTTATACTTGAAAGAACACAAGGATGTTTAGTTCTAGTACCAGAACTCATTGACTGATGTACCTCCTGTTGCATAGGTATGAGAGGTATTAACGATATCCATGAAGAATATCCCTATTGCCTGCCAAAACCAAATTATATTGAAAAAACAATATCAGCTTTTCAGGAAAGAAATGAATTTGGAAATAGATAATTTTACATAGGAAAAAAATGCTTCCTAGGTACATGGTATAGAAATCATTCATCTACCTTATAGAGTGGATCACCAGTAACTTCATACCGCATCTGAGATCCAATAACAACCGGAATATGTGTGTTGGCATGAAAGCCAGATATCTCATCAGCCTGCAAGAAACAGAGAGAACTCCTATGGAGGAATGCTTCATACAAAGAAAACACCTCACACATTTCACTCTGTAATTTAGAATTTTAAAAATACTATGATATTAGCTAGTACTTGTTATTTGGTACCCTGTCAAATATTCCAAAAAATACCTAATAGTATCGTATTATTGGATTAGTTCTGTTTTTCCAAAGGTACTAAGTTCTAATACTTTATGAATTCTTTGTTGAAAGAGACATTAGTGAAGAAATAACCATTTTATATGAAAATGCACTTCAAAAGGAATTCTCCTTGGAGACAGCATCTTCCTATCTCTTTCCCGTTGTTCTTGTCCTTTTCTCATATATGAGAGATTTCAAAGAAGATAGATTACAGAAGCTGGTTCACCTTACTAGTTGTAGAGCGTTATATATTAGTTTGTTTTTTTTTACTTTTTTTTTATTTTATTTTTTTCATTTTTTGATAAGCAGCTGAAACTTTTATTGGATCTCACAATTAGATTTCTTTAGTGAACTTTTCCACAAAAATACTACATTATCAGAGCTTCTATCTTTACTATGACAAGCATGGAATAGCAATGTTTCACCAACAAGTTTGAGATGTCTACATTGCACAGTTAGCAGTTCCTTATAAACCTAAGTACAGCAAAACTGAACTCCAAATGCATAGGTATTTAAGGATAAAGATATGCATAGCTAGGAGGTGCTGACAAAGGCGTTGAAGCTGTTGTTTCATTGGGTTTATCCTTTACAAGATTTTCAGGGACTAGAACCTCGGATTATGTTTCAATCTATCTTCTTAACTTAATGTCTTCTACTACATATTTTCTGTTTTTTTAACAGCATAGCTGTGGGTAGTTGCTTTTCTGTGCTAGCCTTGATGTATACAGATCGTGCATATAGGTCTTGCCCTCTTTTTCTTACCTAATACACATCATTTATCTTATCCAACAAAAGATAAAGAACTAGTTGAAGATATCGTAATCAGTCCAAAAGAAAGATTTTGAATGGTAAGGAGCTAATTAAAAAAAAAAAGCAATGCAAGAAAAAAAAATGATAATTACCTGCATTGCAAGCAGACCTAAAAAGCATGGTTTGTCAAAAAGATGAGCCAATACCATATGTTTTGGATCTCCCTGCACAGTTGCAGATAAAAAAAGGTAAAAATCAGCAGTAGAATCCCACAAAACTTAAAGAGCATAACAACACATCAACGTTTCTCACAACTTTGTTGTTTACATACCTCAAATTTTAATACACTCCAATTAAACAAACTTCTCAAAACAATAATAATAAGTTCTTAGAGTTTTTCTGGCTGACCACTGCAAAATCACACAAGCTAATGATATGAAATATTGAAATTATACAAATTTGTCACATATATAATCAAGATAAAATTTACTGCTTTTGAGGGCATATATATATATATATATATATAGCAAGGAAAAACGACAGCCCTACAGCCTAAACTCCAGTGAAGAATCAAGGATGTTCCATATATTTATCAAAACGAATGTTCCATAGACAAAGGAACAAATAATATAAGAATGCATACTGGGTATCAAATAGGGAGATAAAATAGTTATCTGGCCTGAGAAGGGAGCGCAAACGTATAGTGCAGAAACCATAGAAGCCGAACAAGAGAAGAATGGCAGACAACATCAATGTCGGATTCCACTAGCACGAAATACATGGTACAAAACAACTTTTCCTAGAATGAAGAAAACACAATAATACTATACTATGCAAATAGTAGCACCCCATATGATTTACATATATAGATATCGATTCCAATGTTTAATTCAAAGCAGTCCAAATGATAACTAATATTGCTCATAAAATGAAGAATAAAAAAAAAAAAAAATCACCGTTATGATGTACAGCTTATACAGGACATCGTTCATGCCACCAGTTTCTTCATTGAGTGACTGCCAATGTCTCTCCACAGTGTGTTTTGATATGACATTCTGAACGCGGTTATAGAAGTAGTCAACCATCCAAATCACCATTTTTAGAGCTTGAGAGTTACCGGCCAATGAATATTGATCCAGAAGGCCAGCCAAGATCTGCCAAAGTAAATAAGACTTAAGGGTTATGGTAACATCTGTACCACCAATGAAAATTTGGCCAAAATGGCCCCCAGCGAAACGAAATGTAGGGGGAATTCACTGAATTCCCCATTTTCCCCCATTTTGTCAAAATTTTGGCAAAATATAGCAAAATTTCGCCAGAAAAAATCTGGCGAAATGTTTGGAGATATCGAAATTTAAAACCTTGCACAGAACACTTGGGTAGATTCTACCTTGTGGATGGTGTAGTATGGTGCCCAAACAGGTTTTACGGCTTCAAAACGGTCAAATAGCTCAGATGGGAAAGCTGAGAGATATCCCGTGCCCATTTTGTCCTGGCAGTCATGGAGTGCAGAAACTACTGCAGACATTTTCTCTTTGAGAGTGTCATTATGAGTGCTGGCCCACATTTGCGCTGACGCGCTCAGGTAATGCCCTTCAAGAAGCCAAGAGAAAGTTTATTGTCATAAACCATCTGGATTAAAACCTCAAAAACAATAAAGTTGAAGAAGGTCTGGCATGTATAGCTATCATGAAGTTGAGAACCAAAAGCTTATGATGACCTTAATGTGTTTGATCAGACAATAACAATTAGACTAATCCAAATGAATAAATAGGTCCAAGCATATGGCATGATAAGGAAATTCAAAGAAAGAGGATCCTTCAAAGAAATTTGATTCCAGAGATCATCATAAATATTATTATATTTAGGCACTAGAATGATGCATACTGAGAAGTCCAAGAATGTATCTTTCATGGTATCTCAAAACCCTATTTAAACACAATATGAAACATAAACCATAAAAAAACTGGTCATAGTTTTAAATTTTGGAGAAAATGAGGACATTTTGCAAATTCTTATTTTTGTCGCTGACGAAAACTGTAGACTATTCTTCTTCTTCTTCTTTTTTTTTCAGATTTTCGCCTTTTTTCACAATACAATTCTTACAAAATTTGGCCAAAATGTTCAATAGAGAAGGGAAATTTTCCAAATGTGCACAAAAATCACCAAAGCTTCATTTTCTTCAAATTTTTCATGTTGACATCCGTATACAATACTACTAACTCAACTTCCTCCACTGCTCATTTTAAAGGAGATTTTGCCACTACAAGTAAATTTGAGTCAAGTAAAGGTATCTATACTACTTTTTGTTGGATTGTATAAACTCTTTCTCATAAACCCAGCAAACAAATAGATAAAAAAATGTACACACACACACATATATATACATAGATTTGGTGCACTTACATGGATTTGGTCAAAAGGTATTTCGGCAGTTTTCCGTTGATGATTGCTACATTTATCTAAATTTTAAGAAATTAAATATTACTCTTCAAACATGAATGGAGGATAGAGATACCTAGATGTTCAAAACAATTTATGTATTGTTTTTTTATTACACGCATGGTTTACATCTAAATATGTTCTACTTATTCAATATAATTGGTTATTGTAGTATGTTGAGTTGTTATTACTATGCAAATATGTCAACATATTCGTCCCGTTCCGCTAAAGAATTCGAATATTTCCCAGAAAAGATTCCCTACTTTTTCCATGTAGTTGTGAAAATTTGACACAAATGAAAGATTTCCCCCAAAAAGTTTCCTTTTCAAAGGAGCAGAATCTCCATTGAGAATGAAATTTAAAACCTTGAGTCCACTTATAAGTTAATCAATTAAAAATTTATTACTTCACCTAAAAACAAAGAATCTATTCAGGAATCTGTATGCCAAGGTTTAGGTGAAGTAGGAATGGTCAATCAAGCTTTTCAAAACAAGCAATTGAAGGTTGATGTTGAATGTCAAAACAGGTAAGCATTTTAGTCGAAAAGGTTGGCAGTAGTAATCAATGGGGTTCACAATTTAAGGATCAGTGTACAAAAAGGTATCAGATAAATAGATTAAGCCCTTCTTCATTGAAAGTTCTTTTTTTATTTAAATAAATAAATAAATTATTCTTCATTTAAACTTGAAAAGCATATTAGAATATTTCAAAAGCTTAGAATTGGATGAATCTCTGAAGTTTTTTCAATTCTCATGAAGTCAATTCCTCCTTCTTTTTTTTTAGTTGTAAACTTTTCTTTTCTTTAAAAATTTTGCACTAAAGTGAACTAAAAGGTTTCTATTTCTTCAATCTGATTGATCACTATCTAGGAATACCTAAATTATACAAATCACAAGTGCAAAATTAAAGTGAAACTATTTACAGAATTAAAACAACAATCAATAAAGCAGCATTAACAAACTGAACCAACCTACAAAATGCCCACGAAGCTCGATCGTTGGATCCTCCCAACCTCCGTACGCGGTTCCAGGAGTAGGAAAACCCGCCGTCTTCCTAAAGCTCCAAACCAAGCTATCAACATCCAGCATCAACAAGTACTCCAAATTCGTCTGCTGCGCCTGCCCGTGGATTGAACCTGGGTCCAATCTCACATCATGTAATGAAACATCCTTGAGGAAATTCTCATTCTCTTCAAACCCACCCAAATTCTTTATTTCCCTATACATAATATTCCAATTGAATTCCTCTTCCTCTCTTAGAATCCTCCGTGGAAACAAATTCGACCAAGCAGATTCATCTGTGGGGGTTATATGGTACTGCAGAAACGAATCCTCTTTCCATGATTCATTCTTTGATGATAATAGATCGTATCGGAGAGTGTGTGATGAGAGCTGAGGGGGAGTGTTTGTGCATTCCTTCCCCAAAGCAAAATCAGAGAAGAACACAGAAACAGCAGCAAATAACACCTCGACGAACATCACAAACTCCATTTCTTTCTTCAATATATAATCAAAGTACTACAAGAGCCTAGGTTTCACTAAATTCAACACAAACAAAGCTCAAACACTCCAAATAAATCATTTTTTTTTTTACCTTGAGGTTTAATGAAACAAAGAATCAAAAAGCTTGAATTTCTCAAGAAGAACAACAGATTCAAACCCTATTTATAGAAGTAAGATGAGGTAAGAATTCGATGATTCAAGATAAATTTAACAATCTCGTACAAGAGCTTAAACTAAATTCAATACAAACAAAGCTCAAACACTCCATATAAATCATTTTTTTTTTTTTACTTTGAATTCTAATGAAACAGAGAATCAAAAAGCCTGAATTTCTCAAGAAGAACCACAGATTCCAACCCTATTTATAGCAATAAGATAAGATAACTTGAGAATACGATAACTCAAGCTAAGTTTAACAATCTCGTACAAGAGCCTAGGTTTCACTAAATTCAATACAAACAAAGTTCAAACACTCCAAATAAATCATTTTTTTTCTTTGAATTCTAATGAAATAGAGAATCAAAAAGCTTGAGTTTCTAAAGAAGAAGCACAGATTCAAACCCTATTTATAACAATAAGATAAGATAACGTAAGAATCCGATGATTCAAGCTAAATTTAACCATCTCGTAGAAGGTAAGAAAGGATTCTTATCAAGTCACACAAAATATCTTGAACAGATTAGAACAAGAGCGGATTCTTTGGAAGAAGATAGAGACAAGATAGACAGAGAAATACAGAGATTGAGAACGGATTCACGGATTACGTGTCGTATACTTGAGTTTTGACCATAGATTTTTAACCGAAATGACTGTAATTGCAATGAAAAATCGTTTTTTTTTTCGCCATGAAAGTACATTTGGAGAGCTCGAAGTAAGGGCAGATCGGACTTTTTGAGATCGGATTCTTACGGAATTTGAGAATTTGTTGTTTCTTTGAGGGATCACCAGATATCATTATATTTGGATCAAGTTGGGGCCCACACATGCAACATTTAATGTGTGATAATGATATTTTCATACTTTGACGGCAAGGTTTTAAGTCTCCGGATCACGGACCGGACCGGTTCCGGCCGATTTCGATCCGGACCGACAATACCCTCCGGTCTCGGCCGATCGGGAACCGATACAAAAGTTGGATTGGTCATTAAAAAAATATATATTAGATAGGCCGGACGGGTAGTACTGGTCACCGAAATGGCGGTATTGGTCCAATATCGGACCAGTCCAAGTCAATATTTGTTGGACTATTTTATTTATATGTTAAAAATAAAAAACTTTAGAAAGATTGGATCAGCTGTAGCGATCACTGGATTGGTTGGACCAGTTCTGGCTGATCCCGATACTAACCGGAAACTATGGATCGGATTGGTCCGATCCTTGAAACTGCCATGACAAACCAAAGTGATTATTCTATAATTAGGGGGTGTTAATGACTAGGTCGGGCCTCGATACAGATTGGATTGATCCGATCCTTGAAACCTTGCTTGACAGGACAAACCAAAGTGATTGCTATGTAATTAGGGGGTCTCAATGGGCTGGGTCAGGCCTAGGGGTGGCAATGGGACGGATAATCCACCTGACCCTATGATTGGGCGGCTTAGGCAAGAATAAGTGGCTCATGGGGTTAGTTTTTCGGGCCAGGCTCGAGTTTATCTTAGACTAGCCCGTTTCGTTTTGACTTATGCATTACATGTAATTACTATTTTTTTATATTGTATACATATAAAAATTATATTATCAATACAAATGTCTGACTTTCATTACATAATCATAGTAATTTATAGATTAATTAGCAAAAGTACACGTGCGTTGCACGTGAAGGTTGATCTTATAATACATGTTGTATTTTAAAATTATAATACAAAGAAAATATAATCTTTATAATTATATAATAGTTCATATATTATTTTCTTAGTAACTTGTCTTTTGTTTGAATTTATTTATTATCACTTTTAATTATATCAAAATTATATTAGATCTCCCTAAAGGATATTATTATATATAAATTTTAAAATAAATTAACTTCATAAATTAAAACATTAAAAATATATTAATATATTTTATTTATTAATAATAAAAAATTAACATATGGCAACCTAGGTGTTACATACTAGTTATTGTATTTTTAATAAAATTTGTTAAATTATTGATTATATAAAAATTTATTAACTAATTAGAATTTTGAACTTATCTTTTATTTTAAACTTGTCTTGTAAAGATTACCTCAATATTATCTATAAATAAAAATAAAATAACATTATCCTAATATCATTAGAATAAGAGTATAAATAAAATAAAAGGATATTATCATATATAATTGTTAAAGTAAAATTAACTTCATGGGTTGACATACTAAAAATATATCAACACGTTTTATTTATAAATAAAAAAATAATAACATATGACAGCCTAGTTGTCATAAGCTAGTTATTACATTTTTAATAAAGTTCATTAGAATTTTTATTATATAAAAAAAATTATCTACTAATTAAAATCATGTATCTTTTTATTCTAAATTTGTCATGTAAAGATTACCCTAATATTACCTAAAAATTAAAAATAAAATAAAAGTATCCTAGTATCATTAGGATAAGAGTATTTTTCAAACGTCATGACTATACTTTTTGTCGCAGCAGAACGACCGTGCGGCACCTTGACTTTCAGCAAGTTGAGGCCAGTCTGAACCATCCGAAAGCCAAACCAACTCACAAGCACACCCAACACGATATCACGACAGGATACGACTTGCTCTGAGTCTGTCACAACCCACCCCACCTCACCCGACATAATATTGTCCGCTTTTGGCTCCCCCGAATCAGACTTCCCAAGGGGTCATCCATCTTGGTACTACTCCCGCCCAAGCACGCTTAAATGTGGAGTTCTGATCGAGTTCACGGCCATCACGATTTTAAAACGCGTAATGTCATAGTAGGGTGTGAATATACATACAAGTACATCACCTTCACCTGCCTAGGCGATGTGGGATTGTGAAACTAGTAGCCTGCCAACCTATTGGGCCCGCCCACGAGGTCACCACAATCACCCTCCCATGGGAGCTAACGTCCTCGTTGGCCACACTTCCAGCTGTGCTTTGGCTTTGATACCATTTTTCACAACCCACCCCACCCAACATAATATTGTCCGCTTTTGGCTCCTCCGAATCAGACTTCCCAGGGGGTAACCCATCCTAGTACTACACCCGCCCAAGCATGCTTAACCGAGGAGTTCTGATCGGGTTCACAGTCATCACGGCTTTAAAATGGGTTATGTCATAGTAAGGTGTGAATATACATATAAGTGCATTACTTTTACCTGCCCAGGCAATGTGGGATTATACAACTCGTAGCTTGCCAACATCTGTAGTTTGCCAGTCCCTTGGGCCCGCCCACGAGGTCACCATAAAGTCCCACACGCCAAGCCTATCTTGGCTGACCCACAAGCTACTTCACTGCGCTAACAAGTGCTCATCCCACTCGTAGTGTCCCATTGTCATCCGGGTCTAGTAGCATTCTTAATTAGAATATTAATTTTTATAATTAGTTAGAATCATGATTTTTATAATTTATTTACTTAGTTAGATTCTTTAAATCTATTGATTTTAATATCTAAAATTTTGATATCTTTTGTTAGTTAGATTCTTTAATTTGTAAATAAGATTTTTATAATTAGATTCAAGATTTTGATAATTTATTAGATTCTTTATTTCTTTATTTATCTATATTTCTTAATTTTTTAGATTTTTGATTTGTAACTAATTAGTATATTGATTTTCTATTGGATACTTAACTTGCATTAGTCAAGGAATCTTATTATTAAGTAATAAGTTGGACGGTTACTATTTAAGGTGTAGATAATTTTTGTATAACTGATTATAAGATTCAAGATTTTGATAATTTATTATATTCTTTATTTATTTATTTAGATTTCTTAATTTGTTAGATTTTTGTTTTGAAACTAATTAGTATTTTGGCATCTTAATATTAAGTAATAAGTTTGAGGATTACTATTTAAAGTGTAGACAAAAACAATTTCATCTACTTTATCTATTAGTATCTTTAACTGTTAAGTTAAGGGTCTCTTATATACTTACCTATTAGTTAATATTCTAAGATTGTTAGGATCTTGTATCTTATTTATTTATCTATTAGTCAATATATTAGAATAATAGCCTTTTATTATAAAAATGGACCGAAATATTATTCTGCATTAATATAAAAATATACTTATAGAGTTCAAAGCTTATTCATGAAATAAATATATTATATAAGGTTATAAAGGATAATTCAAATATTTATAATTATAAAAATTCATAAAAATAACTTTCTCTTTTAATAGTAGTACGATAAAAGAAATTCTCCCTTATATTTTACAAGATAAATATTCTATAGAGTAAAATTTATATCAATTATTTGTATTATTTTTAAATTTTCATTGATGTAATTACATATTTTGTATAAATATATAAGCTGATTTAATTTTATCTATAATATATTTTATAAGACATAATTATATAACATCTTATAAAATTTTATATGGTTAATAGATGAAGAAAATAGATTTTGACTTTAAATTATATTATTTTTTAATAAAATTAGTTTTATTATATTATCTTTCATTTTAGACCTATCTACTATCCTAAAACTTATATTGCTAGGATAAAGATCTGTCACTTACTCAACAATTGATAATTATAATTATTTTATTTAATAATTTAATTAATTATAATAATATTACAAGGGTGTTTTATTCACAAGAATTGATCCAAAAAATCAATAATTTATAAACTAAAAGAATTAAAAAAAAAATCAATATGAAAGACCTTATATGACTCAACGCGAGAATAATTATTACTTAATTTTTTATAAACTCAGAGTGAGAAAACGGTAGTTTTAATTTTTAAGAATTATTGTTTGAGTGTGTGTATATATGTATGAGTTGTATTTTGAGTTGGAGTCTATAAACCTATCATATTCATCTAATTATGACAGGTATTGCAATTTTTTTGGATGTCAATGATAAGTATTAGATAATTATGAGAATGATACTAAAATTATGAGATACTTATCTAATTATGATAAGTATTAAAGTATGATATTAAAAATAAAAGTTACTTGCGAGGATAGACTGCGTTAGATATAATAGAGTAGGGTCATTTTAGTCTAAACTGTAAGAGTTTTAGTATAAAAATAACTAAATTGAAGAGTTCTAGTCCAAAAATATGAGAATTAAAGTTAGAGGTAAGAGATAGGATTAGAAATATTGCTATTTAAATTGAAGAGTTTTAGCCCAAAAAAACTGGAGAATTAAAGTTAAGGGTAAGAGATAAAATTTATGGGTGGAAACGTGGGTGGTGGAATTTTCGTGAAAATATGGGTATTTTTTTGTTTTTTAATTTTAGTGAAAGTAAGGAGATTGTTTAGTAAAAATCATTTATGGGTGAAAGAATTTGAGTGAAAATAGTTTTTTTTTTTTAAATTTTAATAAAATAGGAGGTTTTTAAATCATAAAAAAAAGTATACTGAAATAATCTTAAAAATATTATTTGCTTTTAATAGAAGTATAGATATACTATTAACCTCAAAAAATTCTTTTTTTTTTATAGGTATTTATGAAATATCCTTGTAATTTATAGTTTTTTAATTTTAAAAAGTAATCCATTTGAATTTGTAGGACCGGGCTGAACTAGGCATGATGTATTTTATATATATTAGGTTTGGGGTCATCTTTGAGCCCAAATGTTGGGTCGGGCCGAGCTAATATTACTAATGTTATATTGGGATGCAAGCCCAGCCCGAGATCACCCAAGCTCGGTCTGTTGCCACCCCTAGTTGGGCTCTTGCTTTTGCCTACAATCTGACCAAAACTCAGTCGGCCCATGCCCAATCGTACTGCTGTCGTTCTGTGCTATGGGTCATGAACACAGGACCCGACAATATAAGCTTATCGTGTTTGCTCAAGCCCATGTTTGTTCAAATGTGACAAAAATATATTTTGTTGTTGCTAAGATTCAAATCCAGACCAAGGTTTTTATTCTCGGGATCTTGGATCGGTCGATCCAGTCATTGGATCGGTCCGGATTGGCCGATCCGTATCGGTATCGCTCGGATCGGTCCTATCCAATGGCAATTGAAATTTTTTGTGGATTGGTTGGATCGACCGATCTGTATCGGTACGAGTTGGATCGATCCGATCCAAAGCCACTTGATACAATAGTTTGTATCGTGACTTGGGATCGGACCGGTTCTGGTCCGGACCGATCCTTTAAACCATGATCCAGATGTCCATATGGGGAAATATGGACTTATCACCACTAAGCTATAACCACAAAAAAATAATAAATTTAATTAAAAGTTATATATTATTCAATAATCTCGAAGTGGGTTGGGCTAAATTACGATTCGAAAAACAAATCAGATCTTAAATCTCAGCCCAACCCGGCCCTACGGGCTACTAACTCTTGCCCAAATCTGCCTAAACATAGGGTCAGGCTGATCTGGCATGGCGGGTCACCCGACCCATTATCACCCCTAAATGGATCCTCAACTGAAATAAAACAAATATTTTTAATATTTTGTGACTAAGCACGTGCTTTATACACGTGCCACCCGATAGTATAAAATATAAAGTTTTTCCCATTTTTGAATTTCCACTCCACTTTAACGAGCGAACTCCATTTTCAAGCGCTTCGCGGGAAAGAGGAAGGAAGCTAGGGCACAGGTTTTTGATCCCATCCCTTCTCCTCCTCGTCGCCATTAAAGTAACACAGAGGTAAGATCGAGCTTTCACTTCATCCCTTTAGTCATTTGTATGGTTTTCATGAACTTTTCTTTCCTTTCAAACACTCATTAGCTAATTCGAAATTAAGTCTCTATCTTCTACTTATGAGTTGTTCACATGTGTAAGGGTTTAGGGTTTTTGAATCCCTAATTCAAAGTTAAAACAAGGACAGAAACTTTGCATATTCGTTATTGATCCGTAACATATAAACGGTTATTTCAACATTTCGTTTGAATTGTCGAGTTTTTGCTATCTTTGATTGTTGGGTGGAGGCATTGATGATGCAGAAATAGGGTTTAATTTTTACAATGAAGTCCAATTCAAGTTAAATCCCCATAAGGATCAAAAGAGACTGCGATGTACTGCAATAATCTGGTAATTCTATGTCTCTTATGCATATGCAAATATTTGCATACACACACCAAGGTTCAATGTACCTGAACCGGAGACCGGACCGGTACCGGCCGGTCTGGATCCTGTACAGAAAGTGAAAAAAAGTAATTAAAAGAAAAATACCAGATCGGACCATCATCGGATGGCAGCGGGACCAGTCACCGGATCGGAATTTTCGTTGGGGTGCCGGACCGATAGTATCAGTTGCCGGACAGCCAGACCGGACGCCGGATCGGCGGTACCGGTCGTTGGACCATTGAAACCGGTCGCCGGACCGACGATATTGGTCTGCCGGTCCATAACTCCATAATACAATTGTTGTATCTGTTAAACACCAATTACTCTAAAAGCTGGGACCGGAGGGACCGGCTGGTCCAGACCAGATCGGGCCGGTCCGTGGAACCATGACACACACACTTGTTTGTGGTTTTAAACCGGAGTCTCTATGGCATTGATTGCTAGTTTTATATGAGCATTCCCCGGAAAGGATAAGACCTCGTTTGGTTGTCATTCTGGATCAGGAACTCATTCCAGGCAAGGTTTAAAATACCGGAACTGGACGCCGGACCGATCCCGTCCGTTTCCGGTACAGGAAAAAAAAAAAAAATTTAAAAATTTCAGACCGGCGCCAGACTGGCCGGGATCGATCACCAGATCGGCAGGACCGGTCGTCGGACTGCCAGACTGGCGTTATCAATTGCCGGATCGGAGGGACCGGTCGTCGGATTGCAGGAACCGGTCACGGACCGGCAAGACCGGTCACCGAACCGCCGGTCTATAACCCGGCGATACAAGTCTTTGTATCGCGGTCCCGGTCCGAACCGGCCGGTACGGACCGGTATCACCCGATCCATGAAACCATGATTCCAGGGACCAGTTCCTTAAACTCATTATAGGAACTAATTTTGAAGGCTTCTTGGTCGCGTTTGGTTAGCATGTAACAAAATAAGTTCTAATGTAATATAGATGTTTGATTAACATGTACTAAAATGAGTTATGACCAAAGTTTTATAATTTATTTCCTTTAGTTATAATTAATTTTCATAAAATCCCATAGCCACACATGATCTTTGCACAATTATATCCTTTTAAATGTGATAATAATGTTCTAAAATAATTTGTAATAGAAAGAGTATATTTACACGTTTGCCACTTCTCACTTTATTTACCAGTTTGCTATTGCAAAAACTCAAAACTCAGGGTTGGAGGTGTTTATGTCATGAAGCGTAATTACTTATTCTCATTATGGGAGAATTCATTGTTCTTATGTGAAGACTGATGCTATTGAGGCATTTGGGAAGTACTGATGATCCACTGGGGGTGTAGGGGTATAATAGTAATTTTACTTTCTATTATGTTTAGCCCTATTTATAGGGTATGTATCATACTTTTCGTGGCTGCTCTTTGTAACACTTTTCTGAGCTTTGGAGAATAGTAGAACGTGGTGTGTATCCGTGGACGTAGGCACTATTTGCCGTACCACGTAAGTATGTGTCTCGTGTGTCCTTGGTTTCTTCTTCATCTCATTTATCTTTCTTTCTTAACACTCATTCTGCCTTTGCTAACCAACCGACCATTTATATGTGAGAACTCATTCTGCTAACTGGAACTCATTCCAAGTCCTGGAATGCATTCCCAAAATGACAGCCAAACGAGGCCTAAAAGAAAGAAAGTGAATAATATAAGACTCTGGATTAGCAAAATTTATTAAATCTTTCTGTTGCTTGATATGTAATGCATTGTGTCGTTGTTGGAGTTCTAGATCTGGCAAAGTTTGTTGATAAGGGTGTCCAAGTCAAACTTACGGGCGGAAGACAGGGTTAGTTTTAATCATCTTTATTACTCGTAGCTGTTAGTCGTCTTTGACTCTCTTCTTGTAGATAAGTAATTGATTGTTTTTAAAGAAAAAAATGTTGAAATTCTCTGTACGTGAACTATAACGAGAGGTAATCAGATAGGATGACCAACACAAAGTTCTAGCTGAGCTGCTGAGGTTAATGATGAATTTGCCCCATTGAATTAGAGACACGTTCCCTGATTATCGGTCTGGAGTCAGCAAGGCACAGGGATTTCATGATCTAGAGGTGTAGAGAGATTCACCTCTAGTGATATTATGGCTTAGCTCTTCCATGGTTGGATCTTGGGTGCTCTCGTTTAGCTAGATTTTTGGCATGAGATATGGATGCTTCGTTATCCACGTGCCAAGATATCGCGCCCCAAATTCGAGATATGGGATCTCGATGATTCTAAGGAACCGACCTTCGGACGGATACGGATGAACAGCCATAACATCAACTCTTACTTGGTTGAATCAGAGTCTTAACAGGATAAATACCAGCGGAAGTCTATAAAAATTAAAACCATAGCCCAACCAAGCATGTTGAGCTATCAAACCACAATCAAAAGTAATAAAATCTATAAGATCTCTATTACAACATTCGCCTTCCATAGGGTATACAAAATAAAATAAAGTAATGTCAATGTAGTTTCAAAAATAACAGTGTCTCTAACACTATCAACAAGGGCCAGCCAGGACTCAGACCATCCGATCACCTGTAGAGATAAGGATCAGCCGAAACTTAGTAGAGAAATCCTACGAGACGACAATAACTACTTTTATGCATGTAAATCAATACAGTTCATTTCATGCATTTCACCCAACATATACTATCGCAGTTATATTTGTATTAATCATGTTATCACACTATGTTTCGCATACAAGCATGAATATTACAATCATCATGTAAATCACAGTTCACATGGAAACCATACCATATCAACTATAATCATCAATAGTTCATAATCCCCATAGTCCCACTTTGTTAAGATTACCCACATGATACCATCATGTTCAAGCAGATTCTACATGGTTCCACCATGTTCCAAACAAACAATCATACAAGTGTACACATGGTCCCACCATGTTATACAACAACAAAGTCACAGCAGTCACATAGTCTAACTGTGTTCCACAACAAGCACCACATGGTCTCATCATGCTACGGCCAATCAACATACAAACATATACCACATGGTCCTACCATGCTATGGTCATTTAACCATATAAACACGTGTATCATATCTAGCACACTGTTCGCAATGTCGCCGACACCGAGCGAAATGTCGCCGATATTTTGCCATTTCCCCTGCCGGCGACACGAAACCTAGGGGTAAAATCGAAATTGAAATTTTACCCTGGTTTCGCTATGTGTCGCCGACATGTCACTAGGTATCGCTAAATGTCGCCAACATGTCGAGCGACACAGGGTAAATTTTTTTTAAAGATGTCACATGAGCGACACGTGCAACCTTTCTTTAAAAGTGGGGGTTCCCCTTGAAATGTCGCTGGAAACCAGTGATTTTCGAGGGAAACCCTCTTCTTCCTTAAGAAACTTAGGGTTTTGACATCCTTTTGCCCAAATTTCTTCATCTTGAAGCTAGATTTGTGTTTCAAACACAAATCTAAGTCGGTTTGAGCAAAGATTTGGTGGTTTTTTTGAAACTTCAAGCATTCCTTCAAGTTTGAAGGTAAATTCTCAATTTTTTCAGTTTTCCTCTTTAAATCTTGTTCAA
>JAUPMG010000013.1:2255671-2284061 GCA_031762675.1 Pachysandra terminalis
ATTTGTCATTGGAACTTCCAACGGACAACTTTTTTTTTTTCGGTCAACTTTAGACGCCGACTTTTTTAAACGCGTTTTTGTCAAAAAAACGTAAAAAACCCGTTTTATACGTTATCTAAAAAAAAAAAAAACGCGTTTTTTTGCTTACAAAACGTTTTAAACGAAGTTTTAAACGTTTAGGCAATTAAACACGTTTTTTTCAAAAAAGCGCCGTTTTAAACGGCGTTTTGCTAACAATGGTCCTAACTACAGGGAATTTATCATACTTTTCGTGGTTGCTCTTTGTAGCACTTTTCTGAGCTTTGGAGAATAGTAGAACGCGGTGTGTATCCGTGGACGTAGGCACTAGGCACTATTTGCCGAACCACGTAAATCTGTCTTGTGTGTGCTTGATTTCTTCTTCATCTCGTTTATCTTTCTTTCTTAACACTCAGTCTGCCTTTTCTAACCAATCGGCCATTTATATGTGAGAACCCATTCTACCAACTGGAACTCATTCCAAGTCCTGGAATGCATTCCCAAAATGACAACCAAACGAGGACTAAAAGAAAGAAAGTGAATAGTATAAGACTCTGCATTAGCAGAATTTATTAATGCTTTCTGTTACTTGATATGTAATGCATTGTGTCGTTGTTGCAGTCAGGTCGGAAAGAAACAGTTCTAGATCTGGCAAAGTTTGTTGATAAGGGTGTCCAAGTCAAACTTACGGGCGGAAGACAGGGTTAGTTTTAATCATCTTTATTACTCATAACTTTTAGTACTCTTTGATTCTCTTCTTGTAGATAAGTAATTGATTGTTTTTAGAGAAAAAATGTTGAACTCTCCGTACGTAAACAGTAACGAGAGGTATACAGACAGGCTGACCAACACAAAGTTCTAGCTGAGGCTAATGATGAATTTGTCCCATTGAATTAGAGATACGTTCCCTGGTTATCGGTCTGGAGTCGGCAAGGCACAGGGATTTCATGATCTAGAGGTGTAGGGAGAATCATCTCTAGTGATATTGTGGTTAGCTTTTCCATGGATGGATCTTGGGTGCTCTTTCATTGGATTCGTTTAGCTAGATTTTTGGCATGAGATATGGATGCTTCGTTTATCCACGTGCCAAAATCTGCTAATGGATTTTTGTACTCTTTGGCTAGAGGCAGAGTAGAGCATGGAGATATCTTGTACGGCATTCCACAAAAGGATATGATTCATGATATTCACTAAGCATATATTTTGTTTTGTTTGTTATTTTATATTTATGCTAGTACTTTACTCGGTGTTCTACTCGAAAACCTGTTTGCATTGTATAGCTGAAATTGTAATTACTATTATAACAGATGCAAACACCTATATATTTCATCAGCCTGGTTACTCGTTGAAAAAAAAAAGGTTATAACGATAGGAAGCAGATAGTGTAGATCAAGTACATATAGCAGATAATCATATACATAATTGTAAGTTCCTATTGGAAAAAATCTAGCAAATCTCACAAAAAGATGAAGTCAAAATCTCCTTATTTTATAATGAAATTAAAGGCAACAAATAATAAAAGAAATTAAGAGTGAAACAAATCTAACCTGATTCCATAGTAAAGCAGTTGGATAGAGAAAAGAGAATGAAACAAGGATAAAAGAAAGGGGATTGGCAGAATATATATATACATACATACATATATATAGCCGTTGTTCCAAAAGGCCCAGGACTGATGGAAACTTATTTGGTTAAGCCCTTAACATATAGGATCGTAACAACCACCACGCTAACGTAGCCGACGTCCACGGCGGCCCACTCTATCGACATTGACCCGCCGGTAGCCCTTTTCTTATTGGTGGCTCCACTCACCTATTAGTATTCAATGACTTAACACCATGCCCATACATAATACCAAGGCATTTTAATCCAGCCTATAGGTCTCCCCCTTCGTGACTCGAACCTGTGACATGGTGCTTGCTCTGATACCATTTGTTACGAGCCTAACCGTTGTTCCAAAAGCTCCAGGACTGATGGAAACTTATTTGGTTAATCCCTTAACATATAGGATCGTATATGAAGAGATCAGATGTTAAGTCTCAGATTCATCAAATGAATTAAGCCATTTGAATCTGATTTCAGTACTTTCTTTTGAACGGTAGAAATATGTTGAAAGACTTGTGTGAAAGTTATGAAAGAGTATAGTGTCAATCAGATTAGGTAAAATCATCAAATCAAACTGATCTTTTGTGTATAGATTCTCTTGAATGGGACTGTGTATTGGCTGATCTTGATCTTCCATAAACTTGCCACATGTCAGATTACAGGGCTGTTTAGGAACCTTATATGGGTTCTAAACCCCAGAGGAGTACAGAGAGGGATAAATTAGAATCCTAAACTTACCTTAATTTCTTGACCGATATTATCTTAAAACCTATAGAAATTAAGTCCAAGGGTATTGGTTTCAAATGCTATAACTATTTGCATGTGCATGCATGCGATTATGTGCGTTTTTTGTGGTGACGAGCCTTAAAATTATGAATTGGCTTTGTGGATTATAACCCCTTCTTGCTTTAATTGATATTTTGTGACTCAAAGATGCAAGCGGGTTTCAAGTCTAAGAATGATTTACTCTTTATTTCATCTATCACTTTGGGTAGCTTTTATTTCACTGTATGCACACGTACGCATAACTGTCTGAACTGAGTTTAAATATGCAACCTCGTGCTTCTGGTGCAAAGCCTTAAAAAATAATTTGGGCCTTGCTGGTTATCAGCTGTTCTTTTCTTAATTTGTCATGTCTTCTGATAAGCTAACTCTGGGTAGATTTTATTCTATGGCTTTCTGATTAACAATATGATCATGATGTTTGTGGCGCACTTATACAGCTCCCAAGATAACTGTTATTCTTGACACAATTTGAGGCTCCTGATTGAGTGAATTCTCTCCTTTATACAGTCACAGGAACTTTGAAAGGATATGACCAGTTACTGAACCTTGTACTGGACGGAGCTATAGAATTTCTTCGAGGTATTCAATTCATGACTTATTCATAAATACTATTATGTGTATTTTTGAGTGCATTACCATGAGTTAGTTCTGCTTCTGAAGGGAACACAACTTATTTCAAAGTTGAAGTTCAAAACCTTTCCAGAAAGGTGAATGCTTCCCCACTCTGGGTCTATGTGCATGTGGATTATAGGCTGCTTTATTAATCACACTTAGAAGATACTTTGATAAACTTTTGGAGCAATTCTATATCAATATTCAAATTGCTGTTTTCTTTCTCCTGGAATATTAGCAATCTGTGATTGATTTTAAGCGGTCATAATGCAGCCAGTGTATTGTTTTAATGAGCACTAATGAATCTTCCCTCAATCTGCAAAGATTTGCTTCCAACAAACTTTTATCACATCTCCCTTTGGACCTGAAATCGGTTACAATTTGCAAATATGGAACTGCCTGTAATTGAAGCTACTGTTCCCTATCTTAGCTGTTCAAATTCTATGCAATGATCCATTGCAGCTATAGTTGTTATTATCATGGCAAAGTGGTACATCTGTTCTTTCTTGTAGCTAGTGGCTTTTTTCCCTATGCTGCAGATCCAGATGATCCACTGAAGACTACCGATCAGACCAGGCGCCTTGGCCTAATAGTATGTTCACTTTCAAGGCTTTTCTTTTGTTTACAATTCTATGAATTAGGATATGGCTAAAAGACCTTTGAAGGTTTTGTATAATGACTAACCACATCTACTGTGTTGAAATCTTGTTAAATATATGATGTCAGTGGCATTCAAGGTTTAAAGTCTCGGGACATGGACCGGTCCTGGCCGATCCTGATCCGGTACAAAAAGTGGACCGCCCTATTTAAATTTTTTTTTTTTTTGGACTGGCGGTACCGGTCAGTACCGGACTAGTCCAGATCGATAATGGTCTGGACCGCCCTATTCGTAAATTAAAAAAAAAAAACAAATAAAACATTGGGCCGGTTGTACTGGTCATTGGACTGATTCGTACCGGTCTGGCCAAGAACCTCATGATGCAATTGTTTTATGGTGGCTTAGGACCGGACGAGTCCTAGTATGGACCGGATCGAACCGATGTTTTAAACCTTGGTGGCACATGCTATACGTGGAAATTATATAGACCTCATTGAACTTAGTCACATCCATTCTTAAAAAAAAAAAGGTTTTTTATTTTCTGCTTTTATAAAATAATGGGGGGAAAGTTGTGTGAATCATTATTTGTTAACATAAAATTATGGAAGGCCTTGGATATCTGGAAGATTTTATTATGGATAGTATGTTACTCTTACTGCAGGTCTGTAGAGGAACTGCGGTGATGCTTGTATCTCCAACTGATGGTACAGATGAAATTGTCAACCCCTTTATCCAACTCGACGGTGCTTAGGTTTATTTCATAACCACTTCTTGTATTAATTGCTCCATGAAGTAAAAATGGTATGAGCATTTTGCTTCTAATTTCTTTCCTTTAATTTTGTAATATTACCTTGTTCAAAGGGTAGGCTTTGGATTTACTCTTTTTACCCTCTTGAAATTAGTGATCTAATTTAGTGTAGACTAGCATTTCCCAAAAATGAAACATGTTAATGTGGTTTTAGACAAGGTTTAAAGGCTCGGGACCAGGGACCGGCGGTACCTACTGGTCTAGAGCCGCACCGAAGAAAGTACCGGCTTTTAAAATTTAAAATTAAAAAAAATTGGACTTACGGTACCAGAGCGGTCTAGATCGATACTGGTCGGGACTGTCCAATTCACAAATTTAAAAAAGAAAAAGAAAAAATTCCGGACTGGTTGTACCGGTCTGTCCATAACCCCACGCTACAATAGTTTGTATCTTGGATTGGGACCGGTCCCGGTATAGACCGGTCTGTAGAACCATGGTTCCAGAAGTTGCATGTGTCATATGTAGTGGCTTGCTGAATGAAGACTGGTTCTGATTATTGAAATATAAACTGATGGGATTCTTCGTAGGAAAAGGCTAGCCAATGAAGTCTTTTTTGCAAGAGACATCCCTGGGTTTAGTGATGTCTCCGGCAAACTCTGGCTAAAAAAGAAATCTTTTAATGGGCAAATTTGTATTTCTCTCAATTCTCTTACTTGTGAAGCTGTCAAAGGTAATCCTATGTATGTTTTTACTGAACTTTTGAGTACTTCTAATAGAAATCCAGTTGACTTGTGCAAGAATTCATCCATCCATGTTTATTTGACTTTTTTTTTTTTTTTTTTTTTTCGGGTATGTGGAACACTCGATCCCGCTTAGTTGGGACAGGATACATGAGCCCCCACCCACTTGGACCATATATCAGGTTAGTCTGGAGATTCGAATCTAGGACCTCCAGTTCCTGAGCTGGAGAGCCTGCCAGTTGAGCTAACCCATGCCTATCAGACTTATTAGTTTCATCCTGGTTCATTTGTGATAATGTTGTAACCAGAGATGGCACACTCAACTTGCTTTATTACTTGTATAAATGGGACGTAGCATGGATGGACCCATTCAAAACAGGGATGTTTAATGGAAACAGTTATGATTGGGGTAGTAATGTTGTGAGGTGAAACAACTATAGGACCCAGTCTTGCTTTCAAACAGTTTCATGTATTATGACTTGTATGAGTTGCTGATCACGACCCTTCTCCGATGTAACAGGACTTTGGTGTTATCTGCTGATGCTCACAGTTCGTCGTTGATATTTGGATCTATACTTCAACATTGAAGACGGAATTGATAGAGAAGCTAGAGCTCAACAAGTGCAGGTGAGTGTTGCAACATGTTTTGGATTGCATTTGACCCGGCTTATATAAGTGCTTATTTCAGCTTATAGCTTATTAAAGCACTTTTTAATTAAAATTAAAAGTGTGTTTGCTAACACTTAATGGGTAAGTGATTACCCATAAGCAGTAGAGGAAGGCTACCCATAAGGAGAAGCTGTTGAGAACAGCTTCTCTTATCACTTATGCGGGAAGCTATTTCTAAACTTTAGTAATTTTTTCATAATACCTGTTTTACCCCTAAACTTTCATACACTTAAATAAATGTATTTGCCAAATGCGGGAAGCTATTTCTAAACTTTAGCAATATTTTCATTATACATATTTTACCCCTAAACTTTCTTAAGCACTCAAATAAATGTATTTACCAAATGCGGGAAGCTATTTCTAATATTTTCATAATACCTATTTTACCCCTAAACTTTCTTAACCCTCAAATAAATGTATTTACAAATTTGGGAAGCTATTTCTAAACTTTAGTAATATTTTATAATACTTATTTTACCCCTAAACTTTCGTAAGCACTTGAATAAATGTATTTACCAAATGCTATTTTCTTCAACAGCTTATTGCTGTTGTGGATAAGTGCTGCTACTCTCATCGAGTCACTTATCCAATGAGTGCTTATCCAAAAGCACAAGCCGGGCAAAACGCAGCCTTGGAGTCAAACACGTGTCATGTATCTGACATAACACGACGCCAAGGACCAACCGTACACGTGCATGCACAGTGTCGTCAACACGTCGCATCTCTCTGTCGGACGAGCGGCAGGCTGAGGTAAAGTGATGGGGGGAGGAATCCGACATGGGTACCTACTTTTCTCCTTTGTACCTTTCAGCAGGGAAATAGAGACATAGATGAGAAGTGAAGACAACGGTCAGGAACTGAGAAACAAGAAGAGAGATACAAACTGATGGGACCATCTGTTTGTAAGCAAAGGGGAATGCAAAGACCATTCATCCCATTTGGCTCTATCCATAAACAGACCTAGTTGGTTTGCAGTATGGGACCAGTGCCAGGGCTATTAAAATGCTAGAAACCAAGAACAGAGTATTGCAGGAGGAGGATCCTTTTGGTTTGTAGTAGATGTGGGGGGCAGCATTTAAAATTCTCTGACAAGCAGCAGCTTGTCATCTATGGACTGTTTTTGTAACCTCGTCCCGTCCCTTTTTCGACTCGAAACTAGGCTAATCTGATGCTCAAAACACTGAGCAGACACTAGGGTTTTGAATAGAGAGGAAGTCTTGACAGACTCTCTGAAACTAGGAGTCCAACTTGGGTCTGTTCAACACGAAACCAGATCGATTCGTTTGGGTTGGGTTTTTAAAAGTTTGGTTCGGTTTTGATTTTGAAATTACAAAACTGAATTAGATCGGTTTGGTTTTGGGTTGAAGCCTTGGTTAGACCGAACCAAACCCAATACCTGAATTCTAGTGTGTATTGTTTTAACTGACAGATTTAATATATATAGTATGTGATGTGTAAAACATGCTATTTTATTTATAAAATATATTTCTTAAAAATCTTGTATTGACCTTATCTAATCCGAACCAAATCAAGCCACAACTGCAATTTGGGTTGGTTGGGTTTAGGGTTTCGATTTCGGTTCAGTTTTCAGGTTGGGGAATTCAGTTTGGTTTGGTTTTGGGTTAACCTTTACCAACCTTAGTTTGGTATTGAGTTGATGTCGACCAAAATCAAATTGAACCGAGTGGCAACCCTACCTGAAACATTGAGCAGGGATGCTGCTTTTATTTTGAAGTGCAACAGGTTGCTTCCAGCACCCCCTTCCCAGACAAACTCTTTACATGTATAAAAATGTACAATTATAACATGGCTCAGGTTCGTAAATCTTAAGCAAGGCTCAGGCTCAGGCTCATTAAAGATTTTAGGGTTAAGGTTCGGTTCTCATTGAAATATTTTTGGTTCAAACTGGGCTCTCAAAATGTGTGGTTGATGAAGAAGCTTAGCTTAATTCAAATGCATTAGTATTATAGTTGATGATTGTTGTTACATAGAGTATAGTATAGTAACATATATATATTTATAATAATATAAAAATATGGATGTAAAATATTATATACAAATTGAGTCTAGTTTTAACCGAGCCGAGCCTACCCAAATTTAGCTCAATTTTGTTGGGATAATGAGCTTTTGGCTTGGCTCAATTTTATTAAGATAATGAGCTTTTTTGGGGTTCAAGCTTACCTCATGAATCTAATTATAGAACTCAAGCTCTGCTCGTTGTTAGCCTAGTCCTGGGGCTCATCTTTAGCTCATAAGCCTAGTTATAGAGCTCAAGCTTGGCTCGTTGACATTCGGTGCATGAATTTCAGTACAAACGATCCTGGGTCATTAGTATCATGCACCCGTGTAATAAAGCCATTCAATGTAGAAGCAGTCAGCTCCGCCAAAAAAAAAAAAAAAAAAACAAAAAAGAAGCCACAAATAGCGATGGAGCGGGTATTGTTTGTTTTCTTTTCCTTTCAAGTTGCTAGACTATTGGTTAATCTAAGAAGTTAGACTCAGTTAGAGCGCGTGTATATTTCGTGCAGTAATGCTTGTATTTTATATTATAATGTTTATATTATGTGTTAATGTTTGTACTCTGTGTTTAAATGTTTATGCTCGAATTTATCAGTTGGATGCGTGGCAAAAATCTATGCATGATCCAACCGATAGTCCAGCTTGGTGGACCAAACGAAATGCTCTTGTGCTATGCGTTGTTTTCTACGTATATAAAATGCTCTCGTGGTACGCATTGTTTTCTCATATTATGGGTAGATGGGGAAAAAAATTGAAGGGCACTTGTTGCGTTTGCCCCGTGAAACGTTGGGGGACCTTGTCCCATCTACTAAAAAAGTAAACTAGATAGACGGATACATCTATTTTGCGTAGAAGGTAAGTTGTACAGTTCCCGAAGATAGTAACTTTGTTGTTCTACTCAAACGACTAAGCTAATTTGATCTTCCTTCTCTCATCAGGAAGACAAGAGTAACATTATAGGTTAATACAAATATTTATTATTATTATTTTTAAATTATAACAAATTTTAAATGGGTAAGTTCTTATTCATAATTAGTAAAGAAAGATTTTTGTTTATAAGGAGAAGTTGTTTTGAAAACAACTTCGAAACAACTTCTCCTTGTTACTTATGCAAAAAGTTATTTTAAAAATGACATTTTAACCACAAATACAATAGTAAAATTTTGAAAATGATGTTTTAACCTCCTGAACTCTGATTTAATTCTTATCATTTTTACCACACAATTTCTTCACAAAGAATTGTGGAGGAATTTATCTCAGTTAAATCCATTAGTGGTAAAAATATTAAAAAAAAAATAAAAAACAAAAATACTTGGCCCAATAAAATTATAACATTTGGCAATTCAAACTGGTGCTCACCAAGGCTGTGTTTGGTTAGTTGGAAAGAAGGATAGAAAGGAAAGTCAAAGAGTACTTTCTTTTCCTTTTCATTGTTTGTCTTTCATTTTAAAGAGAAACGTTTGAGGGAGTTCTCACTAAAAATGAGGCATTCTTGAAAAAATACTTTCTAATGGGCTTACATTTTTCAATGAATCAAACGTGTTGAAAAGTTGGTTTTCTTTTAACCTTTCCTACATATTCTAGTCAACCAATAGGATTAGTTTTGTGTGCCATATGTTTTCAATCTATTGGGCTATCTATAAATTGGGTCTAACAATGCTATTATTCCATCACTATTGTAACTTTTAACCCTTAAATGACTAAAATATAATTATAAGTTAATAAAAATGTCTTTGAAGTAAATGTCCTTCATAGCCATATATCTAATCCTTCAAGGCTGTGTTTGGTTGCCATTTTGGGAATGCATTCTACGACTTAGACTAAATTCTAACAGTTAAATAGGGGTTTGGTTAGCAAAGGCAGAATGCATTCTCCCATAATGGGAATGAGAAAGTACCCTTCATCATATTATCACATCCATCGCTGATTTTAAGTTTAAAGAATCAGTTTTGAGTCTTTGCAGTGGATAACTTGTAAATAAAATGAGCAATTATTTCTATTATAGATTAGGGTTGTCAATGAGCCGAGCTAGCTCGGTTTGGGCTTGGGATCAGCTTGTTTGTGCCGAGCTTGAGCTCTAAAATTAGGCTCATAAGCCGAGCCTGAGCCCGAAAAAAACTCATTTTTTTAGCGAGCTTGAGCTGAGCTTGGGCAGGCTCGGCTCGGCTCGGTTTGAGTATGTGATTATACGTTTATATTCTTATATCTTATATTATTTATTAAACATACATGTTAATATATTTTATTACATATAATAATAGTTATCAACTATAATGTTAATATAATTGTATTAATCTAAGCCTTTTTACGATGTCAATTTTTTATAAGCCGAACTTTTTGCGAGCGAGCTTCTACGAGCCTGGGCAAAGTTTGGCTCAGATCGGAGCCTAAAATATTTTAACGAGCCTAAGTCGAGCATGAGCTTTGCTATAGATTTACGAGCTTAAGCTGAGCTAGGCAAAGTTCGGCTCAGCTCGTTTACAGCCCTATATGAAAATAATTGAAATTAAAAGAAAAAAAATGGTTAGCACGCATTCTATATTAGGTCAGAACTCATTTTGTTTTAGGCTAACCAAATATGATTAAGAAACCTTCAAAATTCGTTCCCAAAATGAATTTAGGGAACTGATTCAGTGAATGAATTACAAAATTTTTCATGGATTTTTAAAATAAATAATTATTTTTAATGGGTTTTTAAAATGTTTTTTTCTTATTAAAAAAATCAAGCTAAAATATACTGGTTCTTGGTTGCTAGCATTTTTCAAAAACCAAAAATATTTAGTCACGATTCTACTTAGCAGATCTTATCTCGTGAAGTCCCGAAAAAAAACCAAAAAAAAAAAGGCATGCGCATTACGCACAATGCGTATTTTAGGGAAAAGATATACCTACATGCTAAAGTACAAACTACTTTTTTATATCTTATAGGATACAACTAACTCGT
Source organism: Pachysandra terminalis (assembly GCA_031762675.1). Taxonomy (NCBI): domain Eukaryota; kingdom Viridiplantae; phylum Streptophyta; class Magnoliopsida; order Buxales; family Buxaceae; genus Pachysandra; species Pachysandra terminalis. The sequence continues at coordinate 2,266,411 of JAUPMG010000013.1, forward strand.
AACTAACGCCGTTTTTCACGTTTTATCATTTGTTTTATATATACACATAAAGTAGTAGCTTACATGTGTGGAGTCAGAATTCCGTTAAAGTCAAATTTCTCCGGTACTCAGATGACGGTGACGATAACGGAGACGGCGGTACAGATGGTGGAGCAGGCGCTCTCAGGTTTCGAAAGTATTCCCTGATGTCCATCCCCACCGGCGTTACTAACTCCGTTAACCTCTCATCATCCTGTTTTGACACAAGAAACGGCGGCCGTAACACCTCCGTTAACGAGGCCCACTTCAACCCGCGAAAGAACACGTGATCTTTAATCTCCGGCGCGCCTCGGCTATACCCCAACCGCTGTGTGGGGTCCTTCTCTAATAACCGTCCGATCAAATCAGTTAGATCCGTCGGTTTCCCAATAAATTCCGGCCGTTTCATCAAAACGTTACGAAACGTTTCTTTTCTATTCTTCCCACGAAACGGCGTGTTCCCATACATCATCTCGTACGTTAATATCCCTACAGCCCACCAATCAACGGCGAATTCGTGTCCGTCGCCTCGTACGACCTCCGGGGACACGTATTCCTCCGTGCCCACGAACGAGTTGGATCGTTCGCCGTTGGAGAAGCTCGGTTTCCGGCGACTCACAGGAGAAACACGCGCGGACTTGGTTTTCTTCAGACTCATATCGGAAACGACCGTTATAATCCTCGTGAGATTCCGGCGATGCTTCTTCCGACCACCCCCGTTGATTTCTAGCTCGATGGGGTTGTGTTTCATCGTACTGGGTATCAGAATCCGGGAAAGATCGAAGTCCGTGAGGGTTATATGACCAGATTGTTGGATGAGAACGTTTTCGGGTTTCAGGTCACGATATACGATTCCGATACGGTGAAGATACTCGAGAGCGCAAACGATTTCGGCGACGTAGAAGCGGATGACGGAGTGAGAGAAGATACGGTCGGTTTGACGGTAACGGAGGACGTTGAGGTCGCCGCCGGGACAGTACGGTACTGCCCAAGCTAAGAACTCTTCGGTTTCGAGGGTTCCCAATATGGTTGGAAGGAAGGGGTGGTTCAGACTGGAGAGAACGGAGACTTCCCATCGGGCACGCCGGTCGGCGTCGAATTTGGCGTTGCAGGGAGATTTCTCGACCACTTTGAGAGCGAACGGGCAGCGGGCAGATGGGTCTGTTTCACGGTTATGAACCAAGAATACTGTACCCATTGCTCCTTTTCCCAAAACCCTGACCGCTGTCAGCTTGTCGAGGTCCAGCTCCGGTGATATCTTCTCCATTTCCGGCAATACTAGAGAGAGAGAGAGAGAGAGAGAGAGAGAGAGAGAGAGAGAGAGCGAGCAGTAGCAGGTCGTTTCGATTGAGGTTTTGGTTTTATAAATTTTCGTAATTTTGGAAATCTTTATTTTCGTAGTTTTTTTTAATGGAAAGTATTCTGTGCAGCTATGAGTAGAGTAAGTCATAATAAAACAATCTGAACCGTCTGATCATTATTTTGTTTTCATCAATCAATGGAATTTGGCAAGTGGGAGCTGAATAAGAATAATGGTATTGGGAGTACCGAATAATGCTGAGTTGGTTAAAAAGTGGAGGTTCTTTGGAAGAAAGGAAAGAAGGATTGCACTCGTGTGAGTCCTAGGAGGAAACGTAATAATAATAATAATAAATAAATAAAAAATTGAAGAATAAGAGGTGTACTGTCACCAGATGGGGGATCCCTTAATCTAAGGGGTATATCAGCATGTATTTTGTGATAGGTTTGGGTATGTTGGAATGTCGTTAATGGAATTTTTTTGCTATTTTTTTTAATTTTTATATAATTTTTTATTTTTTATTTTACAATTCGTAGTTAGTAGTTTGCACGTGTATTGCAATACAAGAAATAAAGTATAATGATATTGACTTTTGATTAGTGGAGTATGAGCTGCTTGATTAAGAAAGTGATCAATTAGTGAAAGGGAATTATCCGATGGTACAGGGTATACGGGTTAGGGTTCGATCGTGGGGATAGGATGTCATTGACCTAATGATGCTCAGGTGAACGAAATTGTCGATCGACCGATGGGAAATACCAATATAGAATTTGTGTAATTGATCTCAAGTAATTGGGTGTATGGGTTAGGGTTTGATCGTGGGGATAGGATGTCATCGACCTGATGATCAGGTGAATGGAATCTTAGGTCAGTCGAATGGGAAATATTTTTATAGAATTTGTGTAATTGATCTCAAATAATTGGGATTAAGGTTTGGATGATGATCAAGTGAATGGGATCGTCGGTCAGTCGATGGAAAATATTTTTATAGAATTTGTGTAATTGATCTCAAATAATTGAGATTAAGGTTTGGATGATGATCATGGTGATGGTATCATAAATTATCTGATTATGTTGTTTTGAAGCATTAGATTGGAAACCCTAAATCATAATCTTTACAATGTTGATTTTGATTGCTAATCACAACTAATCATGAAATTTTTGAGTTGTGTAATGAGTTAGGTAAATGTTTAATGGGCTTCTTCTTCTTCTTCTCTCTCTTTTTTTTTTTAAAAATAATTTTCTTTGTCTTTTTTTTTTTAAATTTATAAAATAAAAATTTGTTTGTATCATTTAACAATAAATAGAAGGTTTTAGTGATTTTCTTTCATGTTAGGTATAACTGGTATATCAAATCTTGTATCCAAAACCTACCAAAGACAAAATAAAAATAAAAAAAAATAAAAAAAATAAAAAGAAGAAGAAAAAAGGGGAAAGCATTGATGCCTTTACTTCACTTGGGTTTGAATTGCTTGTCATTTAAGAGGGATTTGATTCCTTTACTTTGTCATCCAATCTAATCTTATAGCTTATAGTTTGGAGAAGTTCCCCAATTTTAGTAAAAGAGGACAAATATATTTAATATTTTTTTATCTTTAGAGATTCTCCACTTACTTTTATGCTTGTCCCTTTATAAATCCTTCAAGATCAATGACAAGAAAGATAGGTAATAGACTCCAAGAACCAAACAAGGTTTTCACTGTAGCAATAGTTTTAGTCTTTATGTTTTTTTTGTCTCTCTCAATATTTGTCTTGTATGGTATCCTATCTTCATCACATTTTATTGTCAAAAATAATAAAAAAAAAAAAAAAACAAAATTTTCCTTTCTAAATTATAACTTAAATTTAATTAATTTTTTTAATTGAAGTGATTGTTCACCTTTAATCAAAAAGAAAAATCAGTATATGAGCAGATTTGGTTTTGTAAAAAATTGTTATCTCTTCGTAAATCATTTTCGATAAACAGAAAGAACAAAAAATGCTAAACAAGTTTTCAGAAAAGATAAGGAAAAAGAATAAGAAAGGATTTATAACCCAATTCATTTAGCTTTTTTTTTCTTTTTTGTAAACCTAGCTAGAGATTCACCATCAATGTTTCGAACAATTTTATATCGTCGTCGGTAGGGCTGTAAACAAGCCGAGCCGAGCTTTGTCCAGCTCAGCTCAAGCTCATAAATCTCTAACAAAGTTTAGGCTCGTTAAAAGTTTTTAGGCTCCGAGCCGAGCCGAGTTTTGCCCTACTTGACTCAAGCTCGTAAAAGCTCGGCTCGCAAAAAAAATTGGCTTATAAAAAATCAACGTCGTAAAAAAGCTTAGATTAATACAAATGTATTAATATTATAGTTGATAGCTATTATTATATGTAATATAATATGTTAACATGTGTGTTTAATATTTTAACGAGCTTGAGCCGAACTTGGATAGGCTCGGCTAGGTTAAAGCTCGGCTCGGTTTGTATATGTGATTAGGTAGCTCGGCTTGTTGACAGCCTAGTTGTCGGCAACAAAAAAGTCTCAATACATAAAATATGAAAACAATGACAATTGAGATTAGAACTGGCAATTAGTGGCAGAAAATACTCCCGTTAAACTAGAAGCCAATTTAGGATTAATATGTTTTCTAGGATTTTAGATTCATACGTGACAGAAAATGATTGGGTGAGGTGTTACGCCACCCGGGCATTTTTTTTTTCCTCAATTTACTTCGAATTTGCTCGATTTTAAATGGGTTTGGGTTGGCAAGGCATAGATATTAATACTCTGATACCAATTTGAACCAGCCTGAATAGTATTTTTCTTCTCTTTTTATTTATTTATTTTTATTTTTTAATTTGTTTAATTTTTTTTTTGCCTGAATAGTAATTAGGTTGGGGTGAAATTGATAGATTTACACCAAATCATATTTTTGATGTATAATGGACAAAGAGGTCCAATGATGACCCGACCCAAACCCATTTGTTACCGAATGGCAAAACTATACTGAAAAGGAAAATCAAATTCTTGAATAAGCTATGTAAGACAAAATCTCGTTTTCAAAAGAGTAATGGAACGTTATTGTCACCATTCAACTCACAATGTGACCTTTCATTTTGTTGGAAAAAGAAATACCATGAGGAAAAGCTATGGTACTCCTACAAAAGGAAGAAAATCAGCTGTGATATTTGGTGTTGTCCACTATGTGGGGTGGCTTGTGATTGGATGAAAACACACTTGGAGTTATTTTTTAAGCCAATCAGAGGGCCACCCCACAACATGGACAACACCGTAGACCACAACTGATTTTTACTCCCTACAAAATATCGTGTATCGGTATCATCAAATCTGTACCTCTACCGTATGATTGGAATTGTTACAGCTTTGTAAAATGTGGGCCCACTCGCCAAATACTTAGAACACAAATAATACAATAATCAAATGACACGTGTGTGGTATCGGATAACTATGATGATCCAATGTGGTAAAATCTGACCCAACTTGTCAACCCTTTTAATAAATTTGCAAATTTAGGTCTACATCATGTAGGATGTTAAAGCCGCCCTGACACAACTTCCTAATAGTATAAGGAGACCATTCTTAAACGTAAAGGGCTTATTCAAATCATTAAGGTTGTGTTTGGAATCTCGGATTTTGAGAGAAAAATAAAAAGAAAATATTAGATAAAGCATTTTCTCTTACTTAATTGAAGAAATAAAGAGTTGGGATATAGATTTGAAATGAAAATAATTTAATTTTTTTTTATATTTTATTTTGGGATCAAAACCCTTTCCTTAAAAAAAAAAATAAAAGATTTTGAAAGAAAAGAAAAGAAGGGTGGGAAGTTTCATCTCACGCTCCAACCTAACTTATAACATATATTGTCTTTTTTTGCGACTAATCAACTTTGACGGAATATAAGAGAACTCATTGAAAAATTGTCGGAAGTCGTTGAAATATGATTTTCTTTTCTTTATATGTCTCATCTTAACCAAACGCTTGAAAAGAAACACTTATCATTTCTTTTCTATTTTTTTACTATTCTTTTCTTCTCTTTTAAAATCCAAGATCCCAAAAAGAACCGGTCGATCATTCTTGTAAAAGGAAGAAACATTAGCCAATAAACAAATAACACATAAACTTGACGACACATTTGGCAACATCAATAAAAAAGTTTTGTTTTTAAAATCACATAGATTTGTGCAGTGTTTAAAAACTCGCCCCATTTACTCGGTTGCTTAAAATTGGGTTTTCATTTGTTGACTTGGCTTGGTTTCTTTGTTATTTCAGCGAGTTTACCCGAGAATAGGTCAATTTATTGGGAATATTTATAAAATTACCCTCTTTTCCACCCTTGTTACCTAATATAACTGGATATTTAAAATTTTACAGTGGAGATTGACCAGTTGGTGACTCAGACTGGGTTAACGAGTTACTCGGATAAGTTGGCTTCAGAGTTATTAGGCCTATCCGAGTTTTTAAACATTAGATTTGTGTGATGTTAGGCTTATATGTCGTTTGTTTATTGGCTATTGTTCCTTCTGGTAAGAAAAATGACTTTAGATGATTTGAATCTTACCTAACACTTGGAGTATTTGGTAACACTTTTGAAAACTGTTTCAGATGGAAGTGCTTCTTTAAAAAGTTTATTTTGATGAAGAATGAGTGAGGATGCTTTTAAAAATTGTATTTGTAGGAAGCAATATTTTAAATTTAAGTGAAACTTTTAAAATGTTAAAATTATATTTATTTCTATTATACATTCTTTAAAAATCCATCTAGCCTAAAATAACGCACAAGAGCATTCTTTTATATAAAATTTCAAACAAAATGCAATTTTTAACCAACAACATAGATTCAAAGCACTTTTTCACAAAACCCTTAACATGGAAGCCCTTCTAATTTGTAGGAAGCTAAGCAAAATAAGCCCTAATGTCCTTAGGCCAACTGGACCCTCTTGGGTTATAAACTGGATTATCCACCTCTTTTTTGATGGGTTTGAGTAACTAACCTTGTAACTCAACTCCTTTAGGACCCCCCATTACTATCAAAAAATGGTAAAGCTACTTGGAAGTAGGGGGTGTCAATGGGTACCTGACAAATCCGATAGAACCGAACCCTTTTTAAAAGATTTGGTTCCGAGTTTATAGACAAGGTTCATAATTGGGTTCGGTTCTAGCTTTATAAAAGAAGGACCCGTTAAGAATCAGATCTGCACGCGATGGGTATCCGTGGGTATCGGTTCACTTGAATTTGTTAAATAATTCATTTATTATTTTTTAAAGATAAGGTATTTGAAACTAAGTAAAAATTTAATCTACAGACTTCTAATTTTTAAAATATTAATATAGTTGAAATAACTTTTTTTTTAACTTACAACTTACATTAGTGTTGTGATCACCTCCGGATCATAACCCCCGACTCGGGGGTGATCACAAGTGTAATAAGTATCGGGTACCCGTTAAGAATCAGGTATTTGTAAATTCGATTCTAAGACAAAAGAACTGAAAGTTGAACCACCAGTTGGTAGGCTCTCCAACTCAAGAATTGGAGGTCTCAGGTTCGAGTTTTTGAGATTACCTGATATATGATCCTTGTGGGTGGGGTCATGTATCCGGGATTTATCCTACCCCACTATGTGGGATTAGGGTTCCACGTCCCAAAAAAAAAAGAAAAAAAAAATTCTAGACCCCAAACTGACTAGATCCATAACCATCTCAAATAATAGGGTTCAGTTCTAAAACTTGTTAGATCCGTCCCAAACCCGACCCATTGACACCCCTAATTGGAAGGGTCGTGCATAACTCAAATTGCTGTACTGCAATCCGTATTGCGTTATGCATTGACCTCTCTCATTTTAGGGCCATTTGATTAGACTTTTCACAAACATTTGATTATAAGGTGGACCCTACTCTTATGGTATCATCTATTCAATCAACTCAAATGCTGATTTGTCAATTGAATGCACGGTCAGCGATTGATTACCCTATACACACAAATGGATTCTGTATTTCTGTGTACTCAAACGAAATGTCATTGGTTCCTAGCAATCATAGGTTTGATTGATGGGTCCCATCTAAGAGATAGTTCAAAAAAACTGATTTGATTGGATAATTCAGATCTCCTAAGGATCGTAGTTATGGAAAACGGTTTGAATTGAATTCATAGGAAACAAAAGTCAGAGAATGTTTTTAGACCTAATCAGTAAGTGACTCAAGAAGGAGAAGAAGATTTGTATTGATGATGAGTCAATTTGAAAATTGGTTCAATCAAATCATATTTTGACAAGTGGCAAGGTCAATTGTGTAAAATAAAATTTTGAATATTATCAAAAAGTATATTTCGAGAAAAGCTCTTTCAAGGAGAATCATTTTGAAATTAACAGCATATATATATCTCGAAGTCTTTTTCTAAATAAACTTCAAACTAATATTTATTCGAAAGAGAACTTTTGAAATATTATGTTGCCTTAGACATTAAAGGGCAATACAGGTTAGCCACCTCAAGAGGGCCAATTCGTCATACATGTTAACCACATCAAGAGAGTCAATTTGTCATTCAGATTAACCACTTCGAGATTGTAAATTCGTCATATAGGTTAGCCACCTCAAGAGGGTCAGAGAAATTATTAGTATAATACTATTTCGAAGTTATACCTTGAAATAGTAATCATTATTATTTCGAGGGAAACATCTCGAAATAAGTTATTATATCAAACTCATTGATATTCTGAAACTTTGATATTCTGAAATACCTTTCAGGATAATCATATGACTTTTAATTATTCTTCGAAATAATAACTCGAAATAGACAGTATGACACTTCGAAGTCATAATGTCGTGAGTAGTATTTTGTTAAGGGAATATTTCTTGACATAGAATCACTTTTCGAAGACTCTGATCTCGAAGTAGTTTTTATTCAATATAAAGGAAAATAAACATTAGACTTTCAAGAATGGAGGGCCAGAAAAATAAGTCCTATCAAGATTCTCGAAGAGCAAGAACTCTCGAAGAGTTTGTAGTATTAAAGAACTTGAATCAATACAGAACAGTAACATATCACCATTTTTATAACGTCATGATCATTAACTTAACAGAACGTTGTGAAAGCATTTATTGAAAAGTTACATATTGAATTAGATGTTTTGGATATTGAATATTCAAATCGAAACGCCTGTTCAGCCAAACGTTTTCAATCTGCTCATGAAACGTTGAAAACGGTTAGAGAGAATGAATCTAAGGTTATAAAAGGAGGTTGAGGCACCAGAAAAAAGAGATTAGAGGATCTGAATATTGGACATTATCTGAGAATTTGCAGAGCATTTGTCTTAAGAATCATTTTTTCTAAAATCAAGAAGTTATGTGTTGTCTTTCTGTACGTTCCTGATTGATCATACCAATTTCTCCCTTTGTTTAAACTTCAAAGAAAATGAAACTTTTCACTGGAACGGTCTTTCTTTGATTTAGGCCAGTGAAAACAAGTATTTCGAATCTTCAATTGCTCAAACCTCAAAATAAATTGAGACTTTTAATTATTTACTGGTTTGTGCATCACCAATATATGGGTTAGTAATTCAACTATCCAGACCATAATGTTATAAATAATATTTTAAATTAAAACAACTAATAAAAAAAGAAAAATGGTAAAATAAAATATATGGATAATTAATTTCCATAAGAAAACCTGAATTGTCAAAATGGGGCATATAAAAACCGACACGGAGACGGTTCTCGTATTTCTTTTTCCCGGTCTGATCATCTTGTCCAATTCTAGTAAAATCACTATTTTTCTCATTTTAAAAAAAATTTAATTATGATTTTCTATGATTATATTCATCAACTTCAAACAGATAGTGAAAACTCATGAAAAAACGTTTTACATTGAAACAAAAATAGCCTAAAAGAAGAAAGAAAAATAGTAAAAAACTAAAGAAAGGTTTTCTCTAGAAACTCCATCAAGACTAAAGTATCACTCTACCCCTAATCCAAAAAAAAAAAAAAAGGTGTCATATATAATCAAAGGTATCAGATTTGGCTAACCCTAAATCTGGTGAGGAACCTAGGGGTGGGCTTAGGGAGGAAGGGGTTTGTTGTCATATGTGATGTTTAGCTTAGGGCTTTTGTATAAAGGCAATCATCTTTCCTATTATTTTAGCTTAGGGCTTTTGTCTATGTTCTCTCTCTAGCTAGCATGGGTTCCCCCTTATCCCCAAATGCAACTATAGATACCAATCAACTATACCCACAAATGAAAGTTTATCTCATTCTCCTTGATTAGATAATGGATTCTGATTTTTGATTCTTAATCTTAGTTAAGCTAATAATGTCTACTTTAAATCATCTATTTTACCTATACAATCTAAATTTACAAAAATAGTTTTATTTATTTATATTTATATTTATATTTATTTTTTAACGTGGAACCCCATCCCCATTTAGTGGGGACTGGGTAAACCCTAGATAAATGATCCCACCCATAAAGACGGTATACCAAATAAGCCCGGGGATTCAAACTTGGGACTTCCAGTTCTCGAACTGGAGAGCCTGCCAATTGAGCTAACCCGTGTGGGTTAATTAATGAGATAATTACTGTGCCCCCCGTGTTTCAAAACACTCTATCAAAATTTAGCTGCTGTTGTCGTAACTGCGACGACACGACAACCACCCTTGTCGGTAACCCTAAATTATTGATTCTAATTAAAGGACAATATAATATTGTTTGTGACTCACAAATCCAAATACTTATGTTGGTGATTAGAATTTCTATAGTGGTTCCAAACCTAAAAAGGGTTCTTATATAGTACTTAATTATTTACTTTATATAAAATGATTTTTTTTTTTTGTTTGTTTAGTATAAAACCCATGTGCCAGAAAAAAAAAGTCCTTGTAGTGTTGTAGGCCATTTCTTATTGCTTAAGGTTAATCAATATAATTAGAGAGAGAGAGAGACTACTTAATCTATCTTTTTCTATGATAAGAACCTATGAGGGATTCTTTTGGACAAGCTGCTATCCCTTATTTTTGCTACTTTAGGTTGAAGAAAATCTTGTACACTGTTATCTTTTTGGTCACCTTTTGAGGCAGTGTTAAGACATGAAAACCCCACCAAGGAAATTTTGAAAACCCTTAAAAAGGTTTGTACCTTTCATAAAATGTGTTTTTGTCTGCCATCATTTGGTGGGAGAAAATGTAAGCATCCACCTTAGTTTAAAGGTAAAGAATATATTATTCCTCCTTATTTCAAACCTAAGCTCCTATGTACTTTAAAGAGAAAACCATGTAGTACTACTCCTTTGATGATGCCTTGGTCGGCCATCAATCTCACGCGCACGCATATATGTATATATATTATGAGAAGAGAAGAAAGGAAAGGTCAAAAGGTTCATCATAAACTTATATATGATTTACAGCTTTATGTTGGCTTACTTGAAGGCTTCTTGTGATAATGGCTAAAAGTAGCAGAGTGGGTAACACGCAATACATTGCTTTTGTTGTTTATGTGGTTGTGCAGACAAAAATCCTAAAGCTTATTATTAAGCATGATTCCCTTAGTTTGTAATTTTTGATTAATTATGTTTTTCATTCTTATTCTGTGTATCGTCCTGACAGGAAAAGTACCGTTTGATCAAATTGTGGAGGGTGATTATCTAATTAGTCTACTTGAATTTGTATTGATCATCTTTGAAATTTCGAGCATCATGTCGATGATTTGAACTCGAAAAGCTATCACTCGTTATCGATGTTTTCATCGCTGAAGCCATATAATTTGTTTGAAGTTTGTAGATGCTGGTGTTGAGGTGTGGAGCCTGATGCATAGTGTAAAGGATCATCCGATCCCGGTCTGGATTGGACGGGGACGATCCTCGAGTTGAGACCTGATCTCAAAAATCTTTAACTCGGTTCGATACCGATATAACTCGGACGATTCGGACGAGTTGTATCGGTCTTGGCGAGTTGGAACGTCCGATCCAGCAAAAAAAATAAATTTTGTTGTTCAGACCAGAACAATCCTCGATCCAAAACCGAGTTGGATCGCGGATCCAACTCGGGATCGAATCGGGACAATACTCGATCCGAAACCGAGTTTAAACACCATGGCCTGATGGTTTGTTAGATCCAATTATTGGGGAGGAAGATCTTTTGTGAATCTGGATTGTGTGAATCTCACGTGAATCGCACACAAGGTTGACACCTGTCCCAGAAGAGCCCACTTAAAAGAGTGGCAGTCACCAGTTAAGATTGAACCGGTTAAGGTAGAAGCCAATTTGAAGTTCATTAGGTCTCTTAGAGTTTTAGAGATGTCAATCACCCTTTTTTAGTAGAGCCCACGTGAGGTCCATACAACCCAGGTTAATAGAAGATCCTCGTCTAATTATTGAGAGTATTTTCGTATTTTATCCTTTATAATATGATAATAGTCCGTGTTTAAAAACTCCGATAGGCATGGTAACTTGGGTGTCTATCTATTTGACTAACTTGTTAACTCTGTCTGTTATCTATTGGTCAATACAAGAATATATTAATATTTTAAAAATATAATAAATTAAAAAAAAATTATGAGAAAATTCACAAAAATATGCTGAAAAACTAAACAAAAAATTGATAATACTTTTGTTAGTAAATTGTGAAAAACCTGTTATAAATAATAATAGTTTGTTGTGACTTATGAATAACCCATAAAATGTGTACCTACATAAACAAAGAAAAAACCATAATATTATTGCTAACTTTTCAAATGAATCTTGAGAATCGGTTGATACTAATAAGTTCCAAAGTTTAAAAAGTATTAAGGCTGTGTTTGGCCCGGCTTGTGCTTATAGATAAGCACTCATTGGATAATTAAGTTGTTCAATGGGAGCACTTATCTATAGCAACAATAAACTGTTTATTTGCATAAAATAGCGTTTGGTAAATACATTTATTTAAGTGCTTGTGAAAGTTTAAGGGTAAAATATGTATTATAAAAATATTATTAAAATTTAGAATAACATTTATTTAAATGCTTATGAAAGTTTAGGGGTAAAATAAGTATTTTGAAAATATTACTAAAATGCGAAATAGCTTAACGCATAAGAGCTTGGGAGAAGCTGCTCTCATCAGCTTCTCCTTATGGATAGCCTTCCTCTACTCTTATGGGCAAACACTTACCCATAAGCACTACCAAACACGTATAAGTTATAAGTTACAATAAGTACTTATAGAAGCAAGGCAAACGCAGCCTAAGACTCCCACGACTAGGATTGTTTTATTTTTTATTTATTTTTTAATTTCTTTCTACTTTGAAGTCTCGGACCTGTTAAGAATGCAAGACTTACGATTATAGTTAAGGGATAATTTGATCAAATACTCTTACTAATCCACACAAACAATGGGCCAAGTTTAAGGCCTTGTTTGGTATTGATTGAATCTCAGTAGTGGTATCTTTTTACTTATTATATCACCATATTATTATTAGGGGTTGGTACGTGCAGTTTGAAGATAAATTGATTTATTGATAATTTTTAGGTGATTACAAAGAGACTACCATTGAGGATATAAATAGAAAATACATAGAGATAAAAATAAAAACTAAATCAATTTAATCCAATTTTGATAAGATTTTAAAATCAAATCCATATCTTCTAAATCAATGCAAAGAAGCTTTATCAATTTTCCCATCAAAATTGTAACTTCCTTATAGTTGAGATACACATGATAATGTGTATCTCACATGTACCAAACCTCTATGTGCTTTTCTTTGATATGTTTTTATACCCTTCTTCAAACTCATGCTAATTTGCAAATTTGTATGAGTTTGACTCTAATAATTGTATCAAGCTTGTTAATTGTCAAATCGCCATATTTTTCTCAATGCCGTTGTTGAATGATTGAAGAAAGAGAATAACATAGGCCTCAATGGGCCAAACCTCGATAGGTCAATTGAAGGGGTAACCTCAATGGGTAAGGGTCTTTATAGGCAGATTAGCCTCTTGGACAATAAAACAGACCCCTTTGGGTCAATGACTCAATGAATTTGCCTATGGTCTTGCCACAAGGGTCACTGGTCTTTAAAAAGGTCTATTTGTGTATAAAATTGGATGATTATGATCTTGCGTTTGATCTCGCCAAAAGGGATCATGAGTCCTAAAAGGAGCTTTTATGGGCCAAACAAGTGAGTTTTTTTTTTTACCACCATAATACATTTTTTTTTTTCTCTCGATCCAAGACATGGTGTGTTCTTGGATCAAACTAAGTCAATACATCACCACAAAATCAGGCTCTTTCGACATTGAAAATAATCTATATTATCAAAAAAAGGAAAAAAAACAAATCAGAACTGGATACAGATCTGGCAAGGACAATATAGTGTCAAAAGGGAATATAAGAGATTCAGATTCAAAATGTTCAAGGGCTTAATGGTTTCAGTTGGAGGCTTCCACAATGGATCTAACAAAAAAAAAAAAAAAAAGAAACTGAAAAACAAAAACTAATATAAAAAATGGGGTTTTACCTGACAGAAAATAGTGCCTAGCGTAAAAGTGCTTTCCTCTACCATCAGCATCTTAGAATTCCATGTACTTTCCTCGGATTTGGTCATGCACAAACAACTTGAAGATGGCATGTACCTCCCAACCCTCTATGCCCTAATACAAGGAAAGATGATTATTGGCATTTTCATTTTTGATACTTTTTGGGTAGACAGAACTTCCATTTATAACCTACAGCTTCAAAAACCCTAGAATCATATTTATCCACAAATATCTTTGAAATCATTGAAAACGATTGAATTTTGAGGGTATAGTAGGAAGATGGAGCATCCCTTTCTGATTAGTTTTGGAGGTTCTGATGGAAAGTAGTATACGGTGTACGAAAATGGTGTCGTCCGCCGAAAAGGGTGATGAAGTAGTGGGACGGTTATAGGCCGATTGTCTACTCTGATACCATGACGAGAAATTGATTTATTGATAATTTTTAGGTGATTACAAAGAGATCTTATTGAGGATTTAAATAGAAAATACATAGAGATAAAAATAGAAACTAAATCAATTTAATCCAATTTTGATAAGATTTTAAAATCAAATCCATATCTTCCAAATCAATGTAAATCTCTATCAATTCAGTCTTGCATGTTCATAGGAAAAAAAAGAAAAGAAAAAAAGAAGAGTCCCACTATTTACCTGAAGGAGAATTCTACTATGCCGATCTCGACATAGTACCAACTGATTGTTAACGGTTGAGATTTTATATAAAAAAAATTGATGGTTTAGATAAAGTTCTCTACTATGCAAATAAGAAAATGTCGGCACTGTAGGCTAACTCTTATCGATGGGACCTTTCCCTTAATAGTATAGCTAGGTTCAACTTGTGTTGGTTAAACCCCAAAACGAATCACCTTAAAGTCCTGGACCTGTTAAGAATGCAAGGGATAATTTGATCGAAAATTGAGTTACTCGATCAAGTCAGTGAAAAACTCTCCCAAGTTTTCTAGTGACCAACTCGTTAAACTCACCATGATTTTGAAGGCGAGTTAACCAACAAAGTAACCTATCCGTATAATTCGGTTGATTTTTCAAATTAATCCCGAGTTTTTAAATATGAATTATAACCTAAATCATGTTTGGGTGTGGAGTTAACAGTTTGTGCAAGTGAAAGAGGTGCGTGAGAGAGATCTCTGTAACCCTGTTCCTGTTTCTTGACTATAATGAATTTTCTGCTGCTTCGTGATTTTTATTGTGATAAAGTTTTTTCACGTAAATCTATGTATTCTTGCTTATTTGCTGTTCTCCCTGAGATTGTTGTTATAACCGGCAATATTCCGACGTTCTCTCCCTTGTTGCCGGAAACGTTGCAGCTTGTCGGCGGTTGTGTGTCTCTCAATCATACATCACATTTTGGTTGTCTAGTGATTACGTCCACTACTGAATGTAATGCCTTTTTATGATGAGGGAGAAAGAAAGTTTATTTTCTCTTTATAACAATTCAGTTAAAGCTAGTTAGAAGGGATATTTCTTTTACATTTGAAAAAAAAATTTGTGTTTATTGATTATAATGTAAAAATTATTGCGACCATGCACAATGATTCGGGGTGACAATGGCCCAGGTGACCCACTCGATCCGATCAGTCCGGTCTTATGTTTGGGTGGATTTGGGCATGCAAGGGTTTGTAACCCGTCGGGTCGGGTCGGGTTGAAACTTATTACCCGCTTGTTTTTCAGGTTGGACTTGTGTTAATTTTAGATTAGCCCAGTTTGGCTTGGCTCGAGAATGTGAGCACTGAGTAATATAAAACCTTCACTTAAATTTAACATTATTATCTGTTGTTGTAGTTTAGTGGTCAGAGTTTCGCTGTGGAGACAAATGACACTATGGGCAGTGGGGCTGTCAACGAGCCGAGCTAGCACGGTCAGGCTTGGGCTCAGCTCGTTTGAGCCGAGCTTGAGCTCTAAAATTAGGCTCGCGAGCCGAATTTGAGCCTGAAAAAAAGCTCATTATTTTAACGAGCTTGAGCCAAGCTTGGGTAGGCTCGGCTCAGTTTGTATATGTCATTATACGTTCATATTCTTATATCCTATATGATGTATTAATATTAAACACACACATTAACATATTATATTACATATAATAAGAATTATCAACTATAATGTTAATACAATTGTATTAATCTAAGCTTTTTTACGATGTCCATTGTTTATAAGCTAAACTTTTTGCGAGCCGAGCTTCTATGAGCCTGAACTGAGTTGGGCAAAGCTCGGCTCGGCTCGGAGCCTAAAATTTTTCAACGAGCTTAAGCCGAACTTGAGCTTTGCTAGAGATTTACGAGCCTAAGCTGAGATGGGCAAAGCTCGGCTCAGCTCAGCTCAGGTCGTTACAGCCCTAATGGGCAAGTTTAGGCACACATTATTAAGCCCGAATCTCAGATCGGGCTAGGCTTGGCCAACATAATTGTACTTATATATAGATTATGATCTGACCCGTTGCCACCCGTAACACTGATGTGATGGTGGTGTTCTAATTTTTCAATAGGATAATATTTATTTATTTATTTATTTTTTTGGTAATTGTAATCTATTGATGTAGCTTAACGAAATACACTATTAACTCCAAGTGGAATACAACCAACAGAAATCCTACGTGCAAAAGTTCTCCCTAAGTAATCATCCCTAAGAACAGTAGATAGAGCACTCGGAGGAGTATTGACCCATGTACAAGAACCGTCAGAAATGACAATGTTTGCCAACAAATCAGCAACAACATTAGCTTCCCAATAGATATGACTGAAAACGACGTTATCAAAGAAAGGAAGAAGCTCTTGAGCTTTAAGAACGATGCTCTCCGTCTTCCACGTGTATCGGATCTTTCCTGCAACCTCCAACAATAACTGTCTCGAATCCCCCTCAAGTATGATGTTCTTGAATCCCATATGTTTAGCAATTCTTAAACCTTCAAGGCAAGCAACTCCTTCAGCGATTGGAACTTCGGAAATTCCAAAATGTAGCGCAGTTCCACCGAGGAAAGTCCCCACTTCATTCCTACAAACAGCACCAGCACCTGCCAATCCAGGGAAGCCCTTGACAGCCCCATCAAAATTGAACTTAACATAACCCAATTGTGGTGCCAACCAGCGAATATAGACCTCCTCATGTTTCCTTTGTTGTGTTGGAGTCTGATCTTTAATTTCAAGAAGAAAGCTAGTATTCAGTTATAATTTTTGCAAGCATAAAACAGTATTAGATACAGAGGGAATATCACCATCAAAGATAGCACCATTCCGAGTTAGCCAGATTGCCCAAAGAAAGTTTGCATAAAGTGTGGGGAGGTTGAGAATGTGATCAGGAGTCAATTCTCTTGGGGTATTAAATACAAGGTCCAACCAGTCTCTCATATTAGTATGACCCAAACTATCAAGTCGGCCACCGTGCAAGACAAACCACACAGCCCTAGAAAATGGGCATTCAACAAATAGGTGAAGCAGACTTTCCTTATGAGAATTACAAAGAAAGCAATCCGCACACAAAGTGCTGAGACGACTACTAAGGAGATCACTGGTGGGAACAGCATGGTGTGCGCATTTCCAAATAAAGAGTCTTACATTCTGAGGGTATGGTAAATGCCAAAGCTTAAGCCAAAAATTACCGATCTCACCTTGAACCAAATTACCTTGAATGAGGTTGTAGGTCGAGGCTACAGAAAATTTACCGGTACTAGTGCCTTTCCAAACTAGCTTGTCTTTTGTCAATGTGGAAGCAATTGGGGTGGCCTTAATGACAGCCGCAACCTCTTGAAACCAAAGAGTATCAATAGGAGCCGAATTCCAAACCTGCAGCTCTTGACAGATAAGTTCAGAAACAAAGGTAACATGGGTAATATGAGCACAATCAGTAC
>JAUPMG010000013.1:2284161-2298143 GCA_031762675.1 Pachysandra terminalis
GAACCCCCGACCCCACTTGGTGGGAATGCCCCAGATATATGACCCCCCACCTACAAGGACTATACATCAGGTAAGCCTGGGGACTCGAACTCGGAACCCGTGTGAGTTAAAATGCTTGCTTAAGTTGGCAGCAACTTCACCTAGTGCTCTGGATGGAGGATCTTATCTAGAGAAAAACCAATTGACATACGTAAATCATAACAGGGGGTGATAGCCAAACCAATGGAATGAGGTCCAGAATTGAGTGTTCTGTTTGGAACATTAGAACAAGATTTTAGTACTTTTCCAAATCATTGATCAACATGACAGAGCATTATTCATGGAAACTGGCCATCCCAGAAAAGAATTTTGGAGTTAGGCAGAGATTCCTACTTTCCTGTTTATTACAACCACCTGGAAAGCTAACAAATATCAATGCATAGCTAAGTGAATGGAGAGAAGCGCTGCATTGTTCTTGGATTTTTTTTCCATAAATAACATATATCTTTTTCTATTTTTGTCCTTGCCGTGCCTCCTAGCACGTATATTATCTTTTTGTTCTGGAATAAATTAGTATTGTCTGACCACCCCCACATGAAATCCTGACCATGAATTGCTATACGATTGTGTAGGACTTACTATTCTCCTACAACATTGCTGTGGATAGATCGGATGAAATGAAGAAAGTACTAGGAAAATCTGCTGCTAGTGTAGGACTTCAGCTTCCTGATGTTTATCAGCCTTAATGGTTAGCTGATTCATATATGTTTGGCTGTAAGTTCATCTCTGCAAGGTGCTTGAAATCTCACCCTAGTTTTGTATAACTTGTCATTTTTACTTTGTAGGATTCATGAGTTTTGCCTCGGTTACAGTATGTTTGTGTGTGTGTGTGTGCGCGCGCGTACGTGCATTGCCGCTTGAAACACGTCTTAATTCATCTCCTTCAATTCTATCTTGTGGGCACTACCAGAACAATTTATATTGGTTTGTTGCCATGATGTGGTTATTCTTAATCACAATCCTGACTACTACCTTCTCCACAAGCCTCACCTTCATGATGAACGTCTCAGTACCTGAACCATCCGGGGTTAGATATTGGATTACATTTAGTGTACAGATGCAGCTGTTGGCGCGTAATGGGGATTCAACTCCTCCAAATGCCTTCATTCTACTCTATTGTTTTTGACTGAATTTTCATTTTTCTGCCTCAGGTGCTGCCAATGGTTCTCCAAAGTCTTGGATGTTTGTTAAACAATTTTGAGAGAAGCAGACACTGGAGAACCTTTTGCATTTCGAGGAAACTAACCTAACTTTCCCTGTTAGCAGAATTTGATTATTTTGTGGTTGTCTCCCTCCAGGTTTTACCTGAAAAAAATAAATAAATAAAAGAAAGAGAAAGTCTTTTATTGTTGTTGTTATTGTTGCCTATTTTAATCAAAGCCTTATCCATTTGCTGTGATCCTCCCTTCAGGTTTTTCGAATTTCAAAAAAAATAAGAGGGAGGAAAGTGCAGACTTGAGGTAATAACTAATTAATAAGGGGGAGGAACGTGTAATTCTTTGTGGAATTACAAAAGAAAATAGTTGGCAACTTCGCATATCTATTCTATTAATGGAAAGGGTCCGTCGAAAAGCATGTTATTTTTTCTTTCCGGAAACAACATTTAAAATGATAAAATATTTAATAAATTGAAAGATAACGTTGCTTTTTAGTTTATTCTAATAGAAAACTAATAGCTATTTTCTATCTCTTTCAATTTTAAATAAAATATTAAATTAAAAAGATAAACAAATTCTATTTTAAAGGACATGATTGTGATTGGATCATATATGCTTCACATAATGGTAGCTTCATAATTCTTAGCGAGTCAAAGTGCATTATAAAGTGGGATATTGGTTATAATTAGGGGTGTAACTTGATTCGGTTTGGGTCAGGTTAACCACAATCCTATCCAACTGACAATGTTGAAGGCCAACCCAAACTCAACTTAACCCATTTGAAATCCGAACTATAAAACCCAAACAGCAAACTAATTTTATTTTGTAAATCCTAAATTCAACCCAAATTGCAATTTCAGATTGGTTTGGGTCAGGTTAATTAGGGTTGATAAGCACAATCACAGCTTGAGTCATATTTTCGGGCTTAAACCAATTGTAATAATGTGCAAATACTTAAAAAGATCAAATCTAACTTACCCAAGATATTCAAATGAAAGTAAACATATTGCTATTAAAACATTGTTATCAAATCAATATTATAATATTATTAACCGGGTTAATTCGGTTTAGGTTTCGAATTGTGTCGGATTACATGATCGTCGTATATTGACTCAGTCAGATTGGGTGGGTTTGAATTTGTGTTAGCTCGACCCAAGTCGCACCTCTAGTTGAACGGGGGATTCATGACAATAGCAACAAAGTGGGATATTACTTTATTAATTGACTCAGTCTCATTAAGAAGAAATGTCTAAAATTGTATCTTAATTATAAAGTCAATGCTCTCTCTCTCTCTCTCTCTCTCATTTCTCCATCTTCATTCGTTTTTAGAAGAAAGAAGAGAGAAATCGTTTGATGAACAAGATGTCTAGTGTTCTTTTTTTACTAATGCTCTGTTTGTTGCTCCAATCAAAAGCTATGAGCAACGTAGGGGTTGATCATAAAACAGATCATGGGTTCATTGGTTCAATAGGAGCCGTTCTGGATTTCAATTCTCGTGTGGGCAAGGAACAGAAGACAGCCATGGTGATGGCTATTGAGGATTTCTATGGCTCAACCGGTTTCAAGCTGGGTTTGCGCCTCAGAGATTCCTACGGCGACTCTGCTCGTGCAGTTTCAACTGGTAAATAAAACTTTCTAGCTCAACTCATATTTTCATCTGTGGGAGTGTCACTCTCCTCCCTAAAGGAGTTTTTTTTTTTCAAGCAATTATTTCCCAACTTTTATTATTTAAATTTGTATTTATTCAAGGAGTTTGGATTATAATTTTATGGGAACATGGAAACACATTCAACTAAAAAATGAGGGAGATCTTCTGTGAACCTGTTACGTGTGAACCTCTCACACGAGTTCCAGGCGGCTCCATTAAAAAGAGTAACTGCCATTTCTGAAACCCAATCTATGATCTTGAAACCGGCTACTACTTTAATCGGTTTCTACCTTGATCGGTATTAGTCACCCTTTTTAGTGGGTTTACCTGGGACAGGTGTCAACCTCGTGTGAGGTTCACACAAGACACACAATCCAAGTTCACATAAGGTTTTGTCCTTAAAAAGGATGATTAACATTTCTAATCCTGAAAGAGATCTATAAACCATAAATCAACTTCTACCTTAATCAGTTATGGCCACCCTTTTTTGTGGGCTCACCAAGGACAGGTGTCAACAAGTTCACACAATCCGAGTTTACTACAAATCCCTTATGTAGTGCCTTGTAAATGACGCTGCATTTCCTCTAGAGCAAAATTTTTAGAAGATCAGCTTGAGCGGATACGTATGCACGCCACATATCCAACTATTTCTTATATCATCAGTAAAAGAACAAAACCATCTTAAATATGTGGCGTACACGCTTCAGCCAATCTTCCAACATTTTCGCTCAAACGAAGCTCTCAGCTTGACCATCCTTATTACTCAGGTTCGAGAGCATTTCGTCTGGTCCACAAAGTTGGAGCGTACTTGTATCCCGTGTTATAATGACTGTGATCTGTTAAAATGCATAAAGTACAAGCATTACACCATCCACTCCGGCCAGCAGTCCCGCTTTGCGGACCAGGACGAAATGCTCTCGATGCAAACGTCTCTCTTAATTTTTCCTCTTTTTATTCTTTTGAAAATCTCTCTCTCTCTCTCTCTTCTCTCTCTGTGTATATATATAATGAAGCTGCAGATGTGGAGTACAGCTTTAAAGCTCGTCGACGACCAACGAGTGCAAGTGATCATCAGCACCCTTACATGGCAGGAAGCCGCACTACTTGTCACTATAGAAGAAACAGCCAAGCAAGTTCCCATCATTTCCTTGGCCACCACCGTCACAACTCCGTCGGCGCAGCCACCGTCCGTGATCCATATGGGTCACCATGTCTCCTTGCACACGAGATGCATTGCCGATATAATTGCTTCATTCAGGTGGCGTAAGGTCATAGCAATCTACGAAAACACCAATGCCTATACCACCGACTCAGGAATCGTCACCCTCCTCTCTGACTCGCTCCGACTCGTCGGTGCAGAGATAGAACACCACTCCGCTTTTCCTCCATTTTCTTCTCTCTCTGACCCCAAATCCCTAATCCGTCGAGAGCTCAAGAAGCTGAGGAGCAAGCAGTGCAGGGTCTTCATACTCCTCAAGTCCTCACTATCTCTATCCACCATGTTGTTCGAAGAGGCGAAGCAGATGGAAATGATGGAGAAAGGTTATGTATGGATCATCACTGATGGCATTGCAAGCTTGCTTGATTCTGTTAACTCATCTGTTATCTCTTCCATGGAAGGTGTACTGGGTTTCAGGACCTACTTCTCGGATTCTACCGCATCGTTCAGAGATTTCAGACTCCGATTCCGGCGAAAGTATCAATCTGAATATCCCCAGGAAGAAGAGAATTCTAGCCCTAGTTTGTTCGCAATCCGAGCCTACGATGCAACTTGGGTTGTTGCTCAGGCAATGGAGAGATCACAACAGAAAAATACTTCAAATTCAAATACCTTGGTTGAAAGAATTCAATTAAGCGATTTTAAGGGTTTAAGCGGCAGAGTAAGCTTCAAGAATGGAAAATTATCACATATACCCAATTTTCAAATTGTTAATGTGGTTGGTAAGAGCTACAGAGAGCTAGGGTTTTGGTCACCAAAATCTGGTTTCACAGTGAGCTTGGGAAAGATCATCACTGGTAGTACTAGTAACAGGTATGAGGAAGTATTAGGTTTGGTGTATTGGCCAGGGGGCTCACAATATGTACCGAAGGGATGGACTACTACAGTTTTTGACAAGGAGGAAGAGAAGCCATTGAAGATTGGAGTTCCGGCCGAGGGCACCTTCAATCAGTTTGTGAGAGTAATCTATGAAGATGATCGAAACAGAACATCTGTGACTGGGTTCTCTGTTGATGTCTTTAAAGCGGCTGTGAAGTATCTTCCTTATGACTTGCCCTACCAATTGGTTCCCTTCTATGGTTCTTATGATGATATGGTGAAAAAGGTCTATCACAAGGTCAGTTCTGATTCTGTTCTGGTATACATATAGGCATTGCTTCATTGTTCTACGTGTCCAGACGATACGGGGACAAAAAAAAATACTTATTTTTAAAATCTTTCACCTCAATATGTAATAACTAATGGCATCATTTTGTTCATGGAAAGGATTTTGATGCAGCAGTTGGTGATATAGAAATAATGGCGGATCGGTATCGATACGTTGGATTCTCACAACAATATGTTAGGTCAGGACTAACAATGGTGGTACCAGCAAAAATTGGGAAGTTGCAGGAACCATGGATGTTCATGAAGCCTTTCACAAAAGAGATGTGGATTCTAACACTAGCGAATTGCGTCTTCAATGGATTCGTCGTCTGGTTGATTGAGCGCGAGAGCAATCCAGACTTCCAGGGCTCCTTTGCTTACCAAATTGGAACATTGCTATGGTTTTCATTCACCACTATCTTCTATGCACATAGTAAGAAACATAGAGATCTTTCTTAAATTTGCAGAAAAAATTATTAATTGAATTGTGATCTTGATGCAATTCTATTAGAGATAGTGGGTGGCTCATATTCACTAGTCTCTAGATCCAAGGGGGAGGGACCTGAGGGGTCCCAAAGTCCGAAGTTACCAGTGACTTTGGGGTAACTCGTTTGTACCAGGTCATATCTCGTTTGTGTCGGGTCATCAGTACCATGAGGTTGGGGGTGTGGGGAGCTCTGCCCCCACGGTACGGTAAGGTAAGGTTATATTGAGGATTTGCCTTATATATCAAGTAGGAGTATATAAGTTGTAACCCTGATTCGTGGTTGACATAGTGGAAACTTCTTCTCTCTCATGGACTTAGGCTTTGTCGAACTGTGTATATCTAATCTCATTTCACTGTGTTTATTATTATTGCTTGATCTCAATCAATAAATTCCAATTTGCACTTGCAGGAGAGTCGCCTAGAAACAATTTATCTCGTCTCGTGTCGGTAACATGGTTCTTCGTGATCCTAATCTTGACTTCGACTTTCACCGCGAGCCTTAGTTCTATGATGACACTCACACAGCTTGAACCATCAGATATTAGATCCCTGAGGATGGCAAATGCGGTTGTTGGGTGTAATGGGAATTCCTTCATTGTAAGATATCTGGTAAAAGTACTGGGTTTCAAGCCAGAAAACATCAAGAGGATTTCTTCCATTGAGGAATATCCGAAGGCATTTTCGTCTAAAGAAATCGTCGCGGCTTTCTTTGTTGAACCTCATTCCAAAATCTTCCTTGCAAAATACTGCAATGGGTATATGGTAACAGGACCAACCTACAAGCTTGGAGGTTTTGCCTTTGTAAGTGAATCCTTAATTGGTTCTTCTTCTTCTTCATCTCCTTTTGTTCTGTAATATAATCCCAAGTCTTTAACTCTTTTTTCAGGCATTTTCAAAGGGTTCTCCATTGGCTTTGGACATTTCAGAGGCAATTCTGAAGGTAACAGAAAGTGGAGAGATAGAGCAAATGGAGAAAGATATGCTTTCGTCTACCAATTGCACGAATTCACAGCCTGTGGTGAACAGCAACACAAGTTTAGGTCCTGAACCTTTCTTAGGACTCTTTGCTATTTCAGGTGCTGTGACCGCTTTCGTGTTGCTCGTCACACTGTCTCGCTTATTAAGAAGGCATTGGGAGATCATTAGCTACTTAGCATTATTAACGCATAAAAGGGTCTGGACATGGGCTCTTGCTCAGTACAATTTAGTGAAAGATAAAGTTCAGAGATTCAGGGGAAGTTCCATTCAGGATAACCAAGCCAATGATCCCATCCAACGGCAAGGGAACCTAAGTGCTGTGAACATAGAACTAGCACGTGTGTAAAAATATTGGAATGAAGTAAGCATTTACGTTTGTATTTATAAAAAAAGTTGAATTTGGCATCCATTGCAGCAAATTGATGAACTTGCACCTAGGGATGACCAAACGGGATGTGTATGGTTCGCGTGGGCCTAGTGTGCAGTGTCTTGCCGGGTCAGGCCCAAGCACGACATAAGCATGCCATGTTGTGCTCGGCCCGGCTTGTCCCCTTTGGCCCAGTTCGACCAAAATTGATTTTTTTTTTTAAAAATAGCCGTTTCCAGCCACCGGAAACTACTAATTCTTGTCGGAATGGGTCGTGTCATGCCGGGCAAATATATATATATATATATATATATATATATATATATATAGGAGCATAAATACCTTGTTCGTAGAATCTTTTTTTTTCCTTTTTCTTTTCAGAATAATAGTCGAATCTTTAGCAGCTTTCTCATTGATATAATTGCAGCAAAATTTAATTTCTTTTTTGTTATAAATACGAAAATAAATAAAATTAGGTTATTCGTCTAATCTTTGAAGTCTACCAGATGCCAACACGCTGTAGGGGCATGCAATGTATCGAATCATGCATGCAAAGATGCTTGCTTTCATGTATTGTCGGTTTAGAGTTCGTATCTGCAGCTAATACGATATTCGGTATTTTCTATCAAGCAACTTGATTTGTCCTTTTTTAAATAGTAGAAGGTTCGGTTCCCAGGTTGGCAAGTGCAATGGGACCACTAGCATCATGTCTAGCCAAAATGGTGGGGCCATCAATTCATGGTGACCGTAGAAAGGGCTCAGCACATTATAATTCCGCCCTTTATCTTTGCCTAAATTAAGAAGAAGATAGTAAGAAGGCTTGTGCTTTTGGGTAAGCACTTATACATATGTATAAGTGGTATTCATAATATTGTTTTAAAAAATAATAATATTTAGTAAATACACGTAGTTAAGTGTCTTGTCAAGAAAAACTGATAAGAATTGTCTTAAATTTAATGGAAAAATATTATTTTCAAAGTTTGATTAATATTTGGGGTTAAAAGTACCATTTTAAAGGTTTATTAATGTCTAAAATTAACTTTACATGTAAGTGATAATGAGAAGTTGTTCTCTTTATGGTATATCTTTCTCTACTGTTTATTGACAAGAGACTTTAATATTATGACACATATTTATGATTTAAAAAAGTGCAGATTCAAATCATCTAAGATCTTTCTCGGAAAAAAAACGATAGCCAATAAACAGAAGACATATAAGCTTGATTATATGCTTTACAAAAGAAATTAAGAATGTTGGCAATTATGCATTGATGTTAGGCTTACGTATCTTATGTTTATTAGCTACTATTCCTTTCCTTTTACATGAAAGATCTAGATGATTTGAATCCAAAACATACTTTATTGAGTTAAAAATAAAAGTATGTACTTAAGTAAAAAGTGACAACCAAATGGTATGTACTTAAATAAAAAGTGACAACCAAATGGCTAGTGCTAGTCCTTTTCCAAAACCAAATCCCATGTACAAGATAGTGCTCAAGACCTTTAAAAGGTTCCACATTCCTGATTCTAGAATTGGAATTGATGTTTGAAATTGTAATTTCAATTCTAATTCTTTGAGAATTGAAATTTGAGTAGAATTGAAATTTTCGTACTTGGATGTCAAAAAAAATTGAAATTTGAATTTTTTTCCTTACGTGGAATGGAAATGATGAGTAAAAAAGATGAGAATAATATAAAAAAGATTTATTATTAATTTTTTATTATTTCGTAAAAGATACAATTGGTAAATCCAACCTATTGCTACATCCATTTAAAATTCATAGGGCAGAGAGGATTGCAAATAACAATCTCCCAATGTGAATTCAACAACTTTAAAAATAACCTACGAATGAATTTTATGAAATATAAGTAGAATTCAAATTCCAATTCTTTAATACACTCCCAAATGAAAAAATTAAAATTGAAAACCTGAATTTCAATTCCTCGAAATAATCGGGCCCTAGTATTTTCCTAAAGAAAAAGAAAAAAGAAAATTTATTCTAGATAAGCTCCAATAAAGGAAAGACATGTGTACAAGAATTTTTATTACAAAGAGAAGCAATCAGTTCATGATAACGCGGACCAACCAAAACCTCAATGCGCGGACCCACCACTCCTAACCCAGTAGCTTAAAAAGTCTTCGCCAAGGCAAAAGAGAATGAAGAAGAAGAGCAGGCAGCTGTATAGGTGCGCGAGGTCATCGGACCTCCGGAGCCCAGCACATCCCCGTTCAGGGGTGGTGGTGTGTGCCCATGTCGGAACCCATAGCACCTGGATCCAAACCGCCACCACCGCTCTACAAGCAGCGATCTTGGTCATCCTCCGATAGCTACCGTGACGAGGCTTGGTTGAAACGGAAAGGAAACAACAGCCGGAGACAGCGTCGCAGTAAGAGCGTTACCGATGAGGATCTCGACGAGCTGAAAGCCTGCATTGAACTAGGGTTTGGCTTTGATTCACCTGATTCCGATCAACGACTTTCTAATACTTTGCCTGCGTTGAGTCTCTACTATGCTGTTAACAAGCGGTACAATGACAGCTTATCCAACAAGTCTTCGTCTTCATCAACAACCTCAGAGTCTGATGCATCATCGACTCTCGGAAGCCCTAATCCCTTATTCAGTCTAGGTAATTCTATCTACTTATGATGATCTATCCGCGATGGATCAATCAATTTTGTGTTTAATCTATATAGGTAATTCTTGGTGCATCTTAGAACAACCAATCTGAAAATGATGAAAAATAATTTGTTGTTAGAGATAGTGGGTGGTTCATATTCACTAGTCTCTAGATCTAAGGGAGGGTCCATGGAGCATAGCAAAGTGGAGCACTATAGATCTTTTCTCGGGTCACAAATAGCTCATTGTGCGGGTCAATGCTACGAGGTTAGGGGACGTAGGAAGATAGTCCCTGCGGTACCATAAGGGTATATTGGAGATTTGCTCTTTATATATCGTAGAATTATATGTTAGTAATCCTAATTCGTTATTGACATAGTGAAAACTTTTTCTCTCGATACGATAGGCTTTGTCGAATCATATATATATATATATTTATGTGCGTTTTTTTATTTTTGTTTTTACTGTGTTTATTATTATTGTTTATAGGCTTTGTCGAATCATATATATATATATATATGTGTGTGTGTGTGTGCATTTTTTTTATTTTCGTTTGTACTGTGTTTATTATTATTGCTTGATCCGGAGCAACACTTGCTTTAATAGATTTATTTTTTTATTTTACTGGATAGATGTATAAGTTGTAACCCTAATTCGTTTTTGACATAGTGAAATTTATTTTTCTCCGGTTGGTGTAGGCATTGTCGAATCATGTATATATGTGTGCATTATTTTACGTATATTTGTGTGTATTATTTGATCTTGGTTTTTATTGTGTTTATTATTATTATTTGATCCGATCAACACTTGCTTTAATGGATATTTCTGCTTTAATTGATGTGTGCAGATGATAATCCTCAAATGGTGAAGACAAGACTGAGGCAATGGGCTCAAATCGTTGCTTGTTCGGTGCGGCGATCTTCTTGTTGAGTAACCGGACTTGTTTGATGCAATTCCCCACCGATTTTGTGATGTAAAAAGAGGGGAAACAACCCCCAAGATGAAGTTTAAGTCTTCAAACCAATCTTGGTTTTTTAGACTTGGATTAGTCGTAACTCTGTAATCGAACTTATTGGAGAGAAACTGTTGCAATCTGGCACTCTTAGTGGGAACTGTGCAAAAGGAAAGTATCTTGGATACAGGTGGCTTTGGCTTTATCAAATGCACGTACTTTAGCTTGACTAACTCAGCACGCTGGCATTAGTAGAGGCAACTGGCACCACCAGGTGTGTACAAATGGGACGGGCGTGTCGGCCCGGTACGACAAGAACTCGTGTTTTGTTGTGCTTAATTTTTGGCCTTCGGTTTGGCACGGGGTACAGTTATTATCATGTCGGGTTGTGATAGGCTAGGTGTCGCACATTGCTTGCAATTTGGCTAAAATTTCAATTGGATTTGTGCCTAATGGTGTTTGGGCTGTCGTACCGTGGACCATGACCCAGATCCAGCACGACAGTATAACACGTATCATACCGTGCCTGGGCAGGACCCAAATAGTACCGGGCCAGCACTCATGGTCCAGCCCATTTATACATTCCTAAGTTGGGAGGGTCCAATGTTCTACTCCTAATCCTATTGGGATGAGACAAATTCGATTTCCATTGTAAGATATATTAAAAAATATATTTTTATAAATTTAAATCTTCAAATTTATGGTTTACCAAATCTAAACTCGATCCGAAGATTCGGAACCTAATTTATGGGTTATTATTAGGGGCGGCAGCGAGTCGGGTGACCCGACTGGCCAGATTATGTAGCCCATAAGTTCGGTCAGGCTGGGCTTAAATTTTAGACCCGGATTTTTTTTTGGGTTGGGCTTGGGTTTGTGTTTACTTGCTCAAAGATGCTACAAGCTGTCAACGATTATAGTGAGATGAAATTGTAATCCTACATTGGTTGGTTGGGATGAAACAATCCTCCAACCGATGCAATATACATAGTTTGCATGTGAGCTAAATTGATCATGGGTGGTCCAATGGGTTAAGATGTAGATTGGACCGGTTCGACCATTGACTTAAATTGTTCAAAAATTAATTTTTTAGTTATATTATTTTTAAAATAATAATAATTAATAATATGGGCGGGTTTGGACAAATATTCTAAGCCCGAAGCTTGGACCAGGCTCGGGCCAACATAAGTGCAGTTATATTTAAACTGCAGTCCGACTTGAATCCGGATGTCTCTTTAACCGATGTTCAAATTTGTAATCGTGGGTAAGTGCTTACCCATAAGCAGTAGATGAAGGCTACCCATAAGGAGAAGTTATTGATAACAACTTCTCTTATCACTTATGCTGTAAGCTATTTTTAAACTTTAGTAATATTTTCACGATATCTATTTTGCCCCTAAACTTTCATAAGTATTTAAATAAATGATATTTCTAAACTTTAATAGTATTTTTATAATACCTATTTTATCCCAAAACTTTTATAAGCACTTAAATAAATGTATTTACCCAGCACTATTTCTTTCAAGTAAGCAATTTATTGTTGCTGTGGATAAGTGTTCTTATTGAGCCACTTATCCAATGAGTGCTCATCCAAAAACACAAGCTGGGTCAAAAGCAATTAAAACATTTTTACTTAAATGACACAATCTATCATTATTAGGTGACGTTCTGATGCTTAGAATGCGAATTCGCGTTTTAAGTGCGGGAACTTCACCAATCATCGGATTTGAATTTTCAATTTGCGGATTGGACTAAATGCATAATAAATATTAAATACAAGAAAATTAGAGATTATGTACATGAGATATTGAGAAAAACCTTACCTTCTTATATACACATGCACATAACTTTATAGCAACTCTATGATAAAGTTATTTTATTTTATTATTTTTTCTTTTTTTTGGAGTGGCTTGCTTTTACCGAGCTTGGTGACCTAGTGAAAATATATATTTAGAACTAAAACGATATGCGAAGTGTGGTAATGATAAAAAGGTTCTCCTTGGTTTTCGCTATATGCTTGTAGCAAAAATGTAAAAGTAGAAAGAACAAAACATAAAAAAAAATAATAAAAAAATATATTAAGGAATGGATCATACCAACCTTCATTTCTGGGCTTCTTAATTGTACCAGCACAAGTGAGAAAAGCAATTCGTATAGAGAAAATATCGGTTGTGCCTCGGTTGAACTTCACACAAGGTTGAAATTTGTCTCAAGCGAATCCCAAAAAAAGTGGCCATCAATAATTAAGGTAGAAGCAAGTTTAAGATTTATAGATTATATAAAATTTTAAAAATGTCGGTCAACGTTCTTTTGGGATCTACTTGAAACAGATATCAATCTCGTGAGAGGTTCACACAACGAGATTGACAAAAAATCCTCGTACCTAAAATAGTAACTACGGAGATCTCTAGTTATTGACTAAATATTTAAAAATAAAAACATATGTACTAATTTAATTTGCTACACTAGGTTGTGCACTACCTATTGAGATATGTTTTTTTTCTCTCTCACTTTGTTTTCCTCATATGTAATTGAGTTTTATATATAATCAATATATTTATACAGAGTTGGATTTTGCTTATGAGCATTATAATTCTCAGAACCCAAGGGTTGTCCACTTGATCTATCCAGATTCTGAGTTGGATTTTCTTTTTCTTTTTCCTTCACTACTTGTTTATTTAACTCAAGCGATTGATTCTCTTACAAGTAGGGATGGCAACAAGGTTTTCGGACCGGTCCTAATCAGGTCCGGTCTAGACAGACGATACTGGCCGGTCTTGATCCGGTATTGTTGATGCACAAACCGGTAAATAATCAATTTGACAAAAATGATGTCAATTGCCCTAAATGGTTTGAGCAATAAGAAGATTCGAATGCTCGATTACACTGGCTAAGTAGAGATATGACCGTTCCAATGCAAGGTTTCTTTGAGAGATACAATAAGAGGGTAAAGAATAGATATCAGTCAGAAATGAACAGAAAGGTCCACATGGAACTTATTTCAGAAAGAAAATTCTCAAGACAAAACCCTGTTGTTTCTCAGAGTACATCAAACTGCCAAGGAATCCAATCCCCCTTTCTGATGTATTATTGGCCTTTTATAGCTTCATATCCATTACTGAGCCATTTGCAACATTTCATTCAATACACTCAAAATGTTTCATTAATGTACACAAGCGTTTGGATTCGAATGTTTAAAACGTTTCATTAAAGATCATAACGTTTCAATGAATGTATTCAAAACGCTTGAATTAGTAATGAGCATGCCGTTATAAAATTAATGATACGTTACTGTTCGATGTTGATTCAAGTCCTTAAATGCTTCAAGATCTTTGAAGATCTTGATAGGACTTACCTCTCTGGCCCTCCATTCCT
>JAUPMG010000013.1:2298243-2309465 GCA_031762675.1 Pachysandra terminalis
GCAAACGATTAGTTTGTGGGACATCCAACCTGTTTGAGCTAGATCCTACTCATGATGGGTACTCCTGAGAGTGCCAAGCCTTAACCTGGTCTAATTTAATGAGGCCTATAAAACAGGGCCTAGTTAGCCAATGGTCTGATCTCAACCGAAGACCAATTTTTAACAGGAAGGTTAGGTCTTAAACATGGTTTCAAGGATCAGATTGATCCAGATCGGCCGGTCCGTACTGGGATCGGCCAGGACCGCTATGATGCAAGCCATGATACAACTATTGTATCAAGTGGTTTTGGATCAAATCAGTCCAACCGATACCAATAAGAACCGGCCGATCAGAACCGGTCCAATGATCTGCATATTCTTAAATTTTTTTGAGTTAGATTTAAGAAAACACTAAAAAAAACCATCACCAATTCAATATTTTTGAGGAAAGCAAGAGACCCAAAAATTGAAGTACAACAATAGTTTTAACTACCTGTGAATCATCTACATATCCGTTACCAAATATTCTAAAATGAGTATTTGCTTTTAATAATAATATAGAAATAAATAAATTTTTGGTCAAAAATCACCTCGATCGGGTTTGGGTCGAGTCGTAATCTAAATATAAGAGTAATTTTGTTGATCTGAACTTAGTTGGCCCGACCCAAGCTTCGAGTTTAACAATGTTTTTCCAAGCGCTCCCATGGTATCATTTGCCAATCCTGAGCCGGCCAACGTTTGCCCAAATAAGACAAAAGTATTACTTTATTACTACTAGGATTCAAACAGAAGTCTCCATGATCAGTGTAGAATACTTGCCACTAAACTACGGCCACAAGATAATGATGAATTTAAGTAAAAATTATATATTATTCAGTTATCTTGTTATCGGTCTTCAAGTCATCGGACTGGATCGAACCAGGCTAATCTAATATAAATCCGAACCTAAACCAAAAAACTAATTGGACCTTAAATTTCAGCCCTGCTCAGCCCTACGGGCTACTAACCCTTGCCCAAGCCCGTTCAAACATAAGGCCGGGTTTATCTGGTCGGCTGGTCACGTGGCCCATTGCTACCCCGGTCTGAACCAAGTTCGATGGCCTCGTTGACCGCCTCAACGGCAGAACTCCGCACAAACAGTTCTTGAGCGGCGTTCACGTAAAAACAAATTAACAGACGGAAATACCCCCAAGCAGTCTTTGATTTACAGATTATGCCATTGCCTCAAAATCTCCATGTTTTATCAATTTTCTCAACAAAATTACGATTTCAGAATTTCATGAACTGAAAAAAAACCAAAACAGATAATTGAAGAAAACTCATCTAAAGAGTTAGTAGCAGAAATTCTCATTTTCTTTTCATATAATATTTTGAATAATTCAACAAATCTCTCTCTCTCTCTCTCACTCTGAAACAAGAGATCGAACCTCGCATCTCTCAATGATTTTTTTCCCCTTACAGAGAGTCTCAGACTCTAACGATCTTCGCAGCTTTAACCACCGGATTTTCCCGCGCGATGGTCTCACGACCGGCGGTCTTGTAATCGAAACTGCAAACGTGCCGATCGGAATATCTATGCTCCGAACAGAATAGATCTCCGCATCGGCATCTGACTCCCGTCAACCCTACCTTTCTCCGGCAACCGGAACACCGATTCACCAATCTCCTTGCGACCGCGTCTGTTCCTTCAGCCGCTGCTACCTTCGCCTCCTCCTTCAAATCACCAGGCGTTTCTGTTTCCGTTTCCGCCGGGAGATCAGATCTCTCAGGAGACCGAGACGTGTTGGATCTAGCCTTTCCATGGCTGGAAAACTTCCGCGGTTTCAGGATCCCGGCGGAGGCTTTGAAGCAGTTCTGGCACAGGTTGTTGGTCGCCGAATTGCCTGATAAACCGCAGTTGTTGACGCAGAGGGTTAGGGTTTCAGGGACCTTGAATTCAGTTTCCTCTTTCTCTGTTCTTTGAGCCATTTTTTTTCTTTTTTTTTGATTTGTCGAGTTTCGATTTTGGATCTGAAGAGAAGAAGAAGAGAGAAAAAGAGGAAATTAAATGGCGAGATTTGTGAGGAAAAAAAGCTTGAAAAGGGATTTTTAAGGGATTCGAAGGTCGGTAATGGCTACGGCCAATGGGCCTCGTTGAAACGCGTATCAAACGTTTTCCTCTTTTGTTCCCTATAATGCCCCTGTGCGTTTCTCAGTTTTACCGAATTACCCTTCTTCTCAACCAAGCCTTGACCCCTAAGTCTTGATCCAATGGTGCACTTTGTACGGAGATAATGGAAGTCCAGATATAAATAGGGCAAGGGCTCTAAACGAGCCGAGCTGAACCGAGCTTTGCCCAGTCCGACTCGACTCGTAAGCCTTGAGCTAGGTTCGGACTCGAGTTAGGCTCATTAAAGAAATTTGGACTTAGGGTCGGTTGAAGCTCGTTAAAATATTTTGGGTTCATGTTCGGCTCATAAAAAGCTCGACTCAAGAAAAAGCTTAACTTAGTACAAATGTATATATATATATATTTTTGGTGGACCGCGTTGGTTGGTTGCGAGACCACTCTCCAACAAGGGAGAAGCGGGAAGACCCTCCTATTTCAGGAGCAACTACGAAGGCGGGAGAATCGATTACTCCTGAGACAAGCGGCACTTTCAAATGTATTAATATTATAATTGATGCTTATTAATATGAAATATAAGATATATGAATACAGCGGTATAATTTCATATACAAATCTAGTCGAGATTTAACCGAGATGTGCCTACCTAAACTAGGCTCAATCTCATTAAGATAATGATTGCTTTTTTGGGGGGCTCAGGTTCGGCTGGCTAGCCTAGTTATAGAGCTCGAGTTCAGCTCATACGCATGGTTTCAAGGATCGGACCGATCCATACCGACCGGTCCGTACTGGGATCAGCCAAGACAGGTTCGATCCCAACCCACGATACAACTATTGTATCGTGAGGCTTTGGATCAGTCGGTACAACCAATTCAGTCATCAATGATCGATACAATCAGTCCAATGTTTTTTATTTTAATTTATAAATGGAACGGTTCAACAGATATCGACCTGTATTGGATCTAAATCGACCGATACCGGTTGGTATTGCCGGTCTGGATCGGGATCGTCTGGGACCAGTTGGATCCTCGATCCCTAGACTTAAAGCCTTGCTCATAAGAGCCAAGCCCTAGCCCGTGTTGAGTTGAGCTTTGTCTAGCTCAGCTACGGCTCATAAACCTTGAGCAAGGTTCGAGTTAGCTAAAAAATTTTGGGCTCAGACTCGGCTCAAGTTCGTTACCATATTTTAGGTTCAAGTTCAACTAGCAAAAGCTTGGCTCGTAAAAGGCTCCACTCGCAAAAAACTTAGCTTAGTCCAAATTCATCAATATTATAATTGATAATTGATATTATATATTAAAATATATTAACATGCATATTTAATATCAATATATATGATATAAGATTTAAGCATATGGATGTTAATTTCATATTTAAATCGAGGGGAGCCTGTTTAAGTTTGACTCAATTAGTTAAGGCCTCATTTGGCCACATTTTGGACCAGGAAGCCATTCTAGAACCAGTTCCCTAAACTCATTTTAGGAATAAATTTTGAAGGTTTCTTGATTGCGTTTGATTAACATGTAACAAAATAAGATCTGACCTAATATATATATATATATGCTTAGTTAACACTCCAAAATAAATTATAATAAAAATATATATTTACAAGCTTGTAGCTGCTAATTTTATTTAAAAGTTTGCCACTGTAAAACCTCAAAACTCATTTTTAATATTTAAAATCAAGGTTAGAGGTAATTTTTCATTTGCCTTCGCTAACCAAACAACTATTTATCTGTGTGAACTCATTCTACCTAAAGGTGGCAATTGGGCGGGTTCGGGTCGGGTTGATAAGGGGTATTAACGGCTTAACACTCAATCCAAACCCGCACCCAACCTGCCTTAACCATTTGATCCATCTTGACCCGCTTTATTTTATTAAATTTGTTATTATTTATTTTTAAATACTTCATATAATGTCTTGTATAATAAACCTAATTACAAGTTACAATGGTATGGTAATTTAATACTTATTCTTTCTATAATCTTATTTAATCTCATGTAAACAATAACAAAGCAATATACCGTATAATATTCTACTTTACTTCTCTATTGCTCTAGCCTCTAGCAACTGATCATATAAGAGAGGAAAGGAAGAAAAAAAATGGGAAAGAAACTAGCATATTCTTACATTTTGTATGTATATGTGTGCACATATAAAAATATATGTATATATTTTTAGGTATACTAAATAAAACATATAGTATAATAACCCGACGGGCCAAAGGGACTAACCCAAACTCGACCTGTTTATTTGCGGATTAAAAATCACCCACATCCGACCAGCGGGTTAAAAACTGAAACCAAACCTGCTAAAATCCCAACAGGTTTAAGCAAGTTAACGGGTCTGGTTGGAAATTGCCAGCTCTAATTCTACCGATTGGAACTCATTCTTAGTCGTGAAATGCATTCTCAACAATGATAGGGATCGGTTTAGGAGTCAAATTATAGAGCTCAAACTCGGCTATTACAAGCCGAACCTAAGCCCAAGCTGAGCTAGCTTGGCTCGTTAAAAGTATACGCTAGATCTGGTCTACCAAATGGACGGTTGTGGTTCATTGCCCGCTCAATAGAGGCAGACTAGAAGAACATCAAAACATATACAACCTGTCCTTTCTTGTGAAGGTGATTCATGCACGCGCAACTTTTTCCTTTTCTTTTTCCTATAATAACCATGTCGGATAGCTCGTGATTGCTCTGTAATCATCAAAGGTCAGGGGTATTAGTGGAATTTTTTATCCTTTTACCCCCACCACCACATTACGAAATATGCGATTTCTTTCTCTATCTTCCAGCTTTCAGCCGACCTATCTGACCGTCCCCTTTTGCTTTCACCGAAAGTCGCTATCGATTGAATTAGCCCAACACGGGACAAAGTGGTCTGAATCAACGTTTTAAATCTCGAGACCCCGGTCGATCCAAGTCTGATCCAAAAGTTGGGTTGTCTTTTAAAAAAAAAAAATTGGATCGGTCAGACCAGTCGCCAGAATGGCGGTACCAATTGAGATCGATCCTTATCGCACCAATCCAGATTGATACCAATTAGATCGTTTATTTTATAAATTAAAAAAAAAAATCTTTAGATCGGCCGATCATGTCACTGGACTAGTCTGAATTGGCCGATCTGTATTGGTATCGGTTGGGCCGGTCCGATCTAAAGCCACTTGATACGATAGTTTTATCGTGGCTTGGGATTGGACCACTCTAGGTTGATTCTGGTGCAGACTGGCCGATCCAATCGGACGATCCTTGAAACCTTGGTATGAACCGACGGTGAATTGGATCTATGGGTCTATAAATGGGTCGGACCGCATGTGCCAAACCAACCCGACATAACTTGGGTCGTGCCCCAGCACCAACGGGTTGAGTTTGGATGGGATCGGGTTGGGATTACACCTATGTTGGCCCAAGCCTAGCCCTCTCAAAGGAATAAGCTCAAACCCGATGTATTTAAAATACATCAAATTCGAGTCCGATTCAGCCCGATCCTACAATTTCAAATGGGTTAATTTCTAAAATTAAAAAATTATAAATTAAAAGGATATTTCTTAAATACCTAAAAAAACAAAAAAGGTTTTGAGATTTATAATATATTAACCTATAAAATAGTATGATTATGTATTGAAAGTAATACATTTGTACTGATAATATAATATTTATATGTATACAATATAAAAAAAATAAAATAATAATTATATGTAATGCATAATTCGGGCTGAGCTGGGTCGGGCCAAGCTAACATAAACCTAAGCTCAACCTGAAAATCTAATTGGACCTAAATTTCAGCCCAGCCGTACGAACTACTTACCCTTGCCCAAACCCACCCAATCATAAGATCAGGTTGATCAGGCCGATCCATTGTCACCCCTAGCACGGGACAAGATGATAAGGGTTATAGTGTCATGTCATGCCTGGGCTCATGGTCCACAGCACGGTACGGTCTAGGCATGAGTACGGGCACAATTGAGTTTTGGGTAGAATATGGGTAAAAGCACAGGCCCGAAATAATTTGGGCCGTGCCCAAGCACGTCAACACATGATAAGGGTAATAATGTCATGCATTGTCTAGGCTTATGGTTCACCATACGATACGGTCTAGGCACGGGCACAATTGAGTTTTGAGAAGAATACGAGCAACCGACACGATAATAATCGTGCCTCATGCCGAGTGGTGGATCATGAGTTCAAACTCGACCCAACACTATAGCCCTTATCTCAGATCGGTACATGCCGAGTGGTGGATCATGAGCTCAAACTCGACCCAACACTATTGCCCTTATCTCAGATCGGTACCTATCTGATCTAAAACCTCACGATTCAAAAGACTTTATTGCGACTTGAGACAGACCGATGCCGACCGGATCGGTCCGGACTCCGGAGAACCCTGATTGCTGTAAATAAAAGTTACCCCTTGTACGAAACAAGCAAATATTGGTACAATAGGCTAAGGCCCCGTTTGGCAAAACTTCCTTAGGTCTAGAAAGCCCTTCCTCACTAAGTAATTTTTAACCAATGGCTTTGATTCAAAGTATTTTCTAACAATTCCCTTCACATAGAACCCCTTCCATTTCTTGGAAGCTTCGCAAAACAGGTCCTAACTCTTAGGCTGTGTTTGCCCCGCTTTTATAATACTTATTATAGCTTATAGCTTATATAAGCACTTTTTACAATTAAATATATATTTGATAGTGCTTATGGGTAAGCAGTAGAGGAAGGCTACCCATAAGGAGTAGCTGTTGAGAGCAGCTTGTCCTAAGCTCTAATGCATTAAGCTATTTTACAACTTTAATAATATTTTTAAAGTACTTATTTTACCCCTAAACTTTCATTAGCACTTAAATAAATATTATTTTTAAATTTTAATAATATTTTTATAATACCTATTATACCCCTAAACTTTCATAAGCACTTAAATAAATGTATTTACCAAACGTTATTTTCTTCAAATAAGCAATTTATTGTTGTTGGGGATAAGTGCTCCTATTGAGCAACTTATCCAATGAGTGGTTATCCATAAGCACCATCCAGACAAACACAGCCTTAGTATATATATATCATTTTATAAGCAAATTAACTAAAGAAGCAAACAACTTGAAATCCATCTTTCAAGGAACAATGTAAATTCTTAACACAAAAATAAAGACAAGTTCTCTTTAGAATTTTTTTCACAACCCTATAACACAAAAATAAACACACACACACACATCTATATATATCTATATATGTATGTATGTATTTCCAACAAGGGATTCCCTATAATTGGAATTGTTGTGTTGCTGTCTTATGATTCCTAGTGGTCTCTGATCCAATTATAGCTTCAAATTATATCTGTAAAAACTGAAAAAGACCAAAGGAATAGCCATAAATCACCATAGAAAGGAAGATCTGTAATTCAGTTTCATCTTAAAGAAAAAAAAACTTGTCCTCAAATTATCTTTTTCCATGTCCAACCAATTGTATCATCACAGTGCACCACTGAAGGATGATTCAGAGGAAAAACAAAAAAACAAAAGAGAACTTCCCTCAATCTTACTTCAAATTTCATACTAAACCTCAACAGTCAATCATTCCACATTGTAAAGGAACCATGGTTCGGTGCTTGAATGGAGTCTGAGGTCCAACCACCATAGCCCCCCAGCGGCATGTCGTCTTGATCAACCTTAACTAGAGCAAGGTTTGCCGTCGATCCCAAGTGATGATCACCCACATTCGTCGCTGTCGAAGTCTCCACCGTTGCAATTCCACCACCCATATATCCTCCATTGTAGCTGCTTGAACTCCCACTGTTCTCAATCATCGAAGACGGATATCCCAAGTTCATGATTCCATGAACTAAAGTAGGGTTTGTGTGGAGATAACCATGATGATGGAAGGCAGAATTCAGATTGGGAAGAAGCAATTGGTGATGGTGGTCATGAATATAATTCTGATTGAATTGCGGGTTTTGCGCGAATTGTGAATTCGATTGGTTTTGGAGAGCAAGAAATGGCGGAGCTTGAGCTTGTTCAAATTGCTGCATTATAGGATAAGCCTGATGAACAGTACTGCTTGAGCTTCCATACTGAAAGCTGGAACTAAGAGCTGCTGTCATTTCCTCTCTTTTCCGTGAAGATTCGACGGCTTGAGCTTCCTTCAACCTTTTGGCCGCTCCTCCTCCAATCGGCAAAACGTTACTCTCAAGAATGCTCTTGACATCATAGCGGTTCATGTCGAAATTGGTGACGGCACTCAAGCCTCTGAACTTGATCGCCGCAATGTCGTATGCTTCAGCCGCTTCCTCTTCCGTACCTGCAAAATTGATCAAAGAAGGATAATTACAATTTATTCAAGTTTAGTTCTCTAGTCTAGCTTGATTCAATGAAGTTCAGTAATTAAATCTGTTACATATGGACTACTCAAATGTGAAGATGGAATTGGAAAATCTTACTAAAGGTTCCCAGATAGAGGTCCTTGTTACCGGCGACTCGCCCAATTCTTGCTTGCCATCTTCCATGTTGGTGATGTCTGTATAAAGAAATTGCATATGAGAGTGAGAAAGAAAGAGAGAGACAGAGAGAGAAGTACTGATCCTAAGCACAAGCATTGACTCCGCCGGTAATATTAATTTCATTTGTTGTTATGTTTAACCCTAATTTCGGGATATTTATCATACTTTTCGTGGCTGCTCTTTGTAACACTTTTTTTCTGAGCTTTGGAGATTGGAGAATAGTAGAATTTGGGGTGTATCCGTGGACATAGGTACTATTTGTCGAACCACATAAATCTGTGTCTTGGGTGTGCTTGATTTCTTCATCTCGTTTATCTTTCTGAGAGAGAGAGAGAGAGAGAGAGAGAGAGAGACTGATTTTCTTCAATGAAATACCTGGTGACGCCGCGATAGATTGATGCACCCCTTGAGAAGCCACTGCTCTTCCTGAAATTTATGAGAACTACAACTAAGTGGGTAACGAAAAATCGGTTTAATGCAATACAGATTAACCTGTTTTAACAGTAAAATAGAATTTGGTTTGATCTGTACCATTCAATCAATACCTTCTAACATCGGCAACAATTGTGCAAAATTTTGTATGTATATATACATTAAACTGAGAAAGCTTATCAGTTCTAACCAAATACCTTCTAATGGCGGCGACGAATTCCTGCCTGGTCATGTTTTTCATATCTTCCACCTCTTGTTCATAGTTACTAATCTGCAACAACATCTCAGTACTTATAACTGTTTCAATGCAAATTTTTGTCCTACAAAAATCAAAACTTACCGGGAAGTTGGTAGTGGTGGATGTTCCCCAGTACTTTAGAGCAGCTAGGTCATAGGCCCTTGCTGCTTTCTCCTCCTTGTCATACCCACCTGTTCATCAAAAATATAAGATCAGTAAGAGACATTGAAGAGGAAATTATGGAAGTTCATTATAAAGTACTGCATATATACATGGATAATAGAAAATTTTTACTTACCCAAATAGACTGCAAGTGATAATCATGAAGGTAACCATGACGATCAAAAAAAAAAAAGTTAGTAACTGATCAAAATGTGTTCTTCAAATGAACTTTAAGAGGAAATTATAGAAGATTTAATTACCTTGACGGCCTTTTCTCGATTGGCCTTCGCGTCTACAGCTGTTATCCCATAGATGAGCCTCATATCTCCCTGTCCATCTATGCCTACACATTTCCACACCAAAACCCTAAAACATATATTTTCAAGTTACTTCATCAATGAAGGAACAACAATCTATAAATAAATATATACCTGGTTACGCCTCGATATATTGATGTTCGTTGCCCGAATGTATCCAATGACCTTCTAGGGTTTGCTTCAACAATAGAAGTACTACTACTGTTATTGCCATCACTACTCTCACCAATTTTGGATCCCTTGATACTACCCATAGATAGTGTTAATGACTGTATGTTGTTACCACTTTGCGAATCGGAATCACTGGTTCCTGCGGCTCCTCCCGAGCATTGCACTGACAATAGGGCGTTGTTTGGGAATAGGTAATCGGAATCGGTTGCCGTAATCTGGTTGAATGCCGAGATGTCTGGCTGATTTTCGGATTTGTTAACACCGAGGAAATCCGCAATCTTTGGAAGTTCATTGACATCTTGGGAGTTGATCAAATTCCATTCTGTAGAGATTTTCAGTTGTAAATTGTAAGTAGTACGGAAATAAGAAGAAGATAAAAGAAAGGAGTGCAAGGAATAGAAGTAACATACCATGATGAGCTTGGAAGGGGTTGTTAATGGTGTCATTCAGTAACCCTAGAGAGAACTGCGTAGGCTGGGATGACTGGAGAGGGGGTGGTAAGGAAGACTGGCTCGGCGAAAGGGGGAAGGAGAGCCAGTTGTTTGAGTTCATGGTATCTTTAACAATAGCCTCAGTTGTATATCAAATTTCTCCTGCATAGAAGGGCAAATTACATTGTCATCCATAAAAGTTATGAAAACAAAAGAAAAGGAAGAAGAAGAGCAACAAGTACAAGAAGAAGACTTATGATATAAGCAGTAAGCAAAAGTGTTTGAGTTCATGGATCCCATACTACGTTATGGTATCTGTAATAATAGATTCAGATGTATATCAACGATAGAAAGATTGAGAAAGAAGAAGAAGAAGAAGAAGAACAGTGACAGGTAGTACAAGGAAAGTTATGAGATGAACAGTAAGGAGGTTTACCTAAGTGCAAAAGTATTTGTATCAATCAAGACTACTACTCTCTCTCTCTCTCTACACTACTGTTTAGCGAAGAAGATGGCATTTTACTAAACAGGAGAGAGGAGAGAGTGAGAAAGAGATGATATTTTAAGAGAATATGAAGTAGTTGTCTGTTTTTTCTTACTGTAATTATACTTCAATAAGGGGTTTCTAACCCCTCTACCATTGACCATTTTGGGTGGTCGACAACATTAGCCATATTACAGCTCTAGCTATAATATATATAATACTACAAACACTGCATGAGTGCAGTCTTCCTAGTCCCTACACTTGGTCTTTGAATACCCTTAAATTTGTTTCTGTATAACTATTATGTGTATGTATGTGTGTATATATGTTTGTATGTATGGGTGTATATGTGTGTGAGACTTGCTTTTGGTCTTTTAATTTAACCCTACAAACCCACTTGGTTGTTGGAACTCA
>JAUPMG010000013.1:2318628-2336296 GCA_031762675.1 Pachysandra terminalis
CGAATCGACTTATTAAAGTGCTGCCACATGTACTATAATTTAAATAAAATAATATTAAAAAAAATAAGACAACTATTCTTTAAATAATTCATTTGCTACTAATATTTCAAACACCATATATATATATATATACACACACACACACACAAAAACATGCACAATAGCCCAATACCTGTTGATAAAATTTAGATTAAAAATCTAAAAACGTTATGATGTAATGACCCAACCGGATTCTTAATATTGTCCTAAACCCGGCCAGGTCACTGGTTTAACCGGTTTAATCAGTGGG
Source organism: Pachysandra terminalis (assembly GCA_031762675.1). NCBI lineage: Eukaryota > Viridiplantae > Streptophyta > Magnoliopsida > Buxales > Buxaceae > Pachysandra > Pachysandra terminalis. The sequence goes on from JAUPMG010000013.1 coordinate 2,318,918, forward strand.
TTTTGCCGAGTTTTAAAACATACTAGGTTAAAAGCCCACCCGGCTCAGTTATAGCACTGGGTACCGGTTGAACAGGTCAGGCCGAGTCGGGTTTTAAAACACTGGGTTGGCCATAAACAAGTTCTTATTAACTCAATTTCTAACAAGTCGTAACTAATCTACTTAAGTGTATCTTGCATTCGACCAAGTATCGTAAATAACGGCGCCGTAAAATGCAAATGATTCACAAATAATTATCTTAATTTTCCAAAAAAAGACTTCCATTTAGACAAGATACCAAAAGTTCGACTTTGTTCAATGCTACATTGATCGATCATAAATTAGCATAATTTGAAAGGGATTTCAATGGATAATAATAATAATAATAATAATAATAATAATAATAATAATTATTGTTATTATTATTATTATCAACAACAGCAATAGTATATATGCTAAACAACTCAAGTAATGAAAGCAATGTTTCCTTTTGTTTGGATTCTTATCAAGATAAGCAATTTCACTACTCTTCAGCAAATGAGACAGGCACATTTGAGCTTAAACAGGTCCAACCCAAGCTTGATCCATAAGCATCCTTAACCACTCTTCCTCTCATTGACCTACAACAGTACTCCTTCAGTTCATTTCTATTGAACAATTTTCTTTTTTCTCATTTGATCCTTGTTGTTTATATAGAATATAGTACTCTAAAACAATTAAATATATATAAAGAATTATTGTTTATATATTTTAAACAATTAAAAAGGCTGTTCTTAAGAGAATCTCAAAACCTAAATCGCAAACCCTATTTCTACTAAAATTATTAGGGATCTTACGATTTATAATTCAAAATTACAATTCGATTCTAACTGGTCCTAACAATTTTCGATTCGATTCACAATTTCCCAAAAATGGAGGTTATAGCTTGCTGGGCCACCATATTATATGTTTAACAGTACTTGGCCCAAAGTTATGATCTTTGGGCCTGCTTGAGGCTTACTTATAAAACTTTAAGCCCAGTCTATTTATCTATTAGGGACACATATCTCAGTGCCAATTGTTAGTGGGACACAGCAAGAATTTATGAGAGAGAATATTTCACCCAAAAAAAAAAAGAGAAGGTAGGGTTGTATGATTGTTTAGGTCATGGAAAAGCCAGTAATGAGATGTATTAGGTCACAAGAACATGTTTTTTTACTGCACTCAAAGAATGCACTTGAGCTGCCACAAGTACATCATGTTGTTATATGGAGACTGATGCTACTGGGGATTCAAATATTGATGATTCAGCCATCGAATCCGCTGGTCAAGCTTGGTGCTGAGCTCGCACTGGTCAAGCTTGGTGCTGAGCTCGCAGGGGTTGCAAGGGGTAGAGTCCTGGGCCCGTATTTTCTGGGGTCTAAGGATATAATAGTAATTTCACCTATTATAAGTTTAGTTCTAACTACAGGGTAATTATCATATTTTCCGTGGCTGCTCTTGGAACACTTTTTTTGAGTTTTGGAGAATAGTAGAACCTAGTGTGAATCTATGGACATAGGCGCTATTTGCCGAACCACATAAATCGCTGTCTTATGCATTTGTGTTCTTCATCTCTGATTTATCTTTCTTTCTTAACAAATCACAAAGCAAAATCCTTGCAATATTCAATTTATTGCAAAATCACTATAATCTGTTTACTATTAGTGTTAGAAATTGGAGTTTGCAAGTACCTTGACAGAAAGGGCAACAGAAACAACAACAAATTGGAGCTGCTATAGATCTAATTGTGTCACAAAGCAGAAACTTTTGCCTAAATAGAAAAAAAAATGAAATTACTTCCATATTTGATATCTGCTGCAACTATGGAAAATATTGTATTAGCATTAAACAAAATCCAGAGTGAAGATCCAGTACCAGTAGTCCAGTACAAGAAAACAATCCCCAAACAGAAAAACAAATGTGGAGAATTGGCCATGAGTTGAATTTACAAATATAAGAGAAACCGAGTTTCTCCTCATCAGAGCAATCTTATATGTTTTGCAATTTGGACTGAGTTCTAATCATCGGTGGAGATGCCGTCGCCACCGGTAAATACAGGTGGGAGGTGGGGTTTAGAGTGGAGGAACTGAAGTGATCTGATAACCTCAGACATTGCTGGTCGTTTCTCCGGCATTACGGAAGTGCAACGGAGTGCGACTTCTAAAGCACCCAACATCTCTTGTTGGGACGAATTCGATATCTTCGGATCCAATACTTGGATAGCCCCATTAGTCATGTTGATTTTCCGTCGAACCCATTTCACAACATCAATGGAGTCCCCCGTTTCTGCCTCCTCGGCTTTCCTGCCGGTAATGAGCTCTAATAACACGACGCCGAAGCTGTAAACATCCATATGTTCAGTTGCTTTCTTGCAATATCCATGTTCTGCAATCAAACAATTCTTCTTGTTAGACGAGTTCATAAAAAAAAAAAGGTTAGTTTTGGGAGATTGAGATACCTGGTGGGAAGTAACAGGAAGATCCCAATTCAGAATCCATGGATGAGAGAAAGACTGATTCTCCAATGATTCGATCAAGCGCGAAATCAATGAGCTTAGGTTCAAAATCTGCATCCAAAAGAATATTTCTTGATTTGATATTCCTGTGAAGTAAGTGTGGAATGTAGTCCTTGTGGAGGTAAGCCAATCCTTGAGCAGCTCCGACGGCGATCCTCAACCGATCATTCCATTCTAGCTGAAAATCCGATCTCGATATCAAGTCCCCTAAGCTTCCCTTTGGTATGAATTCGTAAATCAGAAGGATCGAATCCTCGGAACAGCAAAATCCCAGAAGCTTAGTGATGTTCTTATGCCTTATCTTAGCCAATGTCTTGATCTCAGCCTTCAAAACCTTCAAAGACTGACTTCCAAAGCCCAATAGCTTCTTCACGGCGACGGTTTCGCCATTAGGCAATTTGATTAAATAAGTTCTACCAAATGCTCCTCCATTACCCACAACACTTTTCTCGTCCATTCCAATAATCAAATCCTGTTCAGTAATCCTCAAGGGATAGAAGAACACCGATCGCCAAGAACCCGAACAAGATTTCTTCTTCTTCTTCAATCGATACATCATGAAGAATGCAGCGGCGACCATCATAACTCCAGCAGCAATAGCAATTGAGAACAATGCATGAATCAATCTAGTAGGCCGAGCGGAAATCATTCTCGGCTGGTCATCATCGGAGCAAGGACTGGGTAATCCAGGCCCACAGAGTTCTGGATTGCCTTGCAGAAATGAAGCTGGAAGGCCGGAGATCAGAGATGACGGAACCCTACCGGAGAGTCGATTGAAAGAGACATTAAACAAGGCAAGCTTCAGGTTCTGAAGCTCTAATGGGATCGGACCGGTGAGATTGTTATCGGAAAGATCAATGTAGGTTAGTACAGGCAATCCGGCTAAAGACGCCGGGATTTCACCGATCAAACTGTTATCTGACAAAGACAATGAGACTAGTTTTCTGCAATTCTTAAGCTCTGGGATTTTCCCGGCAATCGAATTGTGAGAAAGATTGATTATACTCATGACCGGCGAGTCGCAGAAGTTTGGAGGAATTTCACCATAGAAACCATTAAGAGATGAAGAGAATCTATACAAGCTCTTAACCATCCCAAAACCCTGAGGAATCCTACCAGTAAAACTGTTGTTATCTATCTGAACTTGCTCCAATTGAACAGCCATGGAGATTGAATCAGGAATTTCTCCTGAAAATCTGTTGTTTTCAGCTCTGATCAGCTTGATCTTTGGCAATGACCATAACCCACTTGGGAAAACCCTAGAAAACCCATTGTTCTGAACTTGAAATCTTTCAAGCGTCAAGCATTCATGGAGTGAATCATTGATCAAACCAGAAAAGAAATTTGTATGAATACTCAGATTAATTAGCCTTTTTTTTGCAAGGCAGATGCCAGAAGGGAATGATCCAGATAACTTGTTCTGAGAAAGATCAATAGAAATCAGATTCTCAAGACCTAACCCAAACCCTAAAGGAATCTCCCCAGTTAGAATGTTTTGAGAAAGATCTAGAACCTCCAATTTATTCAAACCCAGAAAAGAATCAGGAATTCCACCATGAAAACCAGAGCTTTGTAACAGAATCTGCTTGAGATTCTCAAGCTTCCCAATCTCTCCAGGTATCTCACTCAACAAAAATGGATTCTCAGACAAATCAAGAACACTAAGCTCACTCAAATTCCCAAAAAGAGAAGGAAGGACAGTACCTGAAAACAGATTGCTCCCCAAGTTGAGAACTTTGAGCCTCTTTAAAGATCCCAGACTGTTGGGTAATCTTCCTTCAAGATGGTTTCTGCTGAAATCAAGAACTTGCAAGGAACTGAAGAGAGAAATCTGATCTGGGATTGTTCCCCAGATGAGATTGTTGCTGAGATTCAAAGTCTCCAAGGAGCTGCATTGAGAGAGATGAAGAGGGATGGGTTGGTTGAAGAGATTGTTAGCAAGGTTGAGATGAGAGAGATTGGGGAGTTTACAGATTGAAGAAGAGATTTGGCCAGAGAGATTGAGGGTTTGGAGGTTGAGAATGATGATTGACAGAGAAGGTGAAGGGAAGCAAGTAATTCCAGTCCAGTTGCAGAAATGGGTTTGAGTGGAGTTAGACCAGGTTGAGAGAGAACCCGTTGGATCTTCAATGGAGGATTTGAAGGTGAGGAGGATCTCTGGTTCTGGTTCAGATGAAGCAGAACTGAGAAGAAGAACCGAGAAGAAGAAAAGAGAGAGAAAGAATGGATTTGTGAAGGGTGTTGTAGCCATGGAAAGAACGTGAGAAGAAAAGGGTTTGTTCATCAAGTCTCTGTTCTTGTTCTTCTCTATCTGATGAAGTAAGAGTGAGTGTGTCTCAGTGAATTGGATTACTGAAAGCTGATGGCTTCATCTTATGGCTGTATATGCAAACAAACTCACCTTAATATAAGTAACAAAAAATATATATAATTTTTTTTATGAGATATATAAGTAATTTAATTTTTTTTTATCTTGTAACTTTTTTGTCTATTTCCTTTATCCACCAAGAAAATTTGGTTAATTCTACTTATACCCCTTCATCTATTTCTGACAACTACACACACCCCTATTTTTTTTTATATCCCACTTACACCCCTTGAAGTTTTGTACTTTATTGCAAAACTAGAGCTGACAATTTTCAACCCGACTTGTCAACCTGTCTGAACCAGCCAAAGTTTTTGTAGGTTTGGGTTTGGATTTAAGCTTTCAGTCTACGGGTCAGGTTTCTATGAAGTGTTTTCACTCACAAATAAATGGAGCATTAGAGAAAAAAAAGTAGAATATTATAAGTTATATTGCATTGTTATTGTTTACATGAGATTAAATAAGTTTATCAAAGAAAAAAATGGGTATTAAATTATAATGTCATTGTAACTCATAATCAAGTTTATTATACAAGACTTTACCCAAAAAAAAAAAAAAGTTTATTATACAAGACATCTAGATATTCAAAAATAAATAATAAAAAATTAGTAAAAATAAATGGGTCAAACGGGTTAGGCGGGTTGGGTGCAGGTTTGATTATTTCAACCCGTTTATTAAACATACTAGTTTAGTTTGAGTGCCAAACCGTTAATACCCCTATCAACTCGACCCAAACTCGCTCGAACCCACCTAATTGCAATCACTAGCAGAAACTATCCCTCCGTTAACTTTTCATCTTATCACTAACGAAAAGTGGTGATGTCACTCAATTTTTTTAATTTATGAACTATATTACCCTTGAAATAAAGTCCGATATATATTACCCTTGAAATAAAGTCAGATATCTAAAAAATAAAAATCTTCAACACCTGCTAATCAATTTTTTTAATTTATGAACTATATTATCCTTGAAATAAAGTCAGATATTTAAAAAATAAAAACCTTCAATACCTGCTAATAAGTGATAACCATAGAAGGGTATTTATCTTATAAAAAATAGCTTTCTTTTATTTAAATATAACTTTTATGAAAGGTTAAAAAGGTAATTATGTTCACTCAAAGTTTCTACAGGAGTGTAAGTGCAATATCAAAAAATACAAGAGGTGTGTGTCTGCAGTTGTCAAAAATGTGAGAGGTGTAAGTGTAATTAACCAATAAAAATTTGCATAGATTTGACAATCCACCAACCAAAATCCTCCATGATAGTGAGAGGGAATAACTATGATATGGCTCAGATACAAATTATTTGTGTATATAAAACATCTACACCATTAATCATTTGATCCATTGTCATTGAAATCTATCAAATTTCTTTAAAGTGGGGCCTTATAGTCCAATCTAAGAAATGGGTTGTCCATAAGATGGTCAGAATTGAAATAGGTATACAAAAACTATAGCTGATGATGCTCATCAAGGTGATGAAATATGAGTTACTGTTTAACATGGTAATACGCAATGTACTGAATCATACTTAATTTATATTATTATACTTAGAGAGAGACTGAGAGAGTCAAAGAGTTGGCTCCCGTGAAGGGTCTGACATGAGATGAGAGAGAAAGAGGATGAGACAAAAGTCCACTTAGCACGTGCCGAGATTTTTGACATTTTTCAATGTAAAGACAAAAGAAGAAAAGATGCTGTCTTTTGAACTGTAAAAAAGAAATTGAAAATAGAGAAAGTTTTGGACCGGTCGTTTTCTCGTTAGATTTCGATTTTTTTTGGCTTTCCAAAACCCAGAAAAAGGTTCACCCGCTTTTGGCGCTGAGAGTCTGAGACACTGCCTGTGGTACACTGTAATTCTGTAAATAACAATAAATCCAAGTGAAAACGTGGGATTTCGATTTGCTCCAACGACACCACAGGAATCATGAAGTTAGACTATAATAATTGGGTGGTGTAGATCGATCCATGGTTTCAAGGATCGGTGTGGATCTGATCGGATCGGATCTGCCAATCCGGATCGGGATATACAACTATTGTATCAAGTGGCTTTTGATTGGACCGATCCAACCAATATTGATACGGATCAGCCGATCCTGTCCGATCCAACCAATCCCATTTTTTTTTCCAATTGGACTGATTCAACAGTTACCGATACGGATCGGCCGATTCGGACCGATCCAATGACTGGATTGGACTGATCAGGCCGATTGGACATGGCCAATCCAATCCCAAGCCACGATACAACTATTGTATCAAGCGGCTTTGGATCGGACTGATCCAACCAAAATCGATACGAATCAGCCGATCCAATGACTGGATCAGACCGATCTAACCAATCTAGTTTTTTTTTTCAATTGGTTTTGGATCAAACCAATCCAATCGATACTGATACGGATCGGTCGATCCAAATTTTTTTTTTTTTTTTCAAAGGACGATCGAAAAGTTGGATCGGATCAAGATTGGCCCAAACCAGTCGGATCCAGGATCCCGAGAATGAAAACCTTGGATCGATTTGGTCCATGAATTGGTGGGCCATTTTTGTAACTATCTGGGGTCATCAACTGATGATGAAGAAGCTGTCCGAGATGAAGCGAATCTGTCGGTACCGATCAGTAACGAAAACGAACTCCAACTCGCAATACAAACTATTATATTGCGAGGGTTATGGATCGTTTTGGTACAACCGTACCGGTCTGGGTGGGACTGGTACGATTGGTCCAATCGGTCTTGTATTTTATTTTTATTTTTTTTTTTAAATTTTGTTTAGTGGACGCTCCAAATCGGTTTCGATTTGAGACGATGACCAATTCTACAAGTCCGTGACAGATCCCTTCGATCATTTTGTTTTTAATTTGAAAAAGTGTTTTATTGGTACGGGATCCAAACGGTCCAATATCCGATTCCGGTTCATTAAACTTTATTACCATCCCTATTTGTAAGAGAATCTAACACTTGAGTTAAATAAAAAAAAAATATATATATATATATATATATATTAATTATGCAAATTAGATAAATTATACTATAAGTAACATGTAAATCAAACAATAAAATTTCAATACAAATGAACTTGAAATCATTTGATTTACATTTCACATGCATTCTAATTCTTATGTATCAACCAAACGTACCCTAAATGATTTGATTCTTTTTTTTTTCACGGCTGTTGGCTTGTGCAAATTATGACGATCAAATGGTTGACTTTAACGATAATGTCACCCACCTAGCTGTGGGTCCAACCCTACCTGTATGAGTAATGTTTGTACTACTAGTGGTCCAACCCTTTCTGTGTGAGTCATGTGTGGACCATTAGTGGGTCCAACCCTACCTGTATAAGCCATGTGTGTACCACTAGTACCAACCCAGTAGGTACATCATTGCATTGAGATGATGATTAAACCCAAATTTACCTCTTTTGGTAAACAGAAAAATAGAGGATCTGTGACGGCATCTTCACTCCTTGCACAAGAAACCTAGTTAGGTTTTCAAGGTTCCTATTAGGTTATAACAAAGTTTCAAGGATCGGATCGATCCGGTCCCCGTCCCGGTCCCGATCTGTACCGGCCGCTCAGTATTGGGATCGACTAGGATCGGTCTGATCTTAAGCCACGATATAACTGTTGTATTGTAAGGTTTTGGACCAAATTGGTATAACCGATACCAATACAGATTGGTGGTACAACCAGTATGGACCGATCGGTACAACCAGTCCACTGACCGGTACAATCTGACCTGTTTTTTTTCTTCTTTTTTTTTAAATTATAAATTGGATGGTACATACAAGTATCAGTCTGGACCGATCTGGTACTGACTGATACTAGTGGTCTGGTGTACCGAATTCGAACCGAACGGTATCGTCGGTCCGGATCAGGATTGGCCGGGACCAGTCCAATCCCAAATCCCGAGACTTTAAAGCTTGGGTTATAAGCCATGTGGGATTTGGAGCAAATCAAGATTTATCCCAATCCAAATCCATTTTATCACGTGATCTATATGAGTTTAGATCAGTACTGACTTGATCCATTCTATAGGATCTAAGGCTATGTTTGGCCAGGCTTGTACTTTTGGATAAGCAGTCAATGAGAGCACTTATTCACAGCAGCAATAAGCTATTTACTTGAAGCAATAAGCTATTTACTTGAAGTAAATTGTGTTTGGTAAATACATTTATGTAAGTGTTTTCGAAGAGAATGAATAGTTTTTTTCGACCTAAAAGGGACAAAAAGGCCTACAATCATATAAAAGTTTAGAGATAAAATAGGTATTATAAAAATATTACTAAAATTTAGAAATAGCTTACTGTATAAGTGATAAGGAGACGTAGGTGAGAGCAGCTTCTCCCTCTGGGTAGCCTTCCTCTAGTACTCATGGATAAGTACTTACCCATTAGGCGTTACCAAACACACTTTTAATTTTAAAAAGTGCTTTAATAAGTTATAAGCTGAAATAAACACTTATATAAGCTGGTCAAACACAACCTAAAACAGCTCCATGTCATAATTTGCCAATTGGGATCTGATCCTAATTAAACCCATTTTATATATTATAAGGCTGTGTTTGGTCGGCTTGTGCTTTTGGATTAAGCACTCATTTGAATAAGTGACTCAATAGCACTTATCCACATTATCATTAAATTACTTGGTTTGAAAAAGAAAATGTGTTTGGTAATACGGATAACTTAAATAAGTTAACAAGACACTCAGAGAAATTATCTTAAGTTTTAAGCATAAAATTTTCATTTTTAAAAGGCTTAATACTGTGTTCAGGATTAGAAGCATCATTTTTAAAGTTTCATTAATGCTTAGAAACCACTTTTTGCATAAGTGGTACGGAATTACCCATTCCTGTAACGCACTTATAGTTTTAAAAAGTATTTTAATAAGTTATAAATTTCAATAAGCATTTAATTAAGTTGTACCAAATGCAACCTTAGGCTGCGTTTGGCCCAGCTTCTATAAGTTTATTGCTGCTTGTAACTTATATAAGCACTTTTTAAAATTAAATATGTATTTGGTAGCGCTTATGGGTAATTGCTTACCCATAAGCAATAGAGGAAGGATACCCAAAAGGAGAAGCTGTTGAGAGCTGCTTCTCCCAAGCTCTTATGCGTTAAGCTATTTTACAACTTTAGTAATATTTTTAAAATACCTATTTTACCCATAAACTCTCATAAATAAATGTTATTTCTAAACTTTAATAATACTTTTATAATACCTATTTTACCCCCAAACTTTCATAAGCACTTAAATAAATGTATTTACTAAAAGATATTTACTTAAGCAATTTATTGTTGCTATAGACAAGTGTTCCCATTGAGCTACTTATCCAATGAGTGATTATCCATAAGCACAAGCCAGGCCAAACGCAGCCCTAAATAGGTCTAATATGGACTCAAATATATATATATATATTAAGTTGGAACCCCAAAAAATAATTTCCATGAGAGTTAGCTCAACTAGCAAGCTCTCTAGTTCAAGAACTGGAGGTCTCGGGTTCAAGTCTTTGGATTTACCTGATATATGGTCCTTGTGTATATCTGGGGGTTACTATGTCCCCCACTAAGCTGGTCCAGTGTTCCACATAAAAAATAAAATAAAAAATTTAAAAAACTTTAAAAATTAAAATTAAAAAAAATTAAAAAAATTGGAGAATTTGATAGACTTGTGTGTTCTAAGAGTGACTTATTTAATGTTGTTGATTAGAAAGTCATTAGAAGTAGGATGGAGAACAAGACCAAATTATTGACAATACTATTAGGGGAATAGAATATGGTTTGACCTTTAATCATCCAAACACATCCAAACTTTAGGCAGCAACCTCCAAACAAAATTTGTTTGGAATGCACAAAATTACCTTGGAAGAAGCCAAATTAACATTGGCAATATCCATTCTCATTTCTATATCTCTTTTGCTTTCCTTTTTTTATGTTGATAGTTTCAAAAGGTTTGTAAGCATGTTCTCAAAGTTTGGGAGTAGTCAACCTCAAAATCAAAGCTCTCAAGAAAAAAAAGATAGACAACAAGAGTAGTCATGGGTGTTTGTGCTCCTTGTTCTATAGCTTTCCCTAAAAAATTAGATTATTTATGGGTCCCTTAGTCCTAGGCTTGGAATTTTGGGACCCACCTTTTGGTCTTTCTATGGGCCCCGAAGTCCTAGACTTGGAATTTTGAGAATCCCTTTTGGTCTTTGATGAATGAACAAGGGCAGGCTGATATGGGAATGTGGTGGGGTTTTGTGAGTGATGGGATCTTGCTATTATCAAAAACTACTTATTGGAATGGAGAAAGCAAGGAAGACAATCATACATTATCTATTATATTCCCTACCAATTTAACCTTTCATCACATGGTCGAGGAAGGTAGGAACATGTGTGGCATCCCTTACTTTGTAGGGTTGTTTGGTAGTTGGTAATGCCTTATAAATTGTAGCCAAACATTCCTAGAAGTTGCATACTAACTTCCTTCTTCAAGGGGCATTTTTGCATGTGAGATTACATCAAGCACTCTTAAAAGGAAGTCACTGAAACATAGAACGTGCAAGGTTTAGTCCAGGTTAGAGTTGTAGTGTCGGGTCAGGTCGGGTCGGGCTTAAATGGAGTTGATTAGGTTTGACCCGTTTATTAATGGATTGAAAAATCATGGAACCGAATCTAACCCGTCAATAAATGGGTTGAACTGCCTAACTTGTTTATTTTTTATTTAATTATTTAATTTTTTTTTTTCAATTTGAATTGTAAATTAGGATGAAATATTACTTCATTTAATATAAAAAAAAAAGATATATTTTTACCTTATGAATAATTTTTAAATACTTATAAATAATAAATAATTATAAATCATAAAAGACTACTTAAACGGGTTGGCTGGTTGGGTTCAAGTTAAGCCGTTTACAAACACGTTAGAAAAACCTAAACCCAAACCCAACCCAATTAATAAATGGATCAACTCGAACCCGTTTAATTGGATTGGGTTCAGAAGAGTTGGCGGATCGGTTCAAAATTTGGCAACTCGACTTGAAAGTGTCGGGTCAAAGAAAAAGAGACAAAAAAAAACACTTTTCAACTTTTATTAAGTTATTTTTTTAACTTCTCATGAAAATTTAAAAGTAACTTTTTACTTTTCGAAAGCTACTTTTTATTTTATTTGATAAACCAATTTTTCTTTATTTTTGACTTTTTAACTTTAAAAAGTTAAACCTCTAACTTCTAAAAGCTATATCAAACAGACCATAATAAGCAGAAGAAAAGGGCTGTCTCACAGACTAATCTAATAAAAATATAGAGAACTGGCATTGTAGAGCCTTGTGTTAACAAACAAAGCCTTCCCAACAGAAGCCAAACTGACCCCTTCAACCCAACCCAGTTATAACCTGTCCAGAGTCCAGACACGCTTATGGCTTGACCCTTTACAATTGTATGAAATGAAACAACACAAAAGAAAGTGAAATCAACACAGCATATACCATTCTCTTCACAGATGTATTCAAGAACCTAATTGCATAATCTTCCCACTGGAAGGAAGCAATGTCTGAATTTTACAAACCACTTTACAAGTCTAAATAAAACAAAGAGCTTCATACTCACTGCTTATTCAACTCACCTGAGGATCTCCGCTTCCAATGACCCGACCGCGTGCGCTTCCCTCGCTTCCTCTTGTTCTTCGGAACATCATCAACTTTGGAGGATAAACACAGCGCCAAAGGTGATCGTTCCGAAGGCAAAACATCTTTCAAGACAGGTTCACGTTCTGGTGCAGGAACCAGAGGAGGTATTAAGCCTTCTTCGCTTTCTTCCTTCTCCGTTTTCACTGGTTCTCGAGGCTTCTCCTCCATGCGCTGAACGCTAACTTCTTGAAATTTTTGCAACTCTTCCTCGAGTGCTTGATTATGTATCAGAACATCATCCATAATCTGCAACCAAAAACATCAAGAGTCATCAATTGATTAGTCAAATTCCTGTATTAGAGCTCAAGAAATGAGCATTGCTACAAAGGTATAGAAACTTCAGAGCAAGATTTTAAATGTCGGTGTCGCTAGCCATGTCGCTGAGTATAGCCGGCGACATTTCGGCGATATGTTGCCGACATGGGGGAAATTTTCCCCAGATCAAAGAATAAGTAGGGAAATTCCTTCTAAATACTTTTTTTATTATTATCAAATCTTAGTTTACGTATAAATAATTACTAAATACACTAAAACACATCAAAATATGTTGGAAAAAAACACATAAAACATAAAAGAACCTTTAACTTGGCAATTCGTATGCATTGCATTATGCATACTATAAATTGTAAAGTAAATGGTTCACATTCATTCAACAAAGCAAAACATAAATAACATTACATAATATAAACGACCTTATAAGTAACAAAAATGTCACAAGTTTATCATAGACATTGCACCCAAAAGTCACAAATACAATAATGGGGAAGAAGAGATGTCGGGAAATGTCAATCGAAATGATCGACCTTTCCCTCAAAAGCCCCCTTTTATTCATGATTTTCAGGTGTCGCTCAACAAGTGTGAAATTTCCTTTTAATTGGAGAAATGTCGAAACAAGTCGCAGACATATCAGCAACACCAGGGAAAATTGACATTGAGTGATTTCCCTTGATGCCTCGTATGGCCAATGCCAAAAATGACTACATTTTGTGACATGTTGCCAAAATTTAAAACCATGCTGCAAAGGACAGCTGGAAGGTCCCAAACATGGATTCACATATGCCTTGACCAAGTGTTTCTTTTTCCTTCATAATAACCCATAAAGGTCAACAGCAGCTTTCAACCCATAATCAGGAGCAAGTCCCAGGATCAATTCCATAACGACAATTTATCAGACCCATTTTCTAATAAACTGCCCTAGCTGACTGCAATTCTCCATGTAAAGTGAGAAGACATATCGAACAGCAAAATCAAAGCCCAAGATGGGAAGAACTTGTTAAACATGGCCAGTTTCATTTTATCCCACTTTCCCCTTCATTTTTTCAGTGATAAGTATCACCCATTTGTTTCATTGTGCGGAACATGGTGTTTAAACTCATTATCGGATCGGGGATCGTCCCGGTCCGATACCGAGTTGGATCGGTGATCTAACTCGGGATCGGCTGATCCAAAACATAGCCCAGGCAATATTAGATTTCTATTAATTTTATTAATCAGTTAAAGATTTGTGAATGGCTGTCTAGCTCAGTTGGTAGAGAACAAGGCTATTAACCTTGTGGTTGCGAGTTCGAGCCCCACGGTTGGCGTGTTTTTTACTATTTGCTTGGGATTGTCTGATCTGACTCGTCCAAAACCGAGTCAGATCGTTTGGATCAGAAGATCTGACTCGGTTTCGGACAGAGACAGAGAATTGTTAGTAAATAAGGGATCAGCTTGGGATCGCAACTCGTCACTAGCCAATCCCAAGTTGGATCGGCCGATTTGGACTGGAATCAGCCGATCCTTTACACCATGGTGTGGAAGAAAGCTAAGTGCCTCAAAAGTGATCACGAAACAAAATAGAAAATAACTTACATGTCCACAAGAATCTGCAAACGGAGGCTGATCCAGAGAGGCATGAGCAGATAGCAGTCCCATTGTGCTTTCAATTATATTGGGAAGAGGAGTTGCCTCTCCATTACTCGAAACTGCACTCTCAGGCATAACCATATCTCTGATATCATATCCTGACACGTGTCCAGCTTGAGCGTATAAAGATCTCCCTAGAACTTGCCGATTGCCAGGAGAGGAAGTAGGACTTTGAGCAGAGGTAGTGAGTGTATCAGATGGTATCAGAAGACTCAAGTTCTCCATGGAAGAAAACTTTCCAGAATATTTGCACATCACATTATCAAACCGAGACTTCAGCTTGTGAGCTCGAGACTGCACGGCTTCAATCTTCCAAAGGATATGCTCTAAGGAATTATCACCATCTCTGAACCCAAGTGATAGCCACTCATCATCAACACCAAACTCATCATTGTGATTGATTATCTGATCTGCTGCAATCCCTGTCCAAAAAGCGATAAAAATTAAAATGTAGAGGCCCTTCTCAAAAAAATAATTAATTAATTAAAAAAATTTATCAAAATGTAGAGGCTAATAAGACGAGCTTTTCACAATGAAATATTTCAGAGTTATACATCCCTGAGCTAACATAAGCGGATGTGACATTGCATGTTCTCAGCATATTGCAGCACAATAAATATATAATGGATGTGTGGATTAATGAGGAAAATAGTAACACTCCTATAACCCAAAGGGCCTTGTTTGGATTGTTATAGACAGCATCGTTTGACCACAAAATTTTGTAACCATCTAAACATCCTCAAAAATAAATAAGACCTGCATGTAGATGCTTCCTTATTCTCAAAATACAATGTAGCCATTCCTTATTTCTTACTTCTAATTGGGGTTATGTAGTAACACCAGTATTGATTATAACCTTGATTACCACAATCATCATTTACAGAAGCAATTTTTTAACCATCTAAACATCCTCAAAAATAAATAAGACCTGCAAGCAGATGCTTCCTTATTCTCAAAATACAATGTATCCATTCCTTATTTCTTACTTCTAATTGGGGCTATGTAGTAACACCAGTATTGATTATTACCTTGATTAGCACAATCATCATTTACAGAAGCAATTTTTTAACCATCTAAACATCCTCAAAAATAAATAAGACCTGCATGTAAATGCTTCCTTATTCTCAAAATACAATGTATCCATTCCTTATTTCTTAATTCTAACTGGGGCTATGTAGTAACACCAGTATTGATTATTACCTTGATTACCACAATCATCATCTACAGAAGCACCATTGGCATCAGGCCTCTTCTTATTTTCTGCAATATGTTATACAAAAGTTATATATTGTAAAAACAAATCAATGCACACAAGAAGATGCAGGAATAGACGAGCAAAGCTTATACCATAATAGGAGAACAAACAATGATTTGCCATATATGATGGTATATCTACAGTGTCTTCAACTCTCTTTCTTCTCCTCCTCTTCAGTGCTTTCTTTCTCTGATTTTGACCATAAAATGGCAGTGACTTTGCACCAAAACCTTCTAATGTAAATTTCCCCAAGTCCAATTCTTTTCTCTGATCATATGCTGCAATTTCTCTGTCATATTTTAATGCTTGAGACTGAAACCCCTTTATTCGCAGCTCTATCCATTTGCACCGCCACATTAGAGGACGTATAAACCTCCTCCAATGAGCTGTCACCTTCTTTTTCCTGGAAAATTTAAGCTGCAGAAAGTTGAAATGCATGTAACACATAATAATTCACAGTAATCACGCATGGGTTTCTAATCAAAATATTATCAAGCACCGTGGTTGGAACTGTAACCATAAACAATTCCACAGATTTAATGTTGTTTCAGGACCTTCACTCTGCACCTTTCCAGTGTCGTGTTGACACACAAAAACAGGTATAACATAATTTGTTTTCTTCTTTTTTATTTAATGAGTTCGTAGCTTTTAGAAGCCACGGCATCCTGCCAAAATTTCACTAGTTCTCTAGATCCCGGGGGTGACCTAAGGGGTCAAGGTAACTCGTTGGTGCCGGGTCGAACCGTAGGTTGGGGGGTGTAGGGGGCGGAGCCCCCATAATACAGTAAGGGTATATTGGGGATTTTTCCTATATAGGGTACAAGTATAAGTTGTAATCCTAATACATTATTGACATAAAGGAAACTTCTTCTCTTCCGTGGACACAGGCTTTGCCGAACCATGTATATCTGTGAGCATAGTTTCGATCTTATGTTCAATGTGTTTATTATTATTGCTTGATCATGAATAACACCCCCCGATGAAAGTTCTAGCAAAACCAAGATTTAAAACCTTGTTTAGAAGTATGGTTAGTTGATGGCTTCACAATCACTTGGGTTTTGGGTTTTGACGTAACAGTATCCAAAATGAGGCGCTCAAACTCAGCAAAGACAAGTGACTCAGAGTAGTTGCAGTTTACTTAGATGCAGGTAGATTGACACCGAGACATGATAGCCAGACCCGGGCTTAGATAACAAGCCAAGATCCACTCATCTCGGCCGAGACTGAATGATAATTAAAAAGAACCTTAAAATACTTTTTTCCACCAAGAACATATCATGTACAAAGACTACAAACTGGTAAAGACTCTAGATAAAGTGGTCAACATTCTTGAAGAAAATATCATGTTGATATGGGATGTAGGTCCAAATTCACTGCTGGGAAGGCACTTGATAGGTAGATACACCCTCGATCTTGCCTAACCCCGTCATAATAGGCTGTTCCAAACCAAAAATTGTCCAATTCAAGCCTTTTTTCAATCTCACATAAGATACTCTTGGAATCTTGATCTCTTCAAAAACACAATGGATCATTTAACCCAGTAGATAATTTTTTTAATCCATATATATATATATATATATATATATATATAAGATACTCTTGGAATCTTGATTTCTTCAAAAACACAATGGATCATTTAACCCAGTAGATAATTTCTTTAATCCATATAGATAT
>JAUPMG010000013.1:2336396-2349356 GCA_031762675.1 Pachysandra terminalis
AGAATTCAAATATATTTCTTTGGTACTTACCAAACATAAAAATTACAATTCTCTGACCCAATTCCAATTCTCAGGCTGAATTCTCAGCCCAATTCCTTGCGTCAAACAGACCCAAACTGGTTTGGTTCCGAAGGCTTTTATGCAATACCATATGACACATACACCTCAAGTTGCTTCTTTGATCTCTAGCATGGACAACCTTATTTGATCACCACTTATTTTCTTGCATCCAAGCCTTCCTTCACCAAGCTTTCTTGTTTGAAAATTAGAGGGGAATGAAACGTTGAAAATAAGACCTAAATAGAGAATGATTTTACACATGATATATATGACCCAAAATCCTAACCCACCATTATCCCAGATCTACACACGTTGCCGGTGATTGTCAAATATTGCAAACAGAACGTTGATACAAGGAGAACAGCTAAAGGAAGCATCACTGCAGAACTAAACAGAAGGGAAAGGCAGGACGAAGCACGCAGCAAAGGACATGGTTTCATCAAAGTCATTAAGGCCAAAGAATCTTAAAAACACTTTATCTTCCTCTGCTTTGAATCTGAGTTGCGGCTTTCAAGAAAGGTTCTTAGTCTAATGGTACATTAATTAAATTCCCCATATTTCTACCTTCTTACAACCATACCACCTGCAGTTAATATGAAATAAAAACCCTTGACCATACAAAACTTAATTCATTGCATAATAATGTGATCAAGACTTGTTTTGGTTGATGATCAAGCCAAGTGGTCACCCAACATTAATTTAGTACCAAAAAACAACATAGCACTACTGACAATAGCAGTAATATCCAACAAGCTCACACTTGGATCTGCAACAATGCGTTTCATTTTAGATGAAAAGGTCAAGCTTCCTTCAAGCACTAAAGCTAAAGTAATATAATTCTTCCAAGCTATAATTCCACTCATTTTAACAGGAAAAATAATCCATCATATAATATAACTAGAGGAAAACAAATTCTAATGCCTTGGTTTCAGATTACAAAGTGCCATCAGCCCAACACATACCCAAACCATGAGATTTAAGAACAAATGGAGAAATAACAAAAATTTACCTCGTTCGGAACACGCTATCAAATCCATCAAATATAGACATTGACCCATTATCAACACAGAATTGCGACTGCACTTCCATATTGCTCAGCCTTGAATCATCCTCGGCTCCTGAAGAAGCAAACGAACTTGAATACTCCGTTGCATTTGGGTCTTCACCTTCAACCAACCTCGTATCATTAATATTTGTACAATCAACTATGTCAACCTCCACATCTTCAGTCTCGTCCGGTGCCTTAGTCTGTTCATCCAACGAATTGTCGACATAAAAGGTTGTGTCCTCACAATTGTTCACACAACTCATACCCTTTTCATCTGGGTCTGCACAAACACTCCCATTCTCCTCATTGGATGCAACTTTTACAGCAAAATCTGGTTTCCTTTCCAAGTCCTTGTCATCGATTAATACTTGGGAAGGAACCATACTGCAAATTCGATCAAGTAGCTCTCATAAAAACCCCTTTAGGATATACCTAATACAATCTAATTTGAACAGAAAACAAAGCAAAACAAATACTAAGTTCAGTCCAGAATCAAAGAAGATATAGATGTTTACAATTAATCGTAAACAAATTGAATACATTCTTTAGTTCTATGGCAGGATTTTAAATATAAAAAATAAATAAATAAAAAAGAAAGAACAAATTAGGTAGTCAAATAATATATTATAAACCTCTCAACATAATTCAAATACAAAATAAAGAAAGCTGCAACCTCTAACAATCAAATCAGAAGAATAAGAAGAAATCCTAAACTCTAGAAATAATTGATAATACAAAATAGGAAAAGAAGAAGAACTACCTTACGAAGTGTAAGGTTGAAGGAATTTCCTTATTTTATTTGGAAAGCGCGAGAGGAAAAGGAACCGTAAACGCAACCACCAGCACAAGTTAGAGCAGATTCTCTTCCCGCTAGATTCAACCGGAGAAGAAAGACCGGCAAGTGAAGAACGAGTCGAGTCTGAAGTAGATCTTATCAAATATCAACTTTATCTATTTTTTATGGGCCACGTGCGCTTCATAGTTTTTAGTTTCAATTTTTAATTATTTTTAAATATTCATTTATTTAGAAAAGGAAAGCAATAAATAAGATTTTTACTAATGATGTGAAATGATATAAAAGTCTAAAATTAATAATGTACTATTTACATTACAATGTCCAAAAAAATATAATGTGTATATAAGTATCTAAAAATTTATTGGATACAAATTCTAACATCCAAAAAGTACAACGTGGTGATATAAAATGGTGAATGTGCATTCATTTCGGTGAAATAAGATCAAAGTATTTGGTAAAATTTCATTAATTTTATTTGAAAATTCTGCGAAATATTCTATTGAAATTAAATGGTGAAAGTGAATTTATTTCGCTAAAAATAATGCCGAAATATTTGGTGAATTTTGGCGATTTCAGCCAAATATTTTGTGAAACATTTTTTTTTTACTATCATTTCGATTACAACCACCCTGTCAAACAAATGCAGATAAATCCCCTATGTTTTATGAAATGGCAATAACACTAGTTAAATTTTGAACTTAGTCGCAGAGACACCCCTTAATTAAGTAATCGTTGTGAACTACCCCGGGCCGGGTGGACCCTAGATAGATCGGATTGATTGGAGTCGCCACCATTCATTGGGTTCGGGTGTGAACGGTCACCCAAGTAAGTCATTTAATCTCAAAAAATAGACCCAAAGATAAGATTTAATATTGGTCTAACCAGATTGGGTAGGAAGGTTTAGTTAAGAGAGTGAAAAGGTGTTCGGCACCCTCTATCTTCCGGTTCAACCGGTTACCTGGTCTAATTCTATTTGGCCAATTTAAATAAAACAAAAAATTCTAGAAAATCCTACTACCCTAAAAATCAAAAGTAAATAAAATACCTAATCCTAAATACAAAATGTCCTAAAAATCTTAAGATATTTAAAGTAACATAAAAGCATCTCAAAATAAAATAAAATAAATTAAGATCCCAAAAAAACCTAAGAATTTCAAAGTTAATCTAATCCTAAATAAGTCTAAAATAATAATACCAAATAAATAAATAAAGTAATCTAAGGGTTCTCCAAACCAGCAACAAAATTAAAAGCTAATATGCATAAATATTGAACATGAACTTACAGCTCCATAGGATATCACATTGATCCATGCTTAAATCGAATAAACAAACTCAACTCAGAAAATTCAGAAAAATAATCCATTGTTTGGGACGATGTGAGACAAATCAACTCAGAAAAAACATATGCCTTTGAATTCTTTCTTTATCAAATATAAAAATCAAATCAATAAGCAATTACCTAGGATCCGTAGCAGCCTGTTTGTAGCTTTTGATTTATAAATTCTGGAGAAATTGGGCTTGAAATCTCGAGTTTAAAGTGGCAGCGCAGTGTCAGATCTCGCTGGATTCAGATGGGGTTTGATCTGGAACGAAGAGCAAAGGGGTTTATAGGTGTCGACAGAAGAAGATGATGGGGTTTCGGGGTTCGGCTGGCTAGGTTTTTTGACGATGGGGTGGATTCAGTTTTAATGGAGATGGGATTAGGAACTTGAAGGTCTAGGGTTTTGCAATGGACGAACAGAAGAGTGACTAGGGTTTGGACGAACAGGTTAAAATTGGGATTTTTGTGTTGGGTTTTGAACTGGATTTCCAAGGGCTTTGGTTTGAGGATATTACAGGAGAACATGGAGGTTCGATGCTAAGAGAATGGTGATGGAAGAAGGCTCGAGAGTTCATTGGGAGTAGAAGGGATTTTACAGATTTTGCAAATGAAGAAGGGTTTCGGATATACCTTGAATTCGGCCTAGGGTTTTCAGCTTCGATTTTTCTCGATCTATATGCTCAGATCTCCACCCCTTCCATGTTCACATCTCTTCTCATTTTACAGAGAAAGAACCAATCCCTATCCTCATTCGACCTCCTCTTGAATCCCTACAATTCCTTCTTCATCTCAATCTCTATCTCTTCTCCTTCAAATCTCAACCTCTATCTTAATCCCTATCCTCCTCTTTCTCTCCAAAACCCTGAGAAAAATGAATGAAGAAAAGAACCCTTTTATTTTTTTTGCCGTTTTTTCTTAGTACTAATCTTAATCCTAATTTTATTTAATTTAACCTAATTTAATCTTCTAATCAAAACGAATCTATCCTAATCTTCTAAAATGTTTTAAAACAAATGATAGTCTAATAACAATTAATCTAATCTAATTTAATCTTCTTTTTTTAGTTATTTGAAACCCATCTTAAAAATATTTATCAAAAATACCACTATTACTACCAACTTCAAAATTCAATCAGATTACAGCCATCAGAAGTATTTTGCTCGAAAAGATCAAATTCGAAGTCCGAATATTTTTTGACGTCCAAAAGTCTCTGATTTGACCTAAAACGACATCAGGGATAAAACAGTCATTTTCTCCTGCGATCTTGAAACTAGACGATAATATTTGTTGGAAAGTATTTTCCACTTAAAATTCAATTATGTTGTCAGGAGCGAATTTTTGTGAGACTATAAAGCGCGTGGGATCTACTGAAGATATTTTGATAATTTTACATGTTTTTAGATTTCACAGAGAATTTTGACTCAAATGAATTTGGATTAGAAATTGAGATCAGGGATTAAAATATGTCAAGCTCAAGCCTCCGGAAGCTACAAATATCAAAAAACATATTTTTTTTTTTAACAAATTGGAGTGTGTACAATCGTTACTACCCATGTTGATGAAATAGCTGATTATTAAATAATTCTTCCCCTTGAAACACAAAATGACATTTGCACCCTTCTTCTTAAAGATGTGAATTTCAATTGTACCTTTTATTCATTTTTATTCTTCTTCTAGGGTTTACAGCCATTTCGCATGCTTCTTTTATTCCTCATTATTCGTATTCTCCTTCTTTTCTTCAACTAAAGACAGAAAAAGGAATACACTTCCCCATCCATCTTCTATATGAACCAACTTCAAGTGTCAATTACATTCAAAATAAATCAGCCAATCACATTGGCTTGAAAAATGCTCAAGCCTCTTATACAATTCAAATTAAATGGATAAACTAAAAAATATTGTTTTTGATTTGAATGTGTATTATGTTATTAACAATTCGATGCTGGTGTAGATGATTATTCATCGAATGACTCATCTGTGCAGTAATAAATTCATGTGGAATCAAACTTGGCTTGAGTTCTTCGGCATTCTGAAATACAATTCAAAGAAATCATTGATGATCTACCCTAAATAAAGAGAAGAAAATAGATATGTTACAGAGAATGGTGTCGGAATCGTTGACGATTTAGGTTAAAATTGCAATCAAAAAATAAAAAGAAAAAGAGCCAAATTAAAGCAAATTAAAGCAAATTAGGTAACTACTATAAGGGTATGATAGTAATTATGGTATTTCCGTTAACAGCATCTATCCAAAAATTCTAACAAGGGTGTTACTGTTATTTCAAATAACAAAGAGAGTCTATCTGCATTTGTCAGATAAGTGAGGAGTTCTAAGTGAAATTTCTCCTTGTAAATATACTAATATCTGATGGCACAATTGTAAAAGCACCCTACTATAAAGGCCAACTTAAACCAGCTTGTCTCTCCCTCTCTACCATTTCGTTGAAGAACACTCATTCTCAGAGAAAACCAGAAAACAAGGAAAATGGTAAAAGCCTACACTCAAGAGTACGTATACAAGCACCCATGGGAACGCGTAACCTCCGCATCCTGGCGCAAGTTTGCCGACCCCGAGAACAAGCGCACGTTATCACACATCCTCGACGTTGACACCTTGAACCGCAAGCTCGACCCACTCACCGGAAAACTCTACACGACTCGAGCCATCACGGTCCACGCACCCGGACCATGGTTCGTCCGCAAGCTCATCGGTCAGGACATCTGTCATTGCGTCGAGTCGTCGGTTGTCGACGCTCCGGCAAGGTCGATGCAGCTCACGACCCGCAACGTCAGTCTCAGGAAGTTTCTAGAAGTTGAGGAGAAGAGCTGGTTCGAACCTCATCCGGATAACCCGGCCGGTTGGACCGTTTGCCGGCAGGAGACGAGTATTCGGATCAAGCCGTTGTCGGCGTTGGCGTCGATGGCGGAGAAGGTGGAGCATCGATGCGCTGAGAGGTTTTTGCAGAATAGTGTTAAAGGAAGAGAGGTTACGGAGAGGATCTGTAAGTATCTCGAAGCTGAATCTAGTGGAATTTCTTTCTAGTTTTAGGGTTTCCGTGATGCGTTCTCTAGGGTTTTATTCCAATGGATCGATGTTGAGTTCTGGTTTTCAAACTAAAGGGGAAAATGGATGTTTTTTTTTTTTGTATAAAATGGGAGGTTTGATCAGTGTATCCCTCATGTGGATTTTGGTACAAATTTGATATAATAAAATGTGATCTAAGGATGTGGGTTGTTGTATGCTTTGAAAAATTAGGGTTTTGTTTGATTAGTTATAATTTAGAACAGAGAGGTAGATGGAAATTTACCTTAGAACAGTATCGAATTTTGGTGTTTTATGGAATTTTCTTCCCTTTTTATGGTAGATGGTTGCAAGGATTAGGGATTTGAAACTTGAATCTATTTTATTTCAGTAGAATGATATAAGATTATGATTTCATTGTGAGAGATTTATTTTTTATTTTTTTGTTTTTAGATAAAGTGAAGAAGGTTTTATCAATGAATATTTTGTTTGGATTTTGGATTGGAGGTTATTTGTTGAGAAATCCAGTTGTTTTGTTGGATTGGATCTAGTTTAGAATTGAGATGTATGATATGAGGTAGATGAAGAATTGCCTTAGAACAGTCTGGAATTATGGTGTTTTATGGAATTTTCTTCCCTTTTTTTTATGGTAGATGTTTGCAAGGATTAGGGATTTGAAACTTGAATCTGTTTTATTTCATTAGAATGATATAAGATCATGATAGGCACCTCTTGTAGATTCTGAAATTCAAAGAGGCCAAGGGGCCTGGACTTTGTCTTCTTTGATTTAGGAATGGTTACAACTTGATAAGAAATGATAAGGTTGAGAAAAGAATGGACTGTGCTTCAAGGGACAGTTGAACCTCCAGATTCAAGAGAAGCTTGATAATTCATCAAACATAATCTTCATTCAAAGTAGTTAGAGATATATACAACTCCTACATTCTAGATAACTGATAGACTGTTCCTGAACTGCTTCCCACGATTACAACTTACTAACCAGCTTCCTAACTTCTTGCCAGCAATTAAAGATAAAGTAAAACAAGAAAATACATAAGGTAATTACATAGATAACCCCCCACTTGCACAAATTGTGGAAACGTGTGATGATGTGGCATGAGATACTTGCAAAAGACACGTATCAATTTCCTCCTCCAATGAGATCAAGTTGATATATGTTTGATTAATATCGCCCGTCACGCCTTGTCCTCAAGGCCTAGTTGCTGATTTCCTTTTGAATCAACGATCTCCAAAGGTGTTGAAGAAGTCCCCACCAACTGAAATTCCTTTTCATTTTTTTTTTGAATTTCATCCACAAGTGACTAAAATCCCATAAAATAGGACCCAACGTCTATAGCCATTGTGCTCCCATTACCTCATCCCAACCACTCAATTTTAAGAGATAAAAATCAGATTTAATCTCTAAATCATGCACTTGAATTACTAGGTTTTCACACTTCCCTTCACTAGCCAACCTCTCTCCATTGGCTACAACTACTTGGATTTTATCATTGTCTCAATCCGTATCTCTAATATTTTAATGATTAAGGGATCCGCAAAGTATCGTGTACTCCCAGAATCAATTAAAACAGTGACCGGTCTCCCCAATAACTTTCCAATCACACGCATGATTTGAGGACTGGAAGCACCTGTAATCGCAGGGATTGAAATTCCAGGATTTTTTTCTTCAATGTTGTCCTCACATGGTTCTTCCTTCCCACTCTTGGTCGCTTCTTCCTCTTCCGGCCAAGTTCCTTCAATGAGGAACAATGTCTTATTTTTGCAGCTATGGCCATATAGATATTTTCATCACATTGGTAACAGAGACCTCGATCTCTTCAATCTTTCGCCTTTGTGGGTGATAATTTTTTTAATAGGAGGGAAGATTGGTTTCAATGGTGTAGGAAGAAGAGGGGGTAAAGTTCGGTTGGAGTCATACCTTGGCGAATTATTTTTGGCATATATCTTCTCTTCTTGTAATTGAGCCAACCCTATAGTGGCGGTCAAAGTAGTTGGATGGAACATCTAATATCGATTTTAATTTCCTCCTTCAACCCACAAATGAAACAACTGATGAGAAACGAGTCGGACAACCCGTCGGTGCGATTGGCTAATCGCTCAAAGTTGCATTGATATTCTTTGACAGTTGAATTATGTCGTAGTTTTGCTAAAGCACCCACATAATCCTCGAATTCGGTCGGACCGAACCAATCATGTATTGCTATTGTTGTCACAAATTTTTCCCACATAATGACACCTTGAGTTTTTTCTATCGAACAATACCATTGCAAAGCTTCTCCCTCTAGATGAAAGGAGGCAATGGTGAGCTTTTGCTCAGGTATGGTTTGATGAAAACTAAAAAACTGTTCTGCCCGATACATCCAACCTGCGGGATCACCACTTTCAAACTTTGGAAAGTCTAATTTGAGGGTTGGGTTGTGTATGGCTCCAAACGTCCCAGCCGTAGATGATTATGATCTTCCTCTTGCAATATGGTTGGTAGAGGCTCCATGTCGAGGTAGACTCGTACTATGATCATATTTGGTATTCAGGACTGCCAATTGGTGCAAGATGTCTTTCATCATTTGATTTTTCTCGGATGTGGCTGTCTTCAAAGTGTTCACTTCAGTTTCCATTTGGACTAAACGAGTCTCCTCCATCTCCACAGGTGGCTCTAATACCAAATTGATAGGCACCTCTTGTAGATTCTGAAATTCAAAGAGGCCAAGGGGCCTGGACTTTGTCTTCTTTGATTTAGGAATGGTTACAACTTGATAAGAAATTAGAAAGTTGAGAAAAGAATGGACTGTGCTTCAAGGGACAGTCGACCTCCAGATTCAAGAGAAACTTGATAATTCATCCAACATAATCTTCAGTCAAAGTAGTTAGAGATATATATGACTCCTACATTCTAGATAACTGATAAACTGCTCCTAAACTGCTTCCCACGATTACAACTTACTCACCAACTTCCTAACTTCTTGCAGGAATTACAGATAAAAGTTAAACAAGAAAATACATTAGGTAATTACATAGATAACCCCCACTTGCACAAATTGTGGAAACGTGCGATGATGTGGCATGAGATACTTGCAGAAGGCACGTATCAGATTATGATTTCATGGTGGGAGATTTTTTCTTTTCTTTTGAGATAAAATTAAGGATGTTTTATCAATCAATCCCTCGCTTGGATTTGGATTGGTGGTTGTTTGTTGAGAAATTCAGTTGTTTTGTTCGATTTGATCTAGTTTAGAACTTTGGCGCGTATGATTTGAGTCAAATTTCTTTTCTTTTACGTTTTAAGCAAGCTAGGAGACTAATTGCATTAGGTTAGTCTATTTTCATCCTCCTTGCCTATCTAGAAACTTTAGTGGAACATTTTAAGTAGCAACATGTGGGATATCATTAATAATGCATGTCAAGGTATGTTGAGATGATGTTGTGAAATGTGTAGTAGTAAATCAAGGTTGCCTAAGGGAATAAATTTGTAAGATTGTGAAAAGGGATCACGGTAGAATCCAAGGGAAGAATGTTTAAGATTATGATAAAAGGACTGATCTCGTATTCGCATTATAATTTGAAGACATTCTTGCTCTGAAGAAGGGTGAAAGCCCTTGAAGGAGTTTGTGTTACTGAAGTACTTATATCGAGATGTCCTGTAAGAAACCGTTTTTCAGCATATTGGGGATCCCTAGGGGTTTTGCTAGTAGGTATACTCAGCTTTTATACATATACCGTTGTTGTACGGGATATGTGTTGGTTTTTTCTTTTACACTGTTTATAATATTGGGTTTAGGCTTCTAGATTCCTCTAGGTGCACTAGGACCAGGTTTGGCTTTCTTGGATTTGTTCTTCTTGGACTTGCCCTTTGGCTTTGCTTGAACACTTTACCATCTGGACAAGGCATTGATGTACAATCAGCTGCACCAGTGATATTTCAGTAAAAAGCCACAATGGTAATCTTCAATTTTACTGTATAGGGTGTGGCAACAGTTCCTCCGAGTAGACGTTGATTGAAAATTAACTTTGTTTTCCCTGATCAAGTGAGATCTCTTTAGGGAGTCATCATGGTGGATCAGGTACTGGCCTTGTCGGATCATGCTAAGCCATTTGAGGTATGTACCGATGCTTTCCGCTTATTTAGTACGATGTGCTTCAAATGTAGAGCAGTCTGCTTCTTTCCCAGTTTTGGACAGGCTCCACCCGAGCTGATTAGACTAGAGAAGCATGCATTGATGAATTTGTACATTGTTGAGATGAACTCAACGTGGATGGTACATCTCCCAGGAATCTTAGTGTTGCAGGTCGCGTGTCTATTGTGTGAAACTCTAATGGTGATTTGCTATGCAGTTTTGTGTTGAACTATGGTTGCAAACTTTACGTGATAGGGGCGGATGAGCAAGTAGGGGGCAACAACTAAAGAGGTAGCAAGATTGACCTCCCAAAATGCATAGTTCGAAAAGCTTCAATGATTATATAACAATATCAGCCAACAAGAACTTGATCCGCATCTCTCCTCGGTTATTACCAAAGAAAAAATAGGGGGTGATGCTGTGGTTGCCTGCAAAGGCTTCCAAAGGTTGCCCTATCGAGTTTTTGGTAGTTTCCTAGTTTTTCGCTTAGCCTGCTCCAATTCTCAATGCGAATTGATTTTCTATTGCTTTTTGTAATAATGGCTCTCGATTGATCGCGCCTAGTCAAAAAATAAACAAGTGCTTCATGCACATTGAATCCCTTGCACAAGTCGAATTAAGCCCTACATCTCACCCTATGTGTTGCTAAACAAAGGAATTGCCTTTATGTGAGGTCAGAATCACCTCTCACCCGGAGTCTGTTGATACCCATTTTCTTGGCAATGCTAAGTCCAATGAGTAGTGCCTTGTACTTGAACTTATTGTTTGAACACTGAAAGTCCCACTTGAATGATTCCATCTGGCACGATAAAGACAATTCATACACCACCTCCTTTTTGTGACGGGGGGATCCGTCAAAGTACATCTCCCATTCATCCAAGGCTGCTAGATTCACATCTGGTCAATCCTCGTCATCGAAATCTCTTTCTATTCCTTGCCCATCATCTCCGGCAAAGTTAGCCAACATGTCGACAACAGCCTGACCCTTGATGGCTCGCGAGTTGATCCAGCCAATCTCAAACTCAAATAGCTGTAATAGCCATTTTGTTGTCTTACCAAACATGCTTGGTCGTGACAGTAGGAATCTTATCGGGTTTGATCTTGTGATGAGCTGTACCGAGTGTGTCAGCAAATAATGCCTCAATTTCTGAGAAGCATATATTAAAGCAAGGCATTTTCTCTCAACTCATGGGTAGCGTAGCTCGGCTCCATGTAGAACACGACTCACATTGTAGATGGGCCTTTCATTTTCATCATTGTCATCTTAAGCAAGAAGAGCGCTGACTGCTGAGTCTGTGGATGCAATGTACAAGCACAAAGGACGACCTAGGATTGGGGCCACCATAGTATGAGGCGAAACCAAAAGTTGTATCTATCAAAATGCTTTCTCGCATTGGTTCGTCCACACATATGACACATCTTTCTTCAGTAAGCTTGTCAAAGACACAATGTGTTAAGCAAGTCTCGGCAAAAAGCTTCTGATATACGATACCTTACCGAGGAACTGTTTCAACTCTTTGACATTGGATGGTGCCATAAGATTTCGAACTCCTTCTGCTTTTGTTGGATCAAGGTCTATTCCATGCTGATGGACAACAAAGCCAAGAAATTTGCCGGAGGATACACCGAGGGCACACTTCAACGGGTTCATTTTCAACTTGAACTGTCGGCATTGCTCAAATACCTTTTTTAAGTCTGACACATGATTCGCCCTCTTCTCGATTTTGATGACCAAGTCATCCACATAATCTTCGACTTCTCGATGCATCATGTCGTGGAATACGGTCGCCGTCGCCCTTTGGTAAGCAGTGTTTACAATGTTGGTGACATGTTGCCAATTTGGAGGTTGGCGACACGAAACCAGGGTGTAAGTTGTTTTACCTTGGTTTCGGCGACATGGGGGAAAAATTTCAATTTATTTTTCAATATTTCCCCCATGTCGAGAGAAATGGGTGACATGTCAGGGACATGGGAGAAATTTTTTAATATTTAAAAAAAAATTGTTAGACATTTGTTTTTGCATTTTTTAATGTATTATGATGTATTTAGACACTACTTAGGGTTGTTTAAAACTTGGGGGGAAAACCCATAAAAAAAACCTAGATTTCCCCATCATTTCCCCCATATTTCCCCTTTCTCCCTTATGGCTATAGCACCTGACTTCTAGTTTTGTGTATCTTTTAGTTTGAATTACATTCACTTTTAATTTGGCATAAATAGATGTAACATCTTTTTTACAGCTTACAGACCCGACAACGTGTAAGCAATGTTTGCAATGTCGGCGACATTTGGCCATTTCCCCACCTGGCGACACGAAACCTGGGGGTAAAATCCCAAGTTTTGTTTTCCCCCATGTCGAGCAACATAGGAGACATGGGGGAAATTTTCAAATTTTTTTGAAAAAATCTAAAAAAATTGAATAAATATTGTATGTTAATAATATTATGATGTATTTAGACAAAACAAATTGAATAAATATTATATGGTAATAATATTATGATGAATTTAGACACTAATAAGGGTTGGTTAAAACTTTTTGGGGGGGGGGGGGGGGGGGGGGGCCCCAAAAAAAAACCCAAA